>VFSX01000349.1:30000-155000 GCA_016618255.1 Chlamydomonas sp. UWO 241 | reverse complement strand
CATGCACACGCACACACACCTTGTACACGCACACACACATTCACACGCACACACACACCTTATCAGCTGCCCCAGCATAGCGCCAGCTCAACACACACACACACACACGCGCACACACACACACGTGCGCACACTCTTACACACACACACACACACACACCTTGATCTGCAGCCCCAGCATGCGCGCCAGCTCAAACGCGTTCATCTGCGCAGCGTCAGAGACAGCCGCGAGCGACAAGAGGAGCTGGGGGAAGCCGAGGCGGCGCTGGCCGACGATCTGCAAATGAGGGTTGGGTGGATGATGAGATTCTGATTTGGATTGGATTGGTTTGGATGATTGGATCAGATTGGATTGGATCAGACTGCCTCGAGCGAGGAGAGGAGCTGGGCAAAGCCGAGGCGGCGCTGGCTGACAATCTTCAAATCCACGGGGTTTGGTTAGAGGGTAAGATTATATGCCTCTCCTCTCCTCTCCTCCCCTCCCCTCCCCTCCCCTCCCCTCCCCTTCCCCCCCCCCATTTGTATCACCTTGCACTTGTGGAAGACGACGTCAACAACGACGACGTTGAGCGGGCCTGGGGAGCGTGGGGGAGTGTGGGGAGTGTGGGGGAGTGTGGGGGAGTGTGGGGGAGTGTGGGGGAGTGTGGGGGAGTGTGGGTCGGGGCATTGGACTCTCACCAATGGTTTCGTGACTCAAGCCAACATGCTCACTTCCATGACGTCCACCCCCACTTCCGTGAAAGCTTCACCCGCAAATAGAGGGGGGGTGCGTGGGTACGTGGAAGAGGGGCACCAGTCTAAGCCACACATGCATGCTCCTCCACACACACACACACACACACATGCATGCACACACACACACACACACACACACACACACACACACACACACATGCACACACGCATGCACACACACATACATGCTCCTCGACACGCACGTGTACATGCACACACATAGCAAGGTGGTACACACACACACAACACACAAACACACACACACACACATGCATACATACACACACATGCACACACACACACACACACACGCACGTGCACACAAACACACGAACACACACACACACACGCACCCGTCGGCTGCATCAGCCCCATGTCGTTACACAGCTTGACAAACTGTGTTGACGACATCCGGGGGTCTGCCTCATCGAACGCGGTGCGGCCCTGGCCTGCCGTGTACTTGCAGTAATTGACGAAAACCTGTTTGGTGTGTGTGTGTGAGTGTGTGTGTGTGCGTGTGTATGTGTGTGTGTGTGTGTGTGTGTGTGCGGTGCGGCCCTGGCCCGCCGTGTACTTGCAGTAATTGACGAAAACCTGTTTGGTGTGTGTGTGAGTGTGTGTATGTGTGCGCGCGTGTGTGTGTGTGTGTGTGTGTGAGCCCTGCCCCGCAGTATACTTGCAATTTCACCCAAAAAAACAGTTCACAAAATAACATGATATTTGTTGGAAGGTGGGTCATGGGTCAGGTGTGTGTGTGGGGGGGGGGGGCAGGATTGGTGTGGCCGGCAGTGCACAGAAGCCGACTAAGGCCAGGTGTGTGGGTGGGTGTGAGGGAGGTGTGGGGTGTGTGCAGTGGTCACACTTGGGTCACCCCACCCGTTCCTAGCACAAAAGTCCTCCACTTGACCCCCAGTGATCCTTGGGAACGATTTAGCAATTAATTATTATTCCGATTTTTCCCGGCTTTTTCCCGGCACAATTATTCCCCCCCCGCTTTTTCCCGGCACAATTGATTTTTCTCCCGAGCGGAAAAGCGGAAAAGCGGAATAGCCTACAAAGCCACTACAAAGCAATTAATAATAATAAAAAATCCGCTCAAATTCCGCTCCGAGCGGTATATTGCCATAGCAAGGATCACTGTTGACCCCCACACGTGGTTGTCCTCTCCCCTGGCCCCCCCAAACAGGCTCCAACACCAGTCACAGTAACAGAAACATCAGCAATCCAGCGGAAGAAGTCTTCAATGGACAGCCGATGTTACTGTTACTGTTCGAGCAAAGACCTCTTCTAGTGCAAGTACCACGGCCTAGACCCAAGTCCAGCTCTGGCCTTCACATTCACTTGTGAGGGGCGGTAGCCACCAGCCAACTGCCTGTATACGCGCTCTACACAGGTCAACAAATAATTATTCTGATCCCATCCCCACGCACCCTTGTCAGGTCCTCGTTGCCCTCTACTAAACTTTTAAACCCTAGACGCCTCCACCCTAAAAGCCTACCTCATAAAACCTGAAAACCTGACAAAACTTCACCCTCACCCCTATTAGGTAATACCTGTCCCCACACCCACCTTTTTCAGGTCCTCGTCGCTCTCAGCGCCGTCGGGGATCTTGCAGACCTCACCCTTGGCCTGCATAAGTGTGTGTGCGTGTGTGCGTGCGTGTGTGTGTGTGTGTGTGTGTGCGTGTGTTCGTGTGTGAACGTGCGTGCGTGTGTACATGCGCGTGTGTGTGTGTGTGTTTTGTGTGTGTGGTCTTGCAGACCTCACCCCTAGCCTGTGTGTGAGGGTCGCAAGTGAGAGTGGGCGCATGTGGATGGGGTGCCACACAGCCATGCATGCATGCCACACACACATGCGCGCATGCATGCATGCATGCACTCACACTACGCACATACAGGTTGTACTATGCCGGGGGCGCCACACAGCCACGCACTCACGCCACGCACGCATGCACGCATGCACACATGCACATACGCTGGCATGCACGCCACGCACGCCACGCACGCATGCACGCATGCACACCCGCATGCATGCACGCCCGCACGCCACGCGCACATGCACGCACGCACGCACGCATGCACGCATGCACGCACGCACACATGCACACGCATGCACGCATGCACACACACATGCATGCACGCCGCGCAAACGCAGATTGTACAATGCCGGGGGCGCCACACAGCCACACACACACACACACACAATGTGGGCATCTGCCTGACTGTAAAATCGACCACACAGACACGCGCTCAAACACGTGCGTGCCACATAGCCATGCATGCATGCCCCCCTACCCACACCCCCACACCCCCACACACTCACACACACACACACACATACATACACACACGCCCACCCACCCCCCACACACACGCAAACGCACACACACACACACATGCACACACACACACACACACACACGCATGCACGCACGCACACAAGTGCCTTGATCCTCTCCTGCCGGTTCGCCTTTGCAATTTTCAGAGCTGCTCACACACACATACTCGCTCACACACACATACTCGCACACACACACAAAAAAAAATGCACACATGCACACACACGCACACACCAATGCACACACCCACGCACACGCAGGCACACGCACACACATACCTAGATCCTTTCCTGCCAATTTGCTTTTGCCTGGAAGTTTGAGAGCTGCTCACACACACACACTCGCACGCACGCACACACACACACACACACACACACACAGACTCGCACTCACACACACACACACGCACACACACACACCAACGCACACACCAATGCACACACGCACACGCATGCACACGGTGTGCCACATACCTTGATCCTCTCCTGCCGGTGTGCCTTTGCCTGGAAGTTTGAGAGCCGCTCGTAGAACGACGCAAACTCTAGGAATGAGTAGCTGCGCGTGCGCGCGTGCGGGTCCCCGCCAAACGCCAGGATCTCGCCTGCAGTTTTTTCCAGGATTTTAGGATTTAGGCTTCAGGTTCAAGGTTTGAGGTTCAGTTTCTTGGGGGGGGGTTGAGCGCGCGTGCGGGTTGCCTCAAACGCCAGGATCTCGCCTGCAGTTTTTTCAGGGTTGTAAGATTTAGGGTTTAGGCAGGGTTTAGGTTTAAGGGTTTGAGTTTGTTGGGGTTGGGCATGCGCGCGCGCCGGTCGCCTCCAGACGCCAGGATCTTGCCTGCAGGGGGGTGGGGTAAAAGGTTTGAAGGTTCAGGGTTTAGGTTGAACGAGTTAAGGGTTTAGATTAAGGGATTTTAGGGTTGTGTAACCTAAGGGGTTACGGGTTTTAGGGTTGAGCAACCGCGTGCATGCGTGTCGCTGCCAACGCCTGCTAGAATCTTGCTGCATGGGGCGGGGTTGAGGGTTTAGGGCAAAGGGTTTACGGATTGGTCGTGCGCGCGTACGGGTCGCTGCCACCTGGCAGCACGTTGCTCAGACATGAGGGAGCAGTAGCAAGCAGCAGGAGCAAGCAGCAGGAGCAACCAGCAGGAGCACACCCATGTTGGTCAGGCAGCCGCCCGCCTTGCATGCACACGCCGCCCTGCCCGTGCAGACATCGGAGAGGAGAGGAGGGAGCAGCACACAGAGGGAGCAGCATGCATTCCACGTGAGACAGACAGCCCGTTGGCCATGCCAGTAACAGTAACATCGGCTTCCCAGCAAGGACTACCTTCTAGTCCTAGTACCACCGATTAGACCAAGTCAGTTGGCCATGCCAAACTCTGCAAATGGCACTGCACGTGCTGGGTGGACTTCTTGAAGATGGCTGTCGCATATTTTTAATATTTATTCCTACGACCTGTTTGGTTTTTAAATTGGATCCACCCAGCTGCTTGGCCAACCTCTAAGCCCTTGCCCCTCAGCCCTGGCCCCTGTTTTTACAGTTTTTACAACATGTACGCACCCGGAGGACCCCGGGGCGTGAGTTCAGGCCTAGACTTCACGTCTAGGGGAGCTCTACTAGTAGAGCCCGCAAGGCCACGCAGCGCGCCAACCTACCAGTGCCCTGGCCCCTGTGACTACAACCTGAACAGCCCTGCCACCCACCCAGTTCCTTTTCAGACAGCCCCATTGGGCGCCCCAAACTCTGCACGTGCCACCCACCCATATTCTTGGCCAAACTCGCAAGCCCTGACACCTTCCCCATGCACCTGCCCTACTAACCCTGTGCCACCCACCCAGCTTCTTTGCCGACAGCCCGTTTGCCGCCCCAAACTCTGCGAGCGCTGCCATGAGCTGCTCGTGGTCGAGGAAGTTGCGCTGCTGCGTGTCAAAGTCATGGAAGAGCGTAGCGGCGGCCTCCTTGGTGCCGCTGCCACCAAGGTGGTAAGAGGGCACGATGGTGACCTGAAGATATGTGGTAAGACATGCGTGTATGTTAACAGTTGTATGTTAACAGTTGTATGTTAACAGTCGTCGTTGTCCCTCAGTACTTATATCAACACTCTCATGGCAAACATAGGCGACGTCTCCTTAATCACGGGAAGGACGCACTCGCCGCCGGGGGCGCGGGGCGGCAGGACTTTAAGATCGAACACCGCGATGATCACAGCCCTCGGGTCCACTAGCACAGCGGGCGACGAGCGGACAGCGGGTGGGCAGCGAACGGGCAGCGGAGAGGCAGCGAGGGCGGAGGACACAGCGACGAGGGCCGCCATCACGGCGCTCCCCCACCCCACGGGGAGCGCCGCGACCCCCCAGCGCGCAGCCCCCGGCACGTCCAGTGCCGGGATCGCGCCAGCGGGGCCGGCGGCGGCGTCAGGCATCGGCGAGGAGGGGGACGCGGATGGAGAGGGGGCAGCGACAGGGGCTGCCGGCATCACCCCCTCACTCGCTCTGGTCCTGTATCAGGACGAGCCGCTCGCGCCACCCAGCGGCTATGACGAGGGCATGCAAGGCGGGGAGGGCATGAGTGCCCTTGCACGGCAGCATGCGGCCATGCACGAGGTGGCCATGCGCCAAGCGGATGCCATGCGGGCGGACGCCAGGCGCAACCATGCAGCCACGGAGACACGCCTGTCTGGGCTCGAGACGGCGCTTGGCGGGCTCGGCAGCGGGTACGGGCGCATGAATGCAGAGGTGATCAGGCTGGGGCTAGGACTCACGGCCATGGAGGAGCGCACGGCGGGCCACGAGGCCCTCGTGCGAGAGGACACCAAGGCGCGGCAGGTGCAGTACAGCCGCGACCTGGCCAGCAGGGCAAGCAAGGACGAGCTCGGTGCACACGCCGCAGCCCAGCAGAGGGACACGGCTGCTCTGCGGGACGAGATCAGGCAGGCGGCCGGCATGGGCCCAACTGGGAACGTGCGAGCCGCCATCATCGCAGAGCGGCGAGAGACTCGCTGCAACCGCATGTTCAAGGTCATCATCCCTCAACGGGTGACCGACAGACCACTCGAGCTCGCGGACAAGCTGCACACGTGGCTCATCCGGCCGGAGCTGCTGGGGAAGCCACCACCTGCCGCGGGGCCGCTGGTGTTTGAGGACGCGTGGGTGCTGCGGCCGAAGGGAGGGGAGACCAGCAGCCAGGAGGGCACCAAGGCGGCGTTTGTGGTGGCGAGCCCCCTGCTGGCGCGCTGGGTGCACAGCCGCCTCGCGGCGGTGTCCGCGGCGGGGGTCAGCATCAGCGTGGAGCGGACGCCTGCGCAGCAGCAGGCGTGGCTGCCGCTGAAGGCGCTGTTCGCGCAGGCGATGCAGGAGGGGAGGAAGGTGCGCTCTGCCAGGGGTTGCCTGTGGGTTGATGACAAGCAGGTGCTCGCGGGCGGGGTGCTGCCGCCGCGGGAGCCGGCGCAGCAGGGCGGGGGAGAATACCCACCACCACCACCACCAGGGGCGCAGCATGCCGGGGGGGGACAGCCAGTGGACACGGGGCCGGACATGGGGCAGCTGCCGGGAGCGGCGCTGCCGCGGCCGGCCGGGCCGGGGCACCACGGGGGACAGGCACTGACACTGCCACCAACAGGGGCGCAGCAGGCAGGGGGGGGCCAGGCGGTGGTCACGGATCCGGGCAGGTTGCAGCTGCTGAGGGTGGCGCAGCAGGCAAGAACGGGGTACCAGGGGGGGCATGCACTAACACCACCACCACCCGGGGCGCAGCAGGCATCGGGGGGGCAGATTGGGGGCACGGGGGCGGGCATGTGGCAGCCGCCGGGGTCGGGCATGTGGCAGCCGCCGCTAGGAGCAGGGTTCCAGGGGGGGCAGGCACCAACACCAACGGCACAGACCGCAGGTGGGGGGCATCCCTGGGGCATGGGTCCGGGCATGTGGCAGCCAGGGGCAATGCAAGAGGGGGCAGGGACGGCAGCACTGCAGCTTCAGATACACCATCTGCAGCAGCAGCTGCAACAGCTAACGGGCACGGGGCAACAGATGGGCATGGGGCAGCAGCAACAGGCTGCAGGGCTGCAGGCATTGCGCGTGCCGCAGCACACAAACGCAAGGCAGCAGCACATGGGCAATGGCGCAGGCACAGGCACAGGCACAGGCACAGGCACAGGCACAGGCACAGGCACAGGCACAGGCACAGGCACAGGCACAGGCACAGGCACAGGCACAGGCACAGGCACAGGGCACAGGCACTGGACAGGCACAAGCACTGGCACATGAGGGCATGGGGCAGGCGCAGCAGCAGACGCAGCACCAGATGGCAATGGGGATGCAGCAGCAGCTGCAGCAGCAACATCAGCAGGCGGGGGCACAAACATGGGGGCCGCAACACATGGGCATGTGGCAGCACCAGCAGGCTGGGGGGGGCCAGCATGCGGGGACGGGCGGGGGGGGGACACCACTGGCGGCGGGGCCGCCGCATCAGGTGATGACTGGGCCGCCGGCATGGGACCCCATTGGCGTAGGGCAGCAGCATGCTGGAATGGAACAGCAGCAGGGCATGGGGTCGGCGAGGGGGGGGGCAGGGCCACTGGGGGCGCTGGGGGCGCCCCCGGTGGCGGCAATGGGCCCCATGCACGACGCGGAGCACACCGGGATGGCCGGGCACGGCGGGGCCGGGCCCAGCCGGCCGGGCCACGCCCCGGCATCGGGTTACGCGTAATGACGTGGAACGTTAAAGGGCAACACTATCACATAGACCAGAGCGCCGACGTCAGTAACTGGCTCTGGGCCACAACGGACATCATCGCATTCACTGAAACTGGGCATACCGGCGAGGCCCCCGGGGCTATTAGGGGGTTCAAGTGCCTAGCATGCAGCCGACGCCCATACACCGCTAAACACGGGGGGGTGGCGCTTCATGTGCGCTCCACGATCGCGAGCCACGTCAAGGTGGTGGAAGACACCCCAGCGCTGGGGATGCTTTGGTTCAGGATTAGGCTCAAGGGGGGGAGGGACGTGTACGCGTGCGCTGTCTACCTCCCCCCCCCCACCTCCACGTACCTGAAGCGGGAGGGCGGGAGCCTGTCGGCGGAAGCCCACATGCTGGCTCTCGCCCAAGGGATAGCCAAGTACAGGGAGCTGGGGGAGGTGCTAGTTTTGGGGGACCTCAACGCCCGCACCGGCCAAGCGGACGACAGGGGGGGGCACGACGCCGAGGGGGGTGACCCCGCCCTCGCGCTGACCGCTTGGGACATCACACGGGCTGGGCGGGTAGGACAGCGGACGTCTGCCGACCACGGGCCGCAGAACGCGCACGGGAGGGACATGATTAGACTGTGCCGAGACACCGGGATGGTGATTCTGAACGGGCGCTTGCCAGAGGATGAGGGGGGAGCACACACATTCCATGCAACAGGCAGGAATGCGCACAGCGTTGTTGACTACCACGTTGCATCGCCGGCACTCATGTTTAGCGAGACGGGGGCCCCGCGGGAGGGGGCCACGCTCAGGGTGCATACGATCCCCACCCTGCCAGGCTGGAAGGGGTCCTTTGACCACTGCCCAGTTGTGCTGACCATGGGCGAGGCGGCCGGTGAGGCGGTCGCCACGCCACACCCTACCATGCCATGCACCACGCCAACTAGATTTAGGTGGCCTGAGGGGGGGGAGCGTGCCTACGCACGGGAGCTGCAGGGGGTGGCGGCAGAGATCAAGGGGGCGCGGGAGGCCCCCACGGTAGATGAGGAGCAGGCGCTCCTAGAAGGGGCGGTTGAGCGGGCAGCGCGGGCGCTGCACGCGTCAGGGGCGGCTGGGGCGGTGCTGGTAAAACCAGGGGGGGGGGGCGCATCAGTGCGACCACACAACACATGGTATGCCCAGGAGTGCAAGGAGGCACGGCAGGCGTATCGAGAGGCCGAGAGGGCGCACGGGGCGCAGTCGACGCTGACCTCAGCAGCGTTCAGGGCGTATAGGCAGACCACGCGACGGGTGCGCCGGGCATGGGAGGCCCAGGAGTACGACGCTATGCTCAAACACATGCATGGCGCCCCCAGGAAATTCTGGCGCAAGGTTAAACCAGGGAGCCAGGGAGGGGGGCTGAGGGATGTAGAGGGGTGGACGACCTACTTTGAGGGCCTGGTTGGGGGCGAGCATGCCCATGGGGAGCTGCAGGAGGGAGGGAACCCGTTTTCGGATGCCTCCGAAGGAAATAAGCAGCGGGCACGAGTACTCAACGCTTGGATCACCGAGGACGAGGTGAGCACAGCCCTCCTGGGCATGGCGGCGGGCAAAGCGCCGGGCGTGGACGGCGTACCGGTGGAATTTTATCAAAGGGCATGGACTGGGGAGGGGGACACAGGGGGTGGGGGAGATGTGGAGGGGAGCGAGCCGCAACACGCGCTGCTTGAACCGATCACACATCTACTCAATCGGGTCTTCCGCGAGGGGTATCCCAAAGCATGGCACATGGGGGCAGTCACGCCGGTGCCGAAGAAAGGCAATCTGGACGAGCGGGACAACTATAGGGGCATCACGGTGGGTGGGGCGCTTGCTAAGCTCTATAGTCTGGTGCTACTCCGCAGACTAGACGACCTTGCTGAGAAGGGCGGCCATAGAGCCGCCGGGCAGGCAGGGTTCCGGAAGGGGCGGGGGACCCCTGACAATGCCTTCATCCTACAGCACATGATTGAGAGGCGCAGCCATGAGCGAAAACCGCTGTATACTGCCTTCATCGACTTTAGAAAGGCATACGACTGCGTGCATCGGCAGCTCATGTGGGAGTGCCTTAAGAGCCTGGGGGTGGGGGGGGCGTTTTTAGCAGCCCTGACATCACTGTACGATGGGGCTGGCATGTGCGTGCGCATAGACGGCACGGTGGGACCAGGCTTCACCACACGCCAGGGGGTCATGCAGGGCGACCCAATGTCGCCGCTTTTGTTTGGGCTGTTTATCGACTCACTAGAAGGGGAGCTTGACGCACAGATGCCAGAGGTCGGGGTCCCCCTAGGGACAGGAGCAAACAGGCGGCTCCTACGGTTACTCTTGTATGCAGATGACCTCGTGCTCATGGCAGAGACGCCGGAGGCGCTCCAGCGCTTGCTAGATGCACTTCACGTTTTTTGCAGGACGCACGCTCTCACTGTCAATGTCCGCAAATCTGAGGGGGTGGTGTTTAACGACCAGTACTGCCCGGTCACGAGCGCCAGGGGAAGGGTGACCCTGAAGTACGCTGGTATGGACCTGCCCATCAATCACGAGTTTAAATATCTGGGCATGCTTTTTGGGAGCCGTCGGGCAATAGGCGCGGGGCTGGAGCAGAGGCAGGGGGCGGGCCAGCGTGCACGCTTCGCCCTAGCGCGCAGATACGATGCCATGGGCCTCCACAACGTGGGAGTAAAGGCGCACCTGTTCAACGCACTGGTGCGACCTGTAATTAACTACGGGTGCGAGATCTGGGGCCCAGGGTTGATGGCGGGGGCGGGCATGGGGGTACAGGGGATCTTCTCGGGGGCAGCCGACAAGTGGGGGTTGGCTGGAGGGGACGGGGGCCCCTCCAAGGCGGCGCGCCGCAAGTGGCGCGCCATGGAAGCCCTGCACTTGCAATCTGTGCGCGAGGCCCTCCGTATTCGCAGGTGTGGGCAACAGCTATCGCTGCTGGCGACGGAGGTGGGCTGGCGACCGCTGTCGACCGACTGGCTGCGGCAGGCGGCGCGCTTCTGGGCGAAAGCGCTACGGCGGCCGGATGGCGATCTGCTGAAGGCGGCAATGCGGGAGAGCTGGGAGCTAGCGGCGGGTGGCGTGCGAGAGAGCTGGGTGGCACAGCTGAGCGAGTGCCTCAGCACAGTGGGGCACACGCTGGTGTGGGGCCAGGAGGCGGGGGGCATCGCCCGCCTGCTAGAGACAGCAGCGGCAGGTTGGCTGGCATCAGAGACCAGCACACCAGAGCTGCCAGAGGACGCCAACCAGCTCAGCGTCGTCCGCTCAGTGCCTGACTCATGGTCACACCGCTTCAAGATGCTTACTTACTTGCGGTGGATGGCAGACGACTGTGGCGGCGCACCAATGCTCTGGACGGGGCTGAACAGCGCCGCCCAGATCACGACACTCGCACGCTTTAGAATGGGGCTGCATGAACTGCAGATAGAGAAGGGGCGCCACACGGCGCAGGCAGAGCCACGCAGCCAGAGGCTCTGTCGCCTTTGTGGCATGCGGGAGGATGAGGCACACGTGATTTTTGAGTGTCCAGCGTATACGGAGACACGCGTACAGTTCCACACCCTTTTCCTGAGCGTCCCTGGGGACGATAAAGGCTTGGATGCGAAGATGCGGGCGTTTATGAACCCCAGTCCGGGGCTACTTTACCCTTGTTTTTGGCGTGACATGGCCAACTTTCTGGTCTCGTGCCTTGATATACGTAACACAAGCCTGGAGATGGTAGAGGATCGGGAGGAATAATTGACCTGAAGCGAACGATGTTTTGAATTAGGAGTCAATGAGGCAGCCACGATAGTGGCGGGGACCCAAGCGTGGGTTCCCGAGGAGCTGCGGTGGACTGTGCCGTTTGCAGTGCACCGCAGCTGGCGCACCTGAGAAATGCCCACGCTGGGTCTCACACGTGAAAGCTGCCTCAAAGATGACGACCTCAAAACGGAGTATGCAGAAGGAACATATTTATCCGCTATAACCGGGGGGCAAGCTTGCTTTCTAACCTATCACCAAATCCCACACTGTTGGTCACTACTGACCGCCTTTTCCAGCCCCTTTCTAGGTAGTTAGGCTTAGGGATGTGCCCCTCACCGAGTCCTTCTGTGCCTCCCCCCTTCAGCAGGGGGGGGGCCTGCGACACGTCCAATGTCGTGCTCGGTGCAACAACAAGGGGTCAGCTTCTGCTCAGAGCCGGGTTAAGGGTAACAGGTTGAGAATCCTGTGAATGCTGGTTGAAATCCCAGTTAGAAAACCCCTTAACACGTTAGAGGTTGCGGCCCGGCTGGATATCCTTTTCGGCCACGTCTTGGCCTTTCTCCCCACGGGGGGATGTCTCTTCTGGCAATTGGCGACGAACCTGCCTTGCGTTTTCCGTTTCCCAACATGCGCTCACCGACTTCAACAAGCGTTTGCTGCCGCTGCGGTAGGGGACCTAGGGGTGCGCCCACGCTCTTTACAGAGTTGGGGTTCCCTACCACCAACAGCCAGCCATCTCAGTAAGGTGCTCGGGCCATATGGCGCCGAGCACGGTCTTATACGCCTTTAGAGGTGTCCCTGACTGTAACATCCATCATCAACAGAGTGGGGGTCTGCTGCTACCAGTAGCCAGCAACCCCAGGCAGGTGGTTGTAGGGCAAGACCTGCAGACGTGCGTGTGTCCGGGTTTGACAGGTTTTACAGGTACGCGCCCTGAGGACCCCGGGGCATGAGTTACGGCCTAGAGCAGAAGTCTGGGGGGCTCTAGTAGGAGTATGCACGTGAACGTTAACAGAATGGGGCTTCGCTGCCACCCGTAGCCAGCCGTTTCGGGCAGTGCTCGGGCACTGCTATGCGCCGATACGCCTCTTTAGAGGTGTCCCTGACTGTAGACTGTAAACTGTGACACCTGCCACAGTTTCTATCACGTGTGCTTGGAAGAGGGGAGGTGAGAGGGGCCGAGGGCGTCAGGTATTGCGTGCGTAACACTGGCTAGTAGTTTGCTAGCACTTGCCAAATTTGGTAACCCCTCACACAGGAGGAGGAGCTCCAGTGTGGGGTCAGGCAGTACTGCTGGTGGGCAAAGGGAGTGGAGGAAGGGGGGAGGGGGGAGGGGCTGCACAGGAAAGGACAGCAACACCGCGCATGGGCTCATGCATGCATATGTACCCCCCAGCGCACGTGCCCCTCCCACCCGAATCAGCTCCATCACCCGGATGAAACCTGACCTGGGAGAATGCGACTCGCAGCGACGCTCACGAAGCAGTGTCGCATGGCCACCATGGTATTGCCCCGTCGTCCCCCCCTCACTCACCGCCTTGCCAGGAGGGCCCGAGGGACCATCGCCAGAGGGTATCGCCTTGAAGACCTTCCCACCAGGGCTGGGCCGTGGCTGGCTCATGACGTCCTGTTGGCAACTGTACCGGACTGTTGCTGTACTGGACACTGGACACTGTTGCGTGCGCTGCTGCGCGACCTGCGGCCTGCTCCCGCCGCGTGCACCACACCGCGAACCGCACACGCCCCAAGTCGTCGCCACCCTTCGCCTTGCACATGCCGTCCCATCCTCCCACACTCATCCCACACCCCTTTCCGTTTTTTTTTGTGCCCTGCAAAGAAGGGCACTGAAGTGGTGCCCCTCCGCCGTGTTGTTCAATACAGAAAACGAACCTTCTTCCAAAGCCATGGGCACATTGTGCTCATACACACATGCAATCACGATGCGAGCTCCCCACACACGCTCACACACACGCTCGGAGCAAGAAACGAACTGCTCCCTTAAACAGTGGACGTTACACGGCCCTCTCTCTAGCTCTCTAACTATCTACCAAAGACTCTGCTGTTCCTGCTCCACCTGCCTGCCTGTCCATTACTCCGGCTCTGGGGCTCGATTAACGGAGGCGCGTTCTCGTCGCCAAGCCCTGGACCCAGCAATGCGGCGCTGCTGGTGACGAGGATCTCCGTGCCGCTGTCGAGCGGGGTAAATTACGACTGGCCCGGCTCCTGCTAGACTGCCCCTCGGAGGAACACTTCAGGAGCGGCTTGCCCGGCGCTGCCATGGCTTGGCGAGTAGCCGCGGCGCAGCCGCGGCCCGTGCTGGGAGGCAACCCTTATCCTCCCCCCATGCAGGACGCCATGCGGCACCGATCTCGACGAGTTGATCGACGAGCGGAGGAGCTGGCGCCCGTCAATGCATGCTGGACATTGGTCAAGATGGCTGCCCGTGGAGGCGGGCTACCATCACGGCTTCAGCGGTGGCGACCGCCGAGGCAACACAGAGTAAATCCGCTTCACCAATCGCAGCGTTCGTCACCGCGCTCATCCTCGGGGTCGCTCGTCTGCCGGTGACTGGCGTTGGAAGGTCTTCAGGCAGCCTCCATGACAACTCTGTCGTCCATGCACCCCTGGAGGGTGGGACCTGGCCATGCATGAGGCATGGGGCGCCGGCTGAGCCCCATGCAAACGAGAGCTGGACAGCCATGCACTGCCAGGCGGGGACCGTTCCAGTCAGCGCCAGTCGGCTCTGCCGGCTTGACTGGCCACAAGGCCACTACTGTGACCCTGAGGAAGGTCCTCTCCTATATGCTCCTTGCCAGACATGTCTCTCAGCGACCGCTGTTTGGGGTAGTCTAGCCGGCGGGAGCGGTAGTCTATCGGCCGGGAGCCGGCGGTACTCTAGTACTTAAGTGTGCTGGAGTATCGGCGGGTGTCTCTAGTAGAAGAGTAGCCTGCTTAGCTGGAAACCCCGTGTTTCTGTTACTGTTACTGTTACTGGATCTTACTTCGCACGTTACTCCCACCCCTCTTGGTCTTGGGCCGACGGCCTGCATGGACGCCCTCCCTACTGAACCCTACACCTTGCGGCTACTGATGAGCGAGAGGTTGACACCAATTTTGTGCTGGTACTTGCTAGCCATGCCCATCTTGAGATCTGCGCGGAAGCCGAGCGCGCGCACGTCGACCTGTGTGTGTGTGTGGGTTGTTCGTGGTTGGTCGGTTGATTTTGACTGTGCGTGCATAGCAGCAGGGTGCGCGCGCTCGTTGACATGTTGACGTGCGTGCCAATGTTTGGTTGAGGTCGCGTGTGCGCACTTGCGTGTGGGCGCGAGAGGCCACGAGAGGCCGTGAGAGGGTGTGGGTGGGGGGGGGGAAGGGGGGGGGCGGCGGCAGCGGCAGCGGCAGCGCGCATCAGGCGGGGTGGTCGGTGCTACCGGCGCGACTCCGCACACGCATGTACCGCGCTTGCAGTTGCACCGTCCGTCAGCTACGCACTGCACCCACCGCGGGCGTGGGCGGATTCCACCCGAAGTGGTGGGCGTGCGATAGGTGCGGCATGTAGCCCGGCGCGCTTGACAGCGGCTGGTCGCCAACGACCTTTGCTGGCGTCGTCTCTGAGCGGCAGGTGTGCCCGGCGGGCGAGGACGCTGGCGGCTGCTGGTACGTGGTGCGAAGCTCCGCGAGCGACTTGGTCACCGCGTGGTGGCGGTGCTCGATCGGCTGCGGTAGTGTGTGTGTGTGTGTGTGTGTGTGTGTGTGTGTGTAATCCTCGACTATATAGACTTGGGGCAGGCCAGACTGGTGTATATACAGTATAATATACTGTATAGTGTATATAAGGTGTATACAAAATACCTGGGAAAAATCCCAGCGTGTTTTTGAAAGTGGGACAATTATGTGCATCCTCAAAGGAACCCGGAACCACGCCCTGAAAAAAGATTGGAGTTATTTTCGATCCGTGAGGAGCAATACAAGATATTGGCTGCACGGAGGGGACGCGGAGATGCGGAGCACGCTCTCTCCTCGAGGCTTAAAACACTGCAAGTCCCTTACCCTAACCCTCAAAGCTTCAGGCACCCAACATACCAACCCACTTCGCCGCAAACCCATCACAGCTAACACCAACACCCCACTCCACCATAGTCCTCGGTCTGCTGGGTGGGCGGGCGCCCCCGCCCACGCGCCGCCGCACGCCGCACGCCGTCGCCGCCGCCGCCGCCGCCGCCGCCGCCGCACGCCGCCGCCGGGAGCACACACAGCACGCCACGGGCTTCTCGGTGACACCAAGTGCCGATGCCACCAACCTTCTGTTTTATCAACACCCTAGGACATTTCTCTATGCTGCAAAGCGTGCCAATGCAGCAAGGGATGCTCCTGGCCACCAGGACCTGTGCTGTCCACCACCCACTAGTGGGCCCACTCACTGCATGGGTGCAGAGCCTTCCATGCAACGCCCATGCACCCCCCCAATCCTGCGCCGAATGGAATAACATCGTCCTCTATATGCCGTTCTGAGGCGTCGCAAGTGGTGGGGCCTCATTCGGAGGTCGAACGAGCCAGCTGTGTCGAACGGAGTGTGGCCCACTCCCCCGGGGGAGTCACTGACTCCCCGATGGCCGATATCGCGACATCTCGCGCTGTAAGGCGGTGCATCGGGTTCGCATGTCCCCATTCGTGAGCTGTTGGCGCGTGGAGAGGCAAAAGAGCCCCCTGGCGGCCCCCACACTTAGCGCGCGAGTGTATATATACACCCCGATCGGAGTGTATATAGTGTCGCGCCCCTCGCTCTATACAGTATATATACTGTATATATATACTGTATATATATATAAGGTTATATATACACCACCAACACTTACATGTGTGTGTGTGTGTTATGTGTGTGTGTGTGTGTGTGTTTTGGGGCTCGATTAACGGAGGCGCGTTCTCGTCGCCGAGCCCTGGACCCAGCAATGCGGCGCTGCTGGTGACGAGGATCTCCGTGCCGCTGACGAGCGGGGTAAAATACGACTGGCCCGGCTCCTGCTAGACTGCCCCTCGGTGGAACACTTCAGGAGCGGCTTGCCCGGCGCTGCCATGGCTTGGCGAGTAGCCGCGGCGCTGCCGCGGCCCGTGCTGGGAGACGGCCCTTATCCTCCCCCCATGCAGGACGCCATGCGGCACCGATCTCGACGAGTTGATCGACGAGCGGAGGAGCTGGCGCCCGTCAATGCATGCTGGACATTGGTCAAGATGGCTGCCCGTGGAGGCGGGCTACCATCACGGCTTCAGCGGTGGCGACCGCCGAGGCAACACAGAGTAAATCCGCTTCACCAATCGCAGCGTTCGTCACCGCGCTCATCCTCGGGGTCGCTCGTCTGCCGGTGACTGGCGTTGGAAGGTCTTCAGGCAGCCTCCATGACAACTCTGTCGTCCATGCACCCCTGGAGGGTGGGACCTGGCCATGCATGAGGCATGGGGCGCCGGCTGAGCCCCATGCAAACGAGAGCTGGACAGCCATGCACTGCCAGGCGGGGACCGTTCCAGTCAGCGCCAGTCGGCTCTGCCGGCTTGACTGGCCACAAGGCCACTACTGTGACCCTGAGGAAGGTCCTCTCCTATATGCTCCTTGCCAGACATGTCTCTCAGAGACCGCTGTTTGGGGTAGTCTAGCCAGCGGGAGCGGTAGTCTATCGGCCGGGAGCCGGCGGTACTCTAGTACTTAAGTGTGCTGGAGTATCGGCGGGTGTCTCTAGTAGAAGAGTAGCCTGCTTAGCTGGAAACCCCGTGTTACTGTTACTGTTACTGTGTGTGTGTGTGAGTGTGTGTGTGTGTGCGCTCGCGTGCGTGTGTCTGCCCGGTGGTGACTTGCTCACCACGAGTGGTGGGGTCAAACACTGGTGCCCTTAATGGGCTGCCGTCGCGTGCGCATGGCACATCACGTCGCGCGCCCCCACAGGGCCCCAAGGGCCGCACCCGCCCAACCGCAGCGCTTCCAGTGCACGTCAGACCAACAGCCTGCTCTCCCTCACAGCCTCCGCCCCTACCCCCCCCCCCATCCCGCCTCACCGCAGAGTCAATGGGCTCGAACAGGCTGCTGCGGAGGAAAGAGTTTCCTGGGACGAACGCTTCGCCAGACGCGGCTTGCTTCCTGCGCCGCGAGCTTTCGTCAGAGGCTCACCCACCACGCGCATCGTGTCATCCACCATGCACATTGCTCTTGTGGGCTTGCGTGCGTGCTGTGCCCCACGTGAACTGCACGCCTCCATGCATCTCTCGCACTGCACACCTGTTCTCCCGATGAATCCATTCCTTCTGAAAGTCTGGTTTGAACTGAGAGTGGATACTGTGACTGTGAGTTGTTTGGACAGACGACATTGACATGATTGGAGAGAGACGCAACAGCGTCGGATGTTGCAACGAGTGTCGCAGCGAGCCGTTCCGTTCAGGGGGGGACAACTGGGCGTCCGCCTGGCTGGAATGGATGTTGGGTGCGCGTCGCTTCTTTCTCTAAGAGCTCTAAGAGACGAAAGCCCCCCCCCCTGTGTGGAACAAGATCACCATGCCCACACTTGCGTTTTGCTACCCCTGTGCTACACGCACCTGCAATCCTGCGACGCTGAAGGCACTTCTTGCTGTGTGTACATTGGGAGAGCTGCGTGCCAAGCACTCACAGGTGACTAGACGCTGCATCGCCTGGCGATGCCACCACGCCCCATCATGCCATCATGATGGGGCCGACCAGATTGCCGTGCATGCAGGGCCTGGTGTTCACCCCATGCGTAAACCCCATGCACAAAGATCGGGGGGATGCATGAGGCTGCATCCTCGCAGCCCCATGCAGTCCCCCCCCCCCCCCCCCCACCCACCACATACACCGCCCCACACACACACACACAACACACACACACACACACGCGCACACACGCACACACGCACACACCACATACACACACACACACATGCATCCCCACACGCCCGCAGCAGCAGTCCCGAGTCCGCCCTCTCGCACAGGCCGGCCATGCCGGGCGCCATGTCGCGCGTCCACCCGGACGCCGCGTCTGCGATCGTGGCAAGGCTAAGCACGGCCGCCCGGCCCTCGCTCGCGCTGCCGTCCTCCATGTACAAGAATGCCGGAGAGGAGCCCAGCGCTGCGCAGACGGCGACCTACCTGTCGCACCTGCTTGACACAGACCCGCCCAGCTTCCTAGAGAGGTGTGCGTGCGTGTGTGTGCGTACGTGCGTGCGTGTGTGTGTGTGTGTGTGTGTGCGTGCGTGTGCGTGTGTGTGCATGCATGCATGTGTGTGCGTGTAGGCGCGCGCGTGCGAGCGTGCGTGCGTCTGTGTGTCGGTGTGTTGGGTGTCACATAGACACGCGTCCACACCCAACAACGCACCCACACACCCCTTCAAAACCAGGTATGGGCGCCACCTGTCGCTCGAGGAGCTCTCTGCCTTCAACTGCCTTAGCTATGACTACGAGGTGTCGTTCCACCTCGAGGCGCTCTCCAGGGGCGTCGCCCAAGTGCGCATCGCTGCTGCTGCTGCTGCAGGCAGAGGAGGTGCAGGCACAGGCGTGAGCGAAGGAGCAGGAGCAGGCGGCGCGATGCAGCGACCAGCAGCAGCGGCACACTCCGCGGCGCCTCGGCGCGCTGCGGGCGGCGCGGCTGCTGCTGCTACCGCGGCCGCAGCTGCCACAGCAGCAGCAGCAGCACCACCAGCCAGGGGCGCAGCGGCTGGTCCCGTGCCGCTGCCCGCTCGCAACCGCCGCCTTGCACAGCTGCTGCGCCTGCGCGCGTCCGGAGAGTTCTTTGGCCTCGACGCGATGCAGCAGCGAGACCCGCTGACGTACCATACGCACATCGGGCAGTACGAGGACGGAGGTGGGTGGGTGGGTGGGTGAATGGGTGCAGTGAGTGGGTGGGTGGGTTGGGTGGGTGGGTGCAGTGTGGGTGCAGTGTGGGTGGGTGGGTGGGTGGTGTGGGTGGATGTGTGGATGCAGTCTGGGTGGGTGGGTGGGTGAGTGTGGGGGCGCATTGCGTGGGTGCGTGGGTGCAGTGTGGGTGGGTAGGTGGGTGGGTGGGTTTGTGTGCGGCGGCACATTGGTCGCCATGCACAACGTGAATTCAGCAGCACCGCCGCGGCCAGCAGATGCAGATGCAGGCGTAGGGTGCAAGCACGTGCGTGTGCTGGTGGTTTGCTGGATACACGCCCGTTGTCGCGCCTGCAGGCGGCCACCAGCACCACCCATCACGTAGCCACCACCAACTGTGCTCACTGTGCTCAAACACGCATGACGCGCAGGCCATTCCGTCGGTGCCGAGCGCCTGAGCGATGCCCTGATGCGTCAGCACCAGGAGGCGGAGATGCATGAGCGCATGGAGCGCATGCAAGAGGAGGAGGACGCACAGATGTCGGAGCACGACTCTGATGAGGATGGCGGCAGTGGCGGCAGAGACGGTGCTCCGGGGAGTGGCGCTGGTGGTGACCGGGGCGCTGCTGCTGCTGCTGCTACTACCGTTACTGCTGCTACTACTGCTGCTGCTACTCGCGCTGCTGGCGCTGCTGGCGCTGCTGCTGCTGCTGGCGCTGCTAGCGCTGCTGCTGCTGCTGCTGCTGTTGGTGGCAGTGGAGGTGGTCGCAGCGACGCGCAACGGCAGACGCTGTGGGGCGCTGCTGCTGGTGCTGCCGAGGCGCCGGGCAGTGGGCAAGGCGACGCAGGCAGTGGCGGCGGTGATGGCATGGGCATGGGCAACTTGCACGGCGGTGGTGCTGGCGGAGGTGGCGGCAGTGGCGGCGGTGATGGCATGGACGCGGGCAACGTCCAAGGCGTCAGTGGTGGTGGCAGTGGCGGCGGTGATGGGATGGACGTCGGCAACGTGCAGGGCGGCGGAGTCGGCTGTGGCAGTGGCGGTGGCGATCGCATGGACGTGGACAGCGCGGGCGCGGGCGCGGGCGCGGGGGCGGCCCCTGCAGCGGCACGAGCGGCGGTGGTGGGAGGGGTGGGGGCGTCGCGGCCACGCGGCATCCGCGCGGGGGGTCCGCTGCGCGTGCAGGGCGCGGGGGCGGCAGCGGGCGCAGCAGCTTTGGGCGAGTCGGGCGGCATTCGAGCAGGCGCTGCGGGCGCGGGCATCTCTGGGGCCTCTGGGGCTAGTGGCAGTGGTGGCGGCAGCGCGCAGGCTGCTGCGCATATCCACCGCGCCCCTCCCTCCACCGGCCATCCCTGCGGTAGCGGACGCGACCACGGCCTTGTTGGCGGCCTGCAGCAGCAGCTGGGGCAGCAGCAGCGTCAGGGGCAGCAGCAGCTGGGGCAGCAGCAGCAGCTGGGGCAGCAGCAACGTCAGGGGCAGCAGCAGCAGCTGCTCCGGCAGCAGCTACAGCAGCGGCAACAGCTGGAGGACCAAATGGGCGCACACGAGCACGAGCACGACGAGACCGACGACGGGCCCCTTTCCCCTCCGCCGCGGCGCCTCGGTGCTGCCGAGATGGCTGACGCACGCGACGCGCTGGTGGCAGACATGGAGGCGCGCTTCCTGGCAGGTGTGGACGCGTATAAGTGTGGGCATGCACGCACACACTCTGCCGCCACCATCTTATATCACACGCGCTCGCTGGTGGCTGACATGGAGGCACGTTTCTGGCAGTTGTGCGGTGCTACCGATGACCGATGATGCCCCCGCCTTCACCCTCGCTCCCTTCCTGCCTCCCTCGCCCATCCCCTGACCCACCCCTCCGCACACACGCACACAGGTGGTGACGCTGCTTACGTCGACTACGCGTCCATCGACGCGGACGCCACCCTCGACGACGACTGGCTGGACCTGCGTGGCCAGGACGCAGAGGACAACTACTTCGACGAGGCTGGCGGGTCGGCTGCGTGCGCACGGCAGGCGGCTGCCGCGGAGCTGCTCGCGCTGCGTGCGGTGCAGCAGGGTGTGGCCGGGGCGGGGGGGGAGTCCGGAGGGGGGGGAGGAGGAGAGGCGGGTGGTCGGGCTAGCGAGGGGGTGGCGAGCGGTGGGGACGGCGGGGGAGGCGGGGATTTTCTGGAGGAGTGGGAGGCCATGGCGGTGGAGTACGCACGGGAGGCAGTGAGCGCGTGAGCGGGCGGCGACGGTTGAGGGAAGCGGGTCCGCGCTACTGTGCGTGTGTGTGGTGTTGGCAGTGAGGCACACAGTGAGGCTGTGTGTGAGGGGGGCTGTGTGTGTGTGTGTAGATGATGTTTTTACCCTGTTGTTGGAGCGACACGAAGCGGTCCTATCAATACAGTGAACCGCCGCCCATGGGCTCCAAGCAGTGCAGGCAGCCTCGCACGCCTCAGCACTGCTTGCGTCCCGATGTGTTCCTTCCCACGCCGTGGTTGACGCCACGCCCCACCTCAACATGCACAGTACATCGTTGGAATACGTGGGGTCGTGAGCCGTGAGTAAGCTTTTGAACGCGGCCTTCAGTACGCGTGAGGTCGTGGGCCGTGAGTACTCTGATGCGTCCCTCATGACGCATTGGAGTGTGCTTCTGAGTCCTTTGGAATCCTGCGCATTTACTGCTCTGCTGCCATGGGTGTGAGCTGGTGCGGCGCTTTTCAAGTCAAAGGCCCGGTTCATTTGGTGGTGCTGTGAACTGTGCTGCTCGCAGTCTTCTGGAACAGGTTTTGGGGGCACACATGTCGCGAGCAGCAGGTCATTTACAGTGCGGTGCGCATTGTTGGAGTACCGGGCACGCATGGGTCGCCGTAGGCAGTGGTGAGCAAGGGATGAGGAGCAGAGGAGCAAGGGTGGTGGTGGCAGCGGCAGCGGGGTCTTTAGTAGCGACCGGAGCCGCCCCCACCATAGCCGCCACCATAGCCACCTCCCCCTTGGCCGCCGCCGTACCCACCTCCTCCCCCCTTGTAGCCACCACCACCACCGTACCCGCCAGCAGCATTGCCGTAGCCCCCTGCTGTCTGCCCATACCCCCCGCCCCCCCCTCGGCCCCCTCCGCGCTGATCTTCGTCCTCCTCCTCGTAGTCATCGTCCCCCTCATCAGAGTCCTCCTCAGCCAGGAACGCATCGATGTCACCGAGCGAGCCAGACGCGGCCGTCGCGCGGGAATACTGCGCGCCGCCCCCGCCTGCCCGCCCCTTGGGAGTCGCTGCTGCCGCAGGCGCCCTGGCAGCGGTAGTGGTGCCCTTGGCTGCTGCTGCCCCGCCCTTGCCGCCCTTGCCGTGCCCGTCGTCATCAAACGCCATCGACAGCCGCTCGGCAATGTCGTCGTCGCTGCGGTCAACGGAACAGAACGGCAGGGGGGTGGGTGGGAGAGTCAGTGTGTGTGGGGTGGGTGGGTGGAATTGCATGTGCGTTTTGCCCCCCCCCCCCCCACCGGGCCTCGCAGCAAGGGTTCCACCAAGGATGTCGCTAGCTATTCACCACTGCACATGAAACTGAACGCGACCCAACAGAGCCCCCTGCCCCCGCCTCCTCAAACCTCCCATGCACATGTGACAACTGCGCCTAACGTCTACGTCTTACTAGTTTTTACATGTGTGCGTGGCCTTGCAGACTCTCCTAGTAGAGACCTCAAGACATCTAGTCTAGGCCTTAACTCACGCCCCAGGGGCGCGTGCATGTAAAACCTGAAAACCCTGTAAAACCTGCACATGCAAGTTTCAAGGGCCAACGGCTGCACAGCATGCACCTTTGACCCTTTTGATGCCCCTGTTGTTGTTTCAGCACCTGAACGCGATGGACACATCGTCGTCATCGAAATCGTCGTCGACAGTCATGAACGAGGTGCGCGTGGCATCGTGGCCGGGCGTGCGGCGGTTGGCGTTGAGCAACTCGCTGAAATTGTGTGTGCGTGTGTATGTGTGTGTGTGTGCGTGTGTGTGTGAGTGTGAGTGAGAGTAGCTGGGCGTGCGGCGATGGCGTTGAGCGACTCCCTACGATTGAACGGGGGAGAGTGGGGGGGAGTGAGGGGGAGAGATTGAGAGAGGGAGAGAGGGAGAGAGGGAGAGAGGGAGAGAGGGAGAGAGGAGAGAGAGGGAGAGAGGGAGAGAGGGAGAGAGGGAGGGAGAGAGGAGAGAGGGAGAGAGGGAGAGAGGGAGAGAGGGAGGGAGATAGAGAGGGAGAGAGAGGGACCGGGTGTGCGGAGGTTGGTGCCGAGTCTCTCGCTGCAATGCGTGTGTGTGTGTGCGTGTTTGAGTGTGTGTGCATGCATTCATGTGGCTCGGCATTCACGGCGGACAGTGGCGTGTCAGTGCAGAAAAGCAGCAGACAGGCGGTGCAAGCCCCACCCCCCCCCTGCGCACACGCACACGCCCGCCACCCATGGATAGGAGGCCGGCAGGCAGGGCAAGTGGCTCCCCACATGCTCCCCACCCACTTGCGCGCCGGCTTGTTCATCTGCCGCGTCACCGCGCGGCCTGCATCGCCGCCGTCAGATGAGTCGCTGCTGAGGAAAGAGTCGGACAGCAGCAGGGACGCGCCGGGCGACGCGCCGCGCGGTGGTCCTGCTGGTGTGTGTGTGTGTGTGCGTGCGTGTGTCCCCTGGACTCCGCGCCCCCATCTACCTTCTCCTCCTCCCTCGCCTCCCATGTTGGCGTTTGCACCTCCCTGATTGCTGCCCCCCCTACCCTGCTTGCACTTTGCATCCCCACCTACCTGCCCCTCCTCCCTTGCCTCCCGTGTTGACACCTGCTTGCTTGCCGACCCCGTCCTTGACCGGGGCGCGCCCCTCGTTGGGCATTGACTCGGGTTCGCTGAAAAACGAGACGTCGGACAGCTCGGCGGATGCAGCCCGCTGCGCAGCAGCTGCGGCAGCGGCGGCCGCGTTGTTGTTGCCGCGCTGCTGAAGTGGCGCCCGCTCCCGGCTGCGATTGTGTGTGGGTGGTGGGGGGCGAGAGTGAGAGATTGAGAGGGAGAGAGAGAGGGAGAGAGAGAGGGAGAGAAAGAGGGAGAGAGAGAGGGAGAGAGAGGGAGGGAGAGAGGGAGAGAGAGAGGGAGAGAAGAAGTTACAGTTACAGTTACATCGGCTTTCCAGCAAAGACTACCTCTAGTCCTAGTACCACCGCCTAGACCCAAGTCCAGTTCTGGCCCTAACAATTACTTGTGAGGGGCGGTAGCCACCAGCCGGCTGCCTGCCAACGTGTAGTCCCAGAGCAAAAAGGAGAGCTATTGTGCGACGCCTCCAAAATAGGTCCTAACTGCTTCTAGGGGATAGGGGTCAAGTGGCGCTTGCCAATCTACTTGACCGCCGTGGTGGAGGGGCCGGCGCCTGAGGGGCAGCCGGACCGTACACCACGGCTCTCCACCCGACCCTATCCTGAGCACGCTCAAACGCCGTGTCCGAAAAAGTCTTCCAATCAGAACGAGTGCCACTAGTTTCGCCTAGCTGCTGAATCAGTAGCTTAAGAAAATAGTGTCGGGAGGAGGCTGGAGGCCGGCCTTGCTGCCGAGCCACATCCATTGTGCAGTCAAAAGTCGTACGAGGAAGACGAGAAGCCGGCATGCGCATCACATGGCCTAGCCACTGCATTGATCGCTTTGCCACAAGGCTCTCAATTGGCTCAGTGTCGCACGCCTGCCGAATATAAGTTAATCTGTGCCGGTCGACCAGGCGCACACCCAGAATGCGACGAAGGCAGTTAGAGTGGGCAACCTCCAATCGAGTCAGTTGTGTTTTAGTAGGGGCCCATGTTTCGCAGCCGTACAGAAAGTGGGGCAGCACGAAAGTGTTGTAAACCCGCATCTTAGACTGCACTTGCATCTTCTTGCTGGCCCAAATCTTATCAAAAGACGCAAACACGCCCAGCGCGCGACCGACACGCACACCGATCTCCTTTTCCACACCACCACTCTGGGTTATCCAACTCCCTAGATACTTAAATGCAGAGACGGTCTTCACTTCACCACCAGTCAGCGCAAACGTGGGCAGATCCGCGTCAAAATCTGCTGGCAAAATCATCACTTCTGTCTTGGCGGCGTTGATTTGCATGCCAAAGCTAGAGGACACTTTGTCAAGGATTTTCAGCATAAGCGCCAACTGAGCTGGGTCATGCGAGAACAAACATAAATCGTCGGCATACATCAGCATTACTATGCGCTCAACCGACGACGACAACACAGAGCCGCCGGCTCGGGTCACGACTGACACGCCAGCCCCCTCTGGCATCATGTCTAGCGCCTTTTTCACTATGTGGTCAATAAAAACATTGAACAACACAGGAGCAATGACGCACCCCTGTCGCACACCAGACGACACAGGGAATTCGTGCCCGATTTTCCCAGCCAGCCGCACGGCAGCTGCGGTGTTGGTGTGAAGATCCTCCAACAGATCAATAATGTGCGGATGAACACTATATAATCTAAGGACTCTCCACAGTGCCGCACGGTTTATGCAATCGTAAGCTTTAGAATAGTCGACAAATGCCACAGCCATGCATTGTTTGTACTCGGCATGTGCCGCGCTCAGCGAGCGCAGAGTAAAAATCGCATCAACAGTGCCTCTGCTTTTTCTGAAACCACACTGAGCCTCATGCAACTGACCATCAACCTGCGTGGAGACGCGGTGCAGAAGTATGGCAGCGTACACTTTCCCGGCAATAGAGAGAAGGCTTATACCGCGGTAGTTACCAGGGGAGTCACGCGGACCCTTCCCCTCATATAACGGTGTGATAATAGCAGTTTTCCATTCCCTCGGGGCTCTCCCCGACCGCCATACGGCGATGATGACCCGGTGGAGCCATGCGATGGCAGGTGGGCACCGCAACAGCATGGCGTCCAGCTGGTCACCGCCCGGAGCGGCGGCCGAGCGCAACGCTCGCACACACGCCTCCGTCTCAGCCAGGTCAGGGGGGCGCCCGTGCGCCTCGTCCACCTCTGTGGCGCGTGTGAGCTCAAACGCCGCTACATCGTTCTCCAGCTGGTTCAGGGTCTCGTCGCTGAGCTTGGTCTCCCCGCCATATAGCTTGTCGAATGACTCTGTCATGGCCTTCAGCACCCCGTCTGGACCGCTGTGCAGCGCGCCCGAGACGTCCCGCATGGCAGGAGGGATCTGATGGCTGCGGCTGCGGCCCGCCAGCCTGTCGCACGCGCGCGCAAACTGGCGCAGATTCTTCTTGCGTAGCATGTCTTGCGCCTCCGCCACCTGCTGGCCGATCCACCTCTCCCTGTCTCTCTGCACAGCTGCGTCGGCCGCGCGGTTGGCGCGGTTGCGCTCTCGTTTGGCAGCAGCAAACTTGCTCCTGAGCCATGCCGAGTGCGCGCGCTGCCGGGCGTCCATGAGCCGGAGGGTGCGCTGCGACAGAGTGAACTGCCAGCCGCGCCGCCGGCGGCTGCCGCGTGGAGCGAGGTGGTTGGTGGCCACCTCGCGAATGGCAGCAGCCATCGCGTCGTACTCCGCCTGGGCATCAGCGCCCTCGGGTGGCACGGCCTCCAGCAGCCCAAAGCGATCGGACAGCTGGAGGTTGAACTCACGACGGACAGCCGGGCGCCGCAGTTGTGAAGAGTCCCATGCGCGGCGCTGAGAGCCGCCTGCATGGCGGGAGGCTCGCATGCGGAGGCGCATGGACAGCACCACCATGCGGTGATCGCTGTCCCAGGTTCGGCTCCTACGCACCCTACAGTCTGTCACCGCATGCATGCACGGGCCCTCCCCCGCCGAACCCAGGGGCAGGATGCCGCACTTGCCGAGGTTTAGGACAAGGCCCGTCGCTCGGCCAAACACCGCCATCGCCTCCACCAGCGCAGCGACGTCAGCCGGCGCACACGACCGGAGGAGGGGCATGCAGTCGTCAGCGTACTGGGGGCAGGTCACTCTGCAGCCAGGCACGACCTCGACCCCCACCGCCGGGCAGGTGCGCAGGAAGCATGCGAGCGCATGCCCCAGGAACAGGAAAAGGGCTGGCGCGGCGGGGCAGCCCTGGCGCACGCCCGCCGCATACTTGCGCGGCGCAGAGATGAACCCGTTGACCTCGGCCGACGCGTACGTATGCGTGAGGATGGTGCGGGTCCATGCCAGCACACCGTCACCGACGCCCACCGCCTCCATGACCGCAAGGAGGCAGCCACGGTCGATGGTGTCGTACGCCTTGCGGAAGTCGAGCAGCGCCAGCGCTGCACCCGTCGGCCCCACGCCCTCTGCCGCGTTGGCAGCCAACAGGCCAGGCAGCATCTGAGTGAGGCAGATATTGTCCGAGATGCGGCGGCCAGCGAGGAACGCAGTCTGTTCCGGCCCCACCACCGCAGCGAGCAGCGGCGTCCACCGCGTCGCCAGCACCTTGGCGAGGATGCGGTAGTCAGAGCCCAGCATGGTGAGTGGGCGGTAGTTTGCCGCAGCCGCTGCATCTTTGGCCTTGTAGATGGAGGCGACAACGTCATCGAGAAACCCAGGCGGCGTCTCACCCGTAGCGCCCACCGCGGTGAAAACCGCCGCCAGAAGCACAAAGGCTGGCTCTCCCAGCTTCCGCCACACATCCACTTGGATGCCATCGGGCCTGGGGCGGTGCCAGGCTTGGAGTGAGTGGCCGCCGCCCGCACCTCGGCGGGCGTGACAACAGGCGCGCCCGCTGCGTCCGCCACCGCCTGCGGCACGCGCGGCGAGTGCGTACGCACCGCCCCCACCACAGCCTCCCGATCAGCGGGGGATGGCGGTGGCGGCCGTGAGACCGCCGCCACGGCATCAGCCATGATGTCAGCCATTCCCATGCCGTCAGTGACGAGGATGCCACGCGCATCTCTGAGGGCGGCGACGCGCCGTGCCGTCGCTGGTTTGCGGAAGGCTGCCGCCATGCCCCCGGCAACGCGCTCTCCCGGCCGCACACATGAGGGCGGGGCTGGAGCGTACCGCCGCACCGCCGCGTCCAGGCGCTGCTGCAGCGCATAGAGCCCGGCGAGCTCCGCCAGCCCATCGCGCCCCGCCTCAACGGCCGCGCGCGCTCGTTGCAGGTCTGCACGCAGCCGGGCCACCTCCACCGACACAGCATCTCGACGCCGACCCAGGTCGCAGTCAAGGCGGTGGGCCTCGCGAGCCAGGCGCAGCTTGAAAGCCTGCCACCACCGCATAAGCTCCGTGTGGCCATGGGTGGGTGCCCCCGCTGCCTCCCGACCAAACCATGCCCTGAACCCATCGGCCAGGTCACGATCAGCCCAGAAATGGGCACGCACACGCGGCCGCCCCGGCCCGCGCGCCTCTGGCACCAGGGGGGAGAGGTGCATTGCCACAACGTGGTGATCCGACCCGCCCGACTCCCCCGCGTCGCACCCGAGGACGCGTGGCACGAGGGCCGTCAACACGTAGAGGCGGTCGAGCCGCGCCTGTGCATTATACGCACTGAAGGTGTACCCCCTCTGCATGGGGTGGACGAGGCGGTACGCGTCACGGAGCGGGGAGTCCTCCACCAGCGCTGCCATCGCCGCCGCCGGGGCGCGGTCGCGCCACTCGAGGGGCCCCTCAGAGCGGGCGCGGTCACGTGGGCTCTCGACAAAGTTGAAATCGCCTGCGAGCACGAGGTGTGTATGGCCAGCAGCAAGCGGTCGGATGCGCTCCTCGATGAACGCCGCCTGCACCGCTGGCCGGTTCGGCTGCGAGGCCGGAAGGTACGCGTTGACGAGGCGCAGCCGCCCAGCTCCCCCACCTCCAGCTCCCCCACCCCCACCACCCGCGCCCCCACCACCCCACGTGATATCCATCACCATCAGCCGGCCGTCGCCATCCGCCTGGACGAACGGTTGGAGCACTGCCACGAGGTCCGACCGCACGAGGATGGCGACACCAGCCAAGGTCCCCGCGCCGCCCCCCCAGAAGGTGTAGGACTCAGTCCCCAGGTGGTAGGCACAGCCGGACGCGTACCGGTCGACGCCACCCATCCTCGCGACGTCATCAGCTGCAATATGCACCTCCTGGAGGCACACCACATCGAGGCGGCGGTCGTGCGCCCAGACGCGCATGAGATCCACCAGCTTGGGCCCCTCTCGCAGGCCGCGCACGTTGTGCGTGCCCACCCTGAGGCCGGGGGCAAAGCGGCCTCCGCGCGCAGGCTGTCCAGCAGGTGGCGTCATCCGTGTACGATGAACGGGTGGCCATCTGGCAGGGGGTCACCCAGGCGCCAGTCGTCCGGCAGCGCCGGCATCACGGGGCAGCCCGCCGCATTGAGGATGTTTCTGACATGGTCCATTGGCCAGCCGTGATGCCCGCCCCGCTTGCTCACGACGGGGGTCTGATGAGTTTGGTTACAATCCACTTCTGGCGGTCACACGTGCGGTTCCAAAGCTCCAGTGGGACTTAGAGAAACAAGGCTCAAGGCCCACAAAAGGTCAAGCTACAAGTAGAGATTGGGGGAGAGGGACAGAGAGAGAGGGAGAGGGAGAAGGTGCGCACCTGCTTCCAACAGACGACACGTCCTCGTCCGTGGGCGCGAGCTCACCATCCATTGCCAGTGTGCGCTGTGCCTACCATCCCCCAATGCCCCTGGCCCACCAAGAATAAGATGTTAAGAAGAAGAATAAGATTAGGAAGAAGGAGAAGGAGAAGGAGAAGGAGAAGGAGAAGGAGAAGGAGAAGGAGAAGGAGAAGGAGAAGGAGAAGGAGAAGGAGAAGGAGAAGGAGAAGGAGAAGGAAGGAGAAGGAGAAGGAGACGAAGAAAGAAGAGAAGGAGAAGAAGAGAGCTGCGCACCTGCTGCCTGCAGACGACGCGTCCTCATCCGTAGTCGCGAGCTCGTCATCGATCGCCATCGACGTCGACCCGCGCACATCCTCTTTCAGAGGTGGCGGCGGCGGAGGCTTGGCCTTGGGTACGGGTGCTTGCTGGGCGACGGGCGCAGTCTGCTGGCGCGCCTGCGTGTGGCGTGTCGGCCAGGGGCTCGGCTTCTTATTAGGTGTCTGTCGGGAACCTGTTGACAGCTAACACCATGCAAATTGGGGAGTGAGCAGGGACTGAGGGAGCTGCATTGCGGGACTGAGGGAGCTGCTTTGTGGGAGTGAGGGAGCTGCGTTGTGGGACTGAGGGAGCTGCTTTGTGGGACTGAGGGAGCTGCGTTGTGGGACTGAGGGAGCTGCATTGCGGGACTGAGGGAGCTGCTTTGTGGGACTGAGGGAGCTGCGTTGTGGGACTGAGGGAGCTGCATTGTGGGACTGAGGGAGCTGCATTGTAGGACTGAGGGAGCTGCATTGTGGGATCGAGGAAGCTGCGTTGTGGGACTGAGGGAGCTGCGTTGTGGGACTGAGGGAGCTGCATTGTGGGACTGAGGGAGCTGCATTGTAGGACTGAGGGAGCTGCATTGTGGGATCGAGGGAGCTGCTTTGTGGGACTGAGGGAGCTGCGTTGTGGGACTGAGGGAGCTGCTTTGTGGGACTGAGGGAGCTGCATTGCGGGACTGAGGGAGCTGCATTGTGGGACTGAGGGAGCTGCATTGTGGGACTGAGGAAGCTGCATTGTGGGACCGAGGGAGCTGCATTGTGGGACTGAGGGAGCTGCTTTGTGAGGCGAGAGCTGCAGCGCTTGTTGAGATGAGGTTGATCAACCAGCAGCATGCTTCACAGTCATATGAGCACTTAGATGTGGAAGCACGCTGCTGGGTTGTCAACCTCATCTCAACAGTGCTTGCCAAGAACCAGCTCTGGCTGTGGAGCAGCTCTCACACTGCACCTAGCCCTGGCCACACCTGAACTTCCTCTGCGCACAGCCGAAGCCAAGCCTGTCAGCCTGCCTGCCCCTGCCCCTCCACCCTCCCCACTTGCACGCGTGAACCAGCCCCGTCTTGAACATCCTCCGGAGCGTTTGAGTGCTCATAGGACCCGCACACACTAGCTACACCTCACAAAGTGATGATGGATTTGACAGTCTGTGTGACACCAGTAACGATGTGTTAGACCTGTGTCGGCGCTAGCGCCCGACACCTAAACTCAGTTTCAGGATAAAACTGGCTGGCTACCTGGTAGGGCTGGCTACATGGGCTGGTACTGTGGGCTCTCCCCAGTCTTAAGAGCAGCAGTCTGAGGAGTGTCAGGCAGTTCATCCTACATGGCTCCCCTCATCTGCATGCAAGAAAGCCTCAGTGAAGGATGCCTGGGAAGAGCCAACGGCACGGATGCCGTGGTGCGCATGGGAGGTGTGTGTGTGTGCGTGTGTGCGCGTGGCAGAGGCTACACCTAGGGAGATTCCTGGAGCTGCGTATACGCGCGCACGTGTACCCGCATGTGCGCATGTGTGTGTGTGTGTGCGCGTGTGTGTGTGTGTGTTGATGTGTGTGTGTGCGCGCCTGCGCGTGCGTGTCTGCACCCACCTGCAGTGCAAACACTACGCCAACGCCACCGCCGCTGGACAGTGACACTTGTGTGTGTGTGTGTGTGTGTGCATATGTGTGTGTCTGTGTGTGTGTGTGTGTGTGTGCGCGCCTGCGTGTCCACACCCACCTGCGGAGCAGACACTGTGCCAACGGCACCGCCGCCGGCGCCGCCGCGTGCCAACGACACGTTTTGGCCGATTGTGGCGAATCCGGCGTCGGAGCCGGATGACGATGCGATTGACTCTGTTGTGGTGGCTGCTGATGACATGGACAGGACCTGAGCAGTGACAGTAACAGTAGGGGTATGCGTGTTGTGGTGAGTACAGTAGAAGAATGTGTCTTATGGTGTGAGTGTGTGTGTGTGTGTGTGTGTGCATGTGCATGAGTGCACGCCTCTCCCCGCACACACCCTCCATACGCCTCAGTGTTGCCGCAGTGGTGTGCGTGTGCACGTTGACACGTGTGCACATGCGCATGTGTGTGTGTGTGTGTGTGTGTGTGTGTGTGCACACGTGCATGTGTGTGTGTGTGTGTGACCCCCCCCACACACACACACCTCCTCCGTCCTCTTCAGCGTTGTGTGCGTGTGCACGTCGACATCCTCCGCCACGCTTGACACGTCCGTGATGGACGAGTGCATGCGCGAGAGCGTGCGCGGCAGCATCGCTGGCTTGGGCAGCTCATCGGCTTTGAAGTCGTCGGGGTCCTCCTGTGTGTGTGTGTACGCGTGTGAGTGCGTGCGCGTGTCCGTGCATGTGTGTGTGTGTGTGAGCAAGAGATTGCGCGGCAGCATCGCTGACCTGGGCAGCTCATCGGTTAAAAAATAGCCAGGATCCTCCTGTGTGTGCATGTGTGTGTGTGTGGATGTGTATGTGTGTGCATGTGGGTGGGTGTGCATGTGGGTGAGTGCATGCACGAGAGCGTGCGCGGCAGCAACGCTGGCTTGGGCAGCTCGTCGGCTTTGAAGTCGTCGGGATCTTCCTGTGTGTGTGTGCAAGTGTGTGTGTGTGTGCATGTGTGTGCATGTGCGTGCATGCACGAGAGCGTGCGTGGCAGCATTGTTGGATTGGGCAGCTCATCGGCTTTAAAATCGCCAGCATCCTCGTGTGTGTGTGTGTGTGTGTGTGTGTGCGTGTGTGCATGTGTGTGTGTGTGTGTGTTTGCATGTGTGTGCATGCACAAGAGTGTGCGTGGCAGCGTCGCTGGCTTGGGCAGCTCATCGGCTTTGAAGTTGTCGAGATCCTCATGTGTGCTATGTGTGTGTGTGTGTGCGCAGGTGGTGTGTGTGAGTCGGGAGGTGACAACAGGGTGCATGCGGGAGAGCGTGCGCGACGGCAGATCATCCGTGGTGAAGTTGTGTGGGGTGGGTGGGTGGGAGGGCTCTTGTGTGTGTGTGGGATGGGTGGGGTGAAAGGCAAACGATTGAGCACCTACCGACTACCTTCCGACCACCTACTGGCCACCTTCTGACCACCTTCCGTCCACCTTCCGAGCACGCACCTCCTCCGTCTAAAAGTCCTCTGCGTACGACGTCGCGACGCTCATTGCCGGTGGCGTGCAACGGCAACCTTCTGACCACCTACCGACCACCTACCGTCCACCTTCTCACCACCAACCTCCTCCTTCTCAAAGTCCTCTCCGTACGACGTCGCGACGCTCATCGTCAGTGCCGCTCAACGGCCACCTTCTGACCACCTACCGCCCACCTCCTCATCATCTGCCGCCCACCTTCTGACCACCTACTGGCCACCTTCTGACCACCTTCCGACCACCCACCTCTGTCTCAAAGTCCTCTCCATATGATGTTCATCGCCGGTGCCGTGCATCGGCCACTTACCGAGCACCTACCGTCCACCTTCTGACCACCTTCCGACCACCTTCCGACCACCCACCTCCTCTGTCTCAAAGTCCTCTCCGTACGACGTCGCGACGCTCATCGGAGGTGCCGGGCGCGCACCGGTCGTGGAGCGGTACCAACCACCGCCCGCGTCCACCTGGTGTGTGTGCGTGTTTGTGTGTGTGTGTGCGTGTGTGTGGTCGATTTTACAGTCTTGTTGGACGCCTTTCATGGCATATTAGACTTGCGCACTCAATCCCTGAGGCAGGCAGATACTATCACCCCCACTAGTCCACTCAGTGGATACACATTGACTGTGTCCATCCCACTAGCTCTAGTACATTTGGTCGTGCCATGCGTCTCAGTTGTGTGTGCGTGTGTGTGCGTGTGTGGTGGTCAGGGCAGAGGGCAGCCCCTTTCTTTTACCTTCTTGCTCGTGTCCAGGCCCCCAGGGCCCGACACACCAACGTTGTCGTGGAAGCTCTCGACACTCTCCGGTGGCGGGGAATCCTCGCCCGGGGCAGGGAGGGTGCCGCGCCCGGGGGTGACGTCGCCTGTGTGTGTGTGTGTGTGTGTGTGTGCGTGCACGAGCACGCACCGCCCACCAATCACGACGCGACGCATTGGCATGGGTACGTGTGCATGTGCACATGCGTGTGCACGCGCAAGCGCACCACCCACCAATCACGACGCGCCGCGTCGGCATGCGAGCCATCGGCACCTTGCCCGTCGCATGCCCATGCTGAGATGCAGCAGCTGCAGCTGCGACCACCTCAGCCTGCGTGAAGGAGTCCAAGGGTTCATGTCATTACACAACCACCTCCCCGCTGGAATGGGTTGCTGTCACCACCTGGGTGGTATAGGGTGGATCCGGGGGCTTAGTGCCCTGTCTAGACCCAGTGCGTGCACGCATGTGGGGGTGTACACTCACCCCTACCAGGTAGCCAGCCAGTTTCGGCCTGAAACTGAGTTAAGGTTTCGGGCACTAGAGCCGACACAGGTCTCATACATCATTACTGGTGTCACACAAGACTGTGAATATCCATCATGAATACGCCAGCAAATCAACGCCGCCAAGACAGAAGTGATGATTTTGCCAGCAGATTTTGACGCGGATCTGCCCACGTTTGCGCTGACTGGTGGTGAAGTGGAGACCGTCTCTGCATTTAAGTATCTGGGGAGTTGGATAACCCAGAGTGGTGGTGTGGAAAAGGAGATCGGTGTGCGTGTCGGTCGCGCGCTGGGCGTGTTTGCGTCTTTTGATAAGATTTGGGCCAGCAAGAAGATGCAAGTGCAGTCTAAGATGCGGGTTACAACACTTTCGTGCTGCCCCACTTTCTGTACGGCTGCAAAACATGGGCCCCTACTAAAACACAACTGACTCGATTGGAGGTTGCCCACTCTAACTGCCTCGTCGCATTCTGGGTGTGCGCCTGGTCGACCGGCACAGATTAACTTATATTCGGCAGGCGTGCGACACTGAGCCAATTGAGAGCTTGTGGCAAAGCGATCAATGCAGTGGCTAGGCCATGTGATGCGCATGCCGGCTTCTCGTCTTCCTCGTACGACTTTTGACTGCACAATGGATGTGGCTCGGCAGCAAGGCCGGCCTCCAGCCTCCTCCCGACACTATTTTCTTAAGCTACTGATTCAGGGGGGATGAACGGAGGCGCGTTCTAGTCGCCGAGCCCTGGACCCAGCATGCGGCGCTGCTGGTGACGGGGATCTCCGTGCCGCTGACGAGCGGGGTAAAATACGACTGGCCCGGCTCCTGCTAGACTGCCCCTCGGTGGAACACTTCAGGAGCGGCTTGCCCGGCGCTGCCATGGCTTGGCGAGTAGCCGCGGCGCTGCCGCGGCCCGTGCTGGGAGACGGCCCTTATCCTCCCCCCATGCAGGACGCCATGCGGCACCGATCTCGACGAGTCGATCGACGAGCGGAGGAGCTGGCGCCCGTCAATGCATGCTGGACATTGGTCAAGATGGCTGCCCGTGGAGGCGGGCTACCATCACGGCTTCAGCGGTGGCGACCGCCGAGGCAACACAGAGTATAATCCGCTTCACCATTCGCAGCGTTCGTCACCGCGCTCATCCTCGGGGGCGCTCGTCTGCCGGTGACTGGCGTTGGAAGGTCTTCAGGCAGCCTCCATGACAACTCTGTCGCCCATGCCCCCCTGGAGGGTGGGACCTGGCCATGCATGAGGCATGGGGCGCCGGCTGAGCCCCATGCAAACGAGAGCTGGACAGCCATGCACTGCCAGGCGGGGACCGTTCCAGTCAGCGCCAGTCGGCTCTGCCGGCTTGACTGGCCACAAGGCCACTACTGTGACCCTGAGGAAGGTCCTCTCCTATATGCTCCTTGCCAGACATGTCTCTCAGAGACCGCTGTTTGGGGTAGTCTAGCCGGCGGGAGCGGTAGTCTATCGGCCGGGAGCCGGCGGTACTCTAGTACTTAAGTGGCTGGAGTATCGGCGGGTGATCTCTAGTAGAAGAGTAGCCTGCTTAGCTGGAAACCCCGTGTTACTGTTACTGTTACTGATCAGCAGCTAGGCGAAACTAGTGGCACTCGTTCTGATTGGAAGACTTTTTCGGACACGGCGTTTGAGCGTGCTCAGGATAGGGTCGGGTGGAGAGCCGTGGTGTACGGTCCGGCTGCCCCTCAGGCGCCGGCCCCTCCACCACGGCGGTCAAGTAGATTGGCAAGCGCCACTTGACCCCCTATCCCCTAGAAGCAGTTAGGACCTATTTTGGAGGCGTCGCACAAAAGCTCTCCTTTTTGCTCTGGGACTACACGTTGGCAGGCAGCCGGCTGGTGGCTACCGCCCCTCACAAGTAATTGTTAGGGCCAGAACTGGACTTGGGTCTAGGCGGTGGTACTAGGACTAGAGGTAGTCTTTGCTGGAAAGCCGTTGTAACTGTAACTGTAATACGCCAGCCGATGTTTTGAGCAAACAGCCCATTAGTAGGGGTCGGCAAATAACATCGCCGGCCCGAGAAATAACGTGATTGTTATGTTATGTCATAACAAAATAACAAAATAACATAGCATTTGCATGTTACCTCACTGAAATCTTTGTTCCTTTTCCCTGAGACTGGTACAGTAATTTGCCGTGATGTCGGGGAGCGGAGCGGGAGCTGCCGGTGTCCAATATTTATTCCGACTATTTTTTCTAGAGTTTTGGGCCAAATCCAGTTTCATGACGCGCAGAACGCGTAAACGCGCGGCGTCAACACCCTCTCCTACGCTCCTTCTACCCCCTCCCCCCCTCTGCATGTTGCTCCTTCTCCTCCCCTCCCTCCCCCCGTCTTCCTTTGCGTCCGAGTCCACCGCCCCGCCCTCTGAGTCCACCACCTTAGGCAGCTTGCGAGGGCACTTGCGGTTGGGGAGCACGTGCCCCGCGCCGCTGCCCCCCGCCGCCGCCGTGACCCCTGCGCCGCTGCGCCTGGCCCCCGTGTCCCCCCGCGCCGCTGCCCCCAGTCGCCGCCGCAGCCTCAGCCGCTGCCTTTGTGAGGTGGCCCCGCGGCCGGCCGCCGTCGAAGCCGCGGCTGCCCTGCCGCGCGTGCCCCTGCCGCCGACGTCCCCGGGGGGGGGGGGGGGCGGCCGCGTTGAGGCCAGCGTCCGTCAGCCCCTCCCACTCGCCATGGTGCTGAGCGGGGTCAGGCACAATGTGCGGGTAGTGCCGCCGCACCTTATAGTCATATCAGTCCCTGTGCTGATGCTTGACACCTTGATGTGCGCTGTCTGTGGGCGCCCGCCCGGTGTCACAACCTCCTCCACTAGTGCACCATATATTTCTCCTCCTCCTCTCACTGCTCCCCTTCCTCCTCTGCACCCAACTCCCCCCCTTCCTACTTCAAGCTAGCGACATTGTGCCGAGGCTGCTGGGGGAGTTCATCGGGTTTTTTTCCCTCTGCAATTTCAACTGCACACCAAGATGTGTAGAACTAAAGCGAAAAAACTAAACCTGGTGCCATTGTGTTCCTCTTTTCAAGGGCTTTCCAGAGTGCTAAATCTCGTTGAACTCCATTGAATCTATCATTCTTTTCATTTCCAGTGAAAAAAAATCCCAATCACAAGTCCTCGCCGCTCATAACGTTATTTGTTATGTTATTTGTTATTTGTTATCATAACAGATAACATGTTATGCCGACCCTTACCCATTAGCGACTCACTAGGGAGCCCTCCAACTATGGGCGATCGTCAGATCTCGGTGGGAGAGGAAGCCTGGCACGTGGCGTGTGCGTGGGTGTGTACGATATGGCTTATTCATGCGCGCTTTGTGTGTGTGTACTACATGAAGTTTTCAACCACAAATAAACACATATACTGTGTAACCTTACCTGCGTGTGTGTCTGCTGCTGCAGCAGCCACGCGTCCGTGCGCGCGTCTCCGCCGCTGCTGCCGGCACCACCACCTCCTGCCTGCTGCTGCTGCTGCTGTGCCTGCTGCTGCTGCTGCTGCGCGCCCGCTGCCACACACCCCGGCGGCGCCATCCCGCTGTTGGGACCACCGGGCACCATGAAGGGGTACCCTTGTGGCATCATCAGCATGCCAGGGAACTGGGAGGAAAGGGCAACACAAGCAGGGGTGGGGGAGGGGGGGGGTCAGTAGCAAAGTCATGGGGAGACAAGGCACCATGAAAGGGTACCCTTGCGGCATCATCATCATACCAGGGAACTGGGAGGAAAAGGCAACACAGGCAGGGGGGAGGGGGGGAGATGGAGATGGGGGCAGTAGAAAAGTCAGGGGGAGATCAGGCACCATGAATAGGGACCCTTTCGGCACCATCATCATTACGGGAACTGAGGGGGGGAAGAGGAGGGAAGGCAACAAGAGCAGAGGGGGGGGGGCAGTTCAGTAGCAGGGGCATGGGAGGTCGGGAAGCAGAAGATGGTGTTGCATTTACATGGAAACACGCACGCACGCACACACACACGCACACATGCAGACACACCTGCTGCAGGCCATACATGCCGCTAGATGCCAGCTGCACATGCACGCATGCACGCACACACACAGTGTGTCACACACACACACACACACACATGTACACACATGCACAAATGCACACACACACACACACACACACCTGCTGCATGCCACCCATGCCATGCTGCTGCATTGCTGGTGCCATCGCGTTTGCAACAACCTGCATGTCACATGTGTGTGTGTGTGTGTGTGTGTATGTGTAGCAGCATCACGTTGGCAGCGACCTGCGTGTGCGTGCGTGCGTGCGTGTGTGTGTGTGTGTACTGTATGCAGCTGCATCGCATTTGCGACAGCCTTTTGTACATGTGTGTATGTGTGTGTATGTGTGTGTTTGTGCGATCATGGAGTGGTACCGACCGCTGACCACATTCCCCTGGATGTGTGTGTGTGTGTGCAGCTGCATCGCTGGTGCCATCACGTTGGCGACGACCTGTGTGTGTGTGTGTTTGTGTGTGTGTGCGCGTGTGTGTGAGCCTGTGTATGCGTGTGTTCATTGCATGTGTGTGTGAGGGTGTGCCATGTGCATTATTGTGTGCGCGCACGCACGTGTGTGTGCGTGTGTGTGTGTCTGTGTGCACCTGGTGTGAAGTCTTTGGGCAGCTCTTACATAACCTAACCGTGCCCACCTACTGCGACATGGTCGTCATGCTGCTGGTAATCGCGCCGACCGCTTGCGACAGCACGCTCCGCATGCACACACACACACACACACACACACCTGTGGTGCCATGGTCGTCATCGCGCCGACCGTTTGCAACTGCACGATCCGCATGCACAGCAACACACACACACACACACACACACACCTGTTGTGCCATCGTCGTCATGTTGCTGCTCATCGTGCCGGTCGCTTGCGACAGCATGCTCTGCATGCACACCAACACACACCAACACACACACACCCACACACACCTGTTGTGCCATCGTCGTCATGCTTGTGCTCATCGCGCCGACCGCTTGCGACAGCACGCTCCGCATGCACACGAGGCTCATCATCTCCCACATGAGTACACTCGACATCTGTGGTTGCAGGACATGGAAAAATGTGTTGAGTATTAGAGGGGGTCGGGCTTTAGTTTATAATTAGGAGGGCAGAGGGAAGAGGAGCATGCATGCACACGAGGCTCGTCATCTCCCACATGAGCACACTCGACATCTGAGCAAGGCACACACCAAAAGGACAGGGGGCTTAGGTTAAAGGGTGGTTCGAGGAAGGAGCTGGGAGGTAGGGGCTAGGAGGAGCATGCATGCACAGCAGGCTCATCATCTCCCACATGAGCACGCTTGACATCTGCATGTGCACACAGGGGGGCGTTTCAGGGCAGGGTCAAGCAGGGGGGTGGCTTCAGGGAGGAGGGGAGCATGTACACCAGCACAGCACCAGGCTCGGTGGCCACTCGTCACACACACACACACATGCAGTCCCCACTCTCTCACCTGCAGTCCGGGTGAGACTACTGTCCCCCCCCCCTCGCCCCCCCCCCTCACACGTACCCCCCCCCCCAACACGCATACACACACACACACACTCTCCCCTGCCGCCCCCCCTCCGCCCCCCTGCCTTCCCGAGCACCCAGGGGCTGTCGGACATGGCTGCGCTGCCCCCCCCCATCACACACACACACACACACACACACACACCTGGAACCCCGTGGAGACGCCAGCCGGCACCCCCCCTGCATACCCAGGCACCCAGGGGCTTCCGCCCATCGCAGCATTGCCCCCCCATGCCTGCCATCGCGGCTACCATTCCCTTTGCCTGCCTGCACACACACACCTGGAGCCCTGTGGAGACACCTGCCGGCACCCCCCCTGCATAGCCAGGCACCCAGGGTGTGCGCTGCCCCTCATGCCCGCCATCACGGCTGCCGTTCCCGTTGCCTACATGCACACACACACACACACACACACACACACACACACACACACACACACACACTGCAACCCTGTGGAGACGCCAGCCGGCACCCCCCCTGCATACCCAGGCACCCAGGGTGTGCGCTGCCCCTCATGCCCGCCATCGCGGCTGCCGTTCCCGTTGCCCACATGCACACACAAACACACACACACACACACGCGCACACACACACACACACCTGGAACCCTGTGGAGACGCCAGCCGGCACCCCCCCTGCATACCCAGGTACCCAGGGGCTTCCGCCCATCGCAGCACTGCCCCCCCATGCCTGCCATCGCGGCTACCATTCCCTTTGCCTGCCTGCACACACACACACACACACACGCACACACACACCTGGAGCCCTGTGGAGACACCTGCCGGCACCCCCCCCCTGCACAGCCAGGCACCCAGGGTGTGCGCTGCCCCTCATGCCCGCCATCGCGGCTGCCGTTCCCGTTGCCTACATGCACACACACACACACACACACACACACACACACACACACACACACACACACCTGGAACCCTGTGGAAACGCCAGCCGGCACCCCCCCTGCATACCCAGGCACCCAGGGGCTGCCGCCCATCGCAGCACTGCCCCCCCATGCCTGCCATCGCGGCTACCATTCCCTTTGCCTGCCTGCACACACATACACACACACACACACACGCGCGCACACACACCTGGAGCCCTGTGGAGACACCTGCTGGCACCCCCCCTGCATAGCCAGGCACCCAGGGTGTGCGCTGCCCCTCATGCCCGCCATTGCGGCTGCCGTTCCCGTTGCTTACATGCACACACACACACACACACACACACACCTGGAACCCTGTGGAGACGCCAGCCGGCACCCCCCCTGCATACCCAGGCACCCAGGGGCTGCCGCCCATCGCCGCGCTGCCCCCCATGCCCGCCATCGCAGCTGCCATCGCCTCGGACTGAGCAGCAGTCGGGGCACCCTGCAGCAACGGGCGGTGCTGCTGCTGCTGCTGCTGTTGCTGCGCTGCTGCTGCTGCTGTCGCTGCTGTCACTGTTGCTGCTGCTGCGCCTGCTGCCTTGCGCGTGAGAGCAAGCCCAGGCTTCTTGCGCGCTGCGGGGGCGGCGGGGGAAATCGGTGGGCGTGTGAGTGTGGGTCAGTCAGTCACACGTGTGTGCGGGAGTGGTGCGTTTGCATGTGTGCGTATGTTTGCGTGTCCGCGCGTGCTGCACGTGCTGTGCGTGTATGCTGTGTGTGTGTATTTGCGTGTGTGTATGCTCTGTGTGTGCATGCTTTCCCGTGCTCGCATGCACACCCAGCAGCAGCAGCAGCAGCAGCATGCACACGCACGCACACTAACACACACACACCTGGCAGGTGTGGCTTCTGTGCAGCACCACCATGGTAACCCTTTGACAGCGCAGCCGCTAGCAGTGCACCGTCGTCGTCGTCATCGCCGCCCAATCCTCGGTCGTTGTAGCCGTACGGCGCAGCGGCACGGCCGCCCCCGCCGCCCCGCCTCGCCTCTGCGAGCGCGGCCCTTGCAGCGGCAACGCCAGGGATGGGCGACTGCCTGCGCCGCTGCTGCTGCTGCTGCCCCGCAGCTGGGTACACGCCGCCACCGCGTCCACGCCCGGGTGATGGTGACCGCGCGCGCGCAGCCATGGCGGCGGCATTTGTGCGCGACGCCTTCTTGGAGGACCCAGGCCCGGGCAGGCCGGGGCCCACGCCCGCACCATGGAGCGTGTAGTGCTGGAGCGCTCGAAGGAGCGGCTGCAGGGGTGTGTGTGTGTGGAGTGGGGTGGGTAAGGTGGGGGGGAGGTAAATCCCAGAATCGCATGCACGCACGCACGGTGGAACTCTAATTATCTACCGCATGCACGGTGCAGTGCGTTACCCCCCCCCACACACACACGCACACACACCACACACACCTGCCGTGGGGGCGCGCGCTTCAGCACCGCGAGCGCCGCCGCCACGCCAGCATCCTCCCACGGTCGGTTGTGAGCGGCGGCAGCAGCAGCGGGCCCACGGACGCCTGCACCTGCGTGGTGCACGCGCCCACCCTGCTGCCGCCCGCCCTGCTGCTGCTGCTGTCCCCCTCTGCTGGCCAGAGCCTGCCTTCCGGGCGACGCCGCTGCCGCTGCGCCGGGCGCGGTGCGGGTGCGTGCCGGGGTGCGGGGCCCCGCTCCGCGGCGCGCGGGGGAGCGGGCTGGGGCCCCACCACCTCGCGCGCGCTCCTCTGCTGCCACTGCCGCGTACATGCCCCCGTCCTCATCAACAGCGAAGTCGTCTTCGGCGTCTGCGTCGTCGTCGTCGCCATCCTCCCACTCCATCATCGCGCCCGCCTGCTGCTGCTGCTGCTGCGGGTGGCCGTGCTGCTGCTGCGGGTAACCGTGTTGCTGCTGCTGCGGCTGTTGCTGCTGCTGAGGCCACGCGACGCGCGCTGCCGGCGCCGTCGCAACCGGCGCTGCTCCCGCCGCGCCCGCGTAGTTGGCAAAAAACAGCGCCGGTGGCTGCTGCTGCTGCTGCTGCTGCTGCTGCTGTGTCACTCCCCCCCCACCAGCCCCACCAGCCATGCTAGCCCCAAGCGGTAGCGGGTTTGTCACCACCGGCACGGTGTGGCCGTAGTGCGTGAGGCGCACGCTCAGCGACGCGACGGCGAGGGGCGAGCCATCGGGGGCAGCGAGGGTGACGTCCCTGCACAGAACGGTGCACGTGTGCGTGTGCGTGTCATGTGTGGGGTGGGGTGGGGAGGGGCATGGTGGCGCGCATGTGTGCGCCGAGCACGTGCGTGCGCAAGGGGCAGGGAGCAAGGGGTCGAGCAGCAACTACAAAAGGTGGGTGTTTAGTCTAGGGTTGAAGGGTTAAGTTGTAGGGTTTTATAACTGTTCAGTTAGGGTTCAAACCCTTGAGGTTTTCAACCTAAAACCTACAATGCGTTGCTGTCACTACCTGGGTGGCATAGGGTGGATCTGGGGGCCCAGTGCCCTGTCTAGGTCCAGTGCATGCACGCATGTGGGGGTTTACCCTCACCCCTACCAGGTAGCCAGCCAGTTTCCCACTGAAACTGAGTTCAAGGTGTCAGGCCCTAGAACCGACACAGGTCTTATACATCATTACTGGTGTCACACAGACTGTAATATCCATCATCATCACCTTTAGAAACCTGTATAAGGCGCCAAGCACCTGGTTCGCACCTGCGCAGTGCGTGCTGCAGCCCGGGCGACGATGCGGTGCCTGGACGGCCGGCCCATGTGGCAACGGTGGCGGACGGCTGCAATACATGGTGTGTGAATGTGTGTGTGCGTGCGTGTGTGTGTGTGTGGTCACCCCCCCCCCTCGGCACACGCACGCACACGCAGCCCCACCTGCGAAACAAAGAGCGGCGTGGCGCCAGACGCAAGCAGGCGGGGGCGTGGCGCTGTGTCGACGTGGAAGAGCGAGCAGTAGAGCGGCACCTGTGTGTGTGCGTACGTGTGCGTGCGCGCGCGCGTGTGAGTGTGTGTGTGTGCGTGTGTATGTGTGTGTGTGAGAGAGAGTGTGTGTGTGTGTGTGTGTGTGTGTGTGTTGGCAGCATCAGGGCTGTTGATGGCGTGCGAGTGGGGAGCACGAGTGCGGGGGACATGGTGTGCTGCACATGCATGGCGTGCACGCATGGCAACAGCGCATGGCAACAGTGAGTGGCAACACACACGCACACACAAGACGTTTTCCTGCCTCAACGTTGCTTACCTTCTCCAGCACAAACCTCAGCTCGTCGAGCTCCTCCTGGAAGATGCAGCTCTTGCCAGTGCCGAAGGCGAGGGTGATACTGGGGTTTGCGTCGCCTGACGCTACCCAGTCAGCGGCCTGACCGCCACCGGGGGGACCATATGTCAGGAGCAGCGGGTAGTCCAGGAATTGGAAGGCCAGGGCGAGGGGCGACAGCGCGTGGCCGGCGCCTGGGGACGACTGAACCGCCTCTACGGTGCTCGACGACGCCCCCTCTGGGAGCGCCAGCCCGTGGCTGAACACCTCAAGCAGGAAGTAGTCCGACATGCTGGCGTGTCAACGCATGACGGGAGTGCGTAGGCGTAGGTGGGGGAGGCGGTCAGTATTTCGGTTTTAAGTTACTCGAAAATTTCCCTTCCTTGCCTCCGCACCTTGCCTCCACTCCCCGTGTTTCCCCTATAGGCACTGGGTCATCGGGAGGGTGTACTTCACCACGCAGGCGCAATGGTGCGGTCTGGGCAGGTTTTGACACCTCATGCAGGGCCCGAGCGCTGCTTGCTGGCCACCCCCTTCCATCACGCATCGATCGCATGCATGACCATAACACAGCCACCATCATGCGCCCGCTCGTGGCATGCGGCGTGCAAGCTTGCTTCAGTGCATGCCGATCGCCCGGCCGCATGCACGCATGGCGATGGCCACGGTCGCAGGGGTCCTTCTACTTGGCAGCGTACAACCTGGGGCTCCTGGCGGGCTGGTGAGTGAGGAGACTACTTGGCTCATAGGAGCTAGAAGGGCTTTCATGGGGCAGAGGCGGGGTGCCGCTCCAGGATGCGTGCACGCCGCACGCTGCTTACATGCACACACACACACACGCGCGCACACACACACACACACACACACACACCACACCACACCTGACACACACAAACACACACAAACACAAGCGGGTGCGTGACAACAAGCACCCACAAGCACACAAGCACACGCACGCACACGCACACACACAGGGCCTACGTGCTGGGCCTGACCATCAAGGTTGCCTTTGTGGAGGGCGGGAGCCCCGCCGACGTGTATGCCGCGGTGGCGCTGCCGCTGATGGTGTCGCAGACTGCGGCCGTGATGGAGATTGTGCACTCGGCGATCGGGGTCGTGCGCTCGCCGCTCTTCGTCACGGGTGCGTGGGTGCTGCAGCTAGGATTGGGTGCAGGTCAACCCGAGGTGCTGAGTCACGGGTGGGTGGGGTGGGGCCTGCAGGCCCTGATGGAGACTGTGCACTTGGTGATCGGTGTGTGGTGCGCTCGCTCGCTGCTCTTCATTACGGGTGCGTCTTCATGGTCGTGGCTTTCAGTAACAGTAACATCGGCTTTCCAGCGAAGACTACCTTCTAGTCCTAGTACCACCGCCTAGACCCAACTCCAGTTATGGCCCTAACAATTACGTGTGAGGGGCGGAAGTCACTAGCCGGCTGCCTGCCAACGTGGCTTGGCCATCGTGGCTGGCTTACAAGCCGGTTATACCTGGGGTCTGCCTCTGACTGCTTTCAGGGTGGGGTGGGGCCTGCAGGCGGGGGGGGGGGGGGGAGGTTGTGCACTCGGCGATCAGGGCCGTGCGCTTGCCGCTCTTCGTCACGGGTGCGTGGGTGGGTGGGTTGGGGGGGGGGGGCTGTACCTAGACCCTCAACCTCTCTCTACCTCAATGTCGCCACAAGTGCTGGTCAGCAGCCCTAGGGCTGACGAACCGCCCTGTGTGACGCGCAGCCACTCGGGTCGACTCTCGCGTCTGGATCCTTTTGGGCACCCTCCTTGCCTCCCTCTCCCTGCCCCTCCTCCCCTATCACCCACCACCCCTCCGTGCCTTTTCTTCCATACCACGCGCAGCCACGCAAATCTTCTCACGCCTATGGATCCTCTGGGTCACCCTCACCCCCCACCCTCCTTGCCACCCTCGTCCTCTCCCTGTCCTGCTGAGCGTTGTATGTGTGTCGCCAGAAGTGGATTGTGTACACATGAGCATTCTCCCTGGTCTCCCTGCCTTCCCCCTGCGCAGCCACTCAGGTCTTCTCCCGTCTCTGGATCCTTTGGGGCATCGTCGTGCCCGTGTCCGGGCCCGTGCTCTCTGGGTCGGTCGGCTTCCCTGGGATACCCCCGCTGGCGTGCTTCTCGTTCACGTCGCTCATGGTCGCGTGGGCGACGACCGAGGTCATCCGATACAGCTTCTTCGGGCTCAAGGCAAGCAAACGCGCACGAGCACAAACACGGCATGCGCTCACACGAACGCACACACGCACCTGGCTGGTCGCCCCCGCTGGCATGCCTCTCGTTCACGTCACTCATGGTTGCGTGGGCGACGACCGCGGTCATCCGATGCAGCTTCATTGGGCTCCAGGCATGCAAGCGCGCACGAGCATACACACGGCATACGCTCGCACGAACGCATGCACGCATGCATGCACGCACGCACGCGTCTGGCTGGTTGCCCCCGCTGGCATGCCTCTCGTTCACGTCACGCATGGTTGCGTGGGCGACGACCGAGGTCATATAATGCAGCTTCTTTGGGCTCTAGGCAAGCAAACGCGAACGCACGCACCGCATGCGCTTGCACGCACGCGTGTACGTGCGTGCGCGCGCATGCACACACCTGGCTGGTGCACGTCCACTCGTGTGCTGCGCGTTGCGCCATTGCATAGCACGCATCCAAACGCACACAAACACCACCACACAAAATACAAACACATAGGAGGATAGGGGGCAAATTCGCTCACTTTCGACTTTGTCCCCCAAGATCCTACTCAATACTGGGCTGCTGAAAATTATGAAGAAATCCACGGACAGCTGGTGATGAGGCCTTTCATATGCTACATTTAGTTTGATTTGAAACGGCCAGGAACTCCTGCAATCTGGAGAGAGATTCGTCGCATATCCCACCGCTAGAACATCCTAGTTTGCGGCTCGTGCTGTGCCGAAGTACACATCCCGGCAATTGTCTCAAGAAGTCGATAAAACACAGTTGGACCTCGAGTTCGTTCGCTAGCGGGCAACCAGCCATTATGCTCTAGCACACTGAGGTCCCGTTCCCTACGTCTGAACCCTGTGGCTGTGCTACAGCCTGGTCACACACAAACACACGCACACACACACACACACAGGAGCTGGGGTCGGTTCCCTGCGTCTCTCTGTGGCTTCGCTACAGCGCGTCCACACACACACACGCACGAACACGCACACACAAACACACAAATACACACACACAAACAAACAAACAAACAAACAAACACACACACACACACACACACACACACACAGAAGCTGGGGTCCGTTCCCTACGTCTCCCTGTGGCCGCGCTACAGCGCGTTCACACACACACGCACACACACACACGCACGAACACACACACGCACGAACACGCACACACATACACACACGAACACAAACAAACAAACAAACACACACACACACACACAGGAGCTGGGGTCCGTTCCCTACGTCTCCCTGTGGCCGCGCTACAGCGCGTTCACACACACACACGCACACACAAACACACACACGCACAACCACGCACACACATACATACACGAACACAAACAAACAAACAAACAAACAAACACGCACACACACACACACACAGGAGCTGGGGTCCGTTCCCTACGTCTCCCTGTGGCCGCGCTACAGCGCGTTCACACACACACGCACACACACACACGCACGAACACACACACGCACGAACACGCACACACATACACACACGAACACAAACAAACAAACAAACACACACACACACAGGAGCTGGGGTCCGTTCCCTACGTCTCCCTGTGGCCGCGCTACAGCGTGTTCACACACACACGCACACACAAACACACACACGCACAACCACGCACACACATACATACACGAACACAAACAAACAAACAAACAAACAAACACGCACACACACACACACACACACACACAGGAGCTGGGGTCCGTTCCCTACGTCTCCCTGTGGCCGCGCTATAGCGCGTTCACACACACACACACACACACAGGAGCTGGGGTCCGTTCCCTACATCTCCCTGTGGCTTCGCTACAGCGCATTCATTCCGCTGTACCCCATCGGCGTCGCAAGCGAGCTCACAATGGTGAGGCTGACGAGCATGCCGAGCACCCATGGGTGTCCAGAGAAGTTGTGGCACCACAATCACTGAAGGGGGGGGGAGCACATGGCCTATGTGCGTGTGTGTGGGGTCGTCTGTGTGTGCATGCGCGCGTGTGTGTGTGTATGTGTGTGTGTATGTCACACATAATGTGTGTATGTGTGTGTGTGTGTATGTGTGTGTGTGCAGATCTCAGCGCCATCGATGCCTTACGCTCGAGCGTGCCCACCATGTGTGTGTGTGTGTGTGTTGCGGTCTGGAACACGCCGCATCAGCCTTGTCTCTTCCTCTTCCTGAATGAACCCCCATGCCTGTGTGTGTGTGTGTGTCAGCGTGTGTGTCAGTGTGTGTGTGTGTGTGTTGTGGTTTGAAACACGCCTCGTCGGCCATGGTTTCTTCCTCCTCCCGTCTGACCCCTCATGCCTGTATTTGTGTGTGGTCTGAAACACGCCGCATCAGCCCTGGTCTCTAACCCTTGCTAAATGAACTCCCATGCATGTGTGTGTGTGTGTGTGGTCTGAAACACGCCTCCTGAATGCACCCCCATGCTTGTGTGTGTGTGTATGTGTGTGTGTGTGTGTGTGTGTGGTCTGAAACACGCCTCATCAACCCCTTCTCCTCCTGACTGACCCTTCGTGGAGCAAGGGGGGACCCCCCCACACGCATGCACCCTCAGGTGTGATGACAACCCTGAGAGGCTCTTGCTCGTGGCCCACACCAGTGCGCTGATTTCACACATTTTCGTCTCCCACTGTATAAAGTCAGTAGAAGACACGGCTTAGCAGGCCTAGGAGCCCCAAGGGCTGGCGGCCTGCGCCCTCATCCACTCCAATCCACGTGCAGGTGTGGCTCGCGATGCCGACGATCGGGGCGACCCGCATGTGGTCTGTCGACATGCCCAACGCGTTCAACGATGCGTTCGACTACTACATTGCGTGCGTGGTGGTGGTCGCGGTGGGTGCTGCGTGTGCTGTGCTGCGTTGAGTGTGTGTGGACGCGCGCTGTGCTGTGCTGCGTGTGTGGATGCGCGCTGTGCTGTGCGTGTGCTGTGGTGTGCTGTGTGCAGTGCTGTGCTGCGTGCTTTGATTGGGTGGGGGGGGGCAGCACAGAGGCAGCACAGAATGTGTGACGTGGCACTCTCTCATGCGCAGCCGCGCCACTTTGCCCTGCCCATTGCCTCGGCCCACTTGCCCACTGCCCCCCCCCTGCACAGCTGTACCTTCCTGGCCTGCCATATCTCTACGCCTACATGCTCACCCAGCGCGGCAAGATGCTGTCGCCAACCAAGGCCACCAAGCCCAAGGCGCAGTAGTGGGCCGCGGCGGAGTTGAGAGAGAAAGAGGAGTTGCGGGGAGTTGCCGCAGCGGAGTTGGGAGAGTGAGGAGTTCGGGGAGTTGGGAGTCGGATAGGTTAGGGGTCTGCGCCATGTCTGTACAGAATCCTTGGCCAGAACGAACCTTGTTGTAGTTGCAGTGGGGACTAGGAAAAGTGCAGGGGGAGGCAGGGTCAGGTTGTGTGTGCCCGAAAGTGTGTTGAAGGATTGCTTGAACATGCAACAGGTTTGCTCCCAGTTGTTACCGCTGAGCGCAGTTCATAACGTGCCATTTCAGCAGCTTGGAGAGCCCTGAGCCCACGGACCTGCTTAGGGCCCACATTGAAACAGCTCATGACAGCTAATACTCCCTGATTCAGCCCATGGTCATCCCCTCCTTCGTTTTTAGTCCGAAAACAGGGTTTGCACGCGTTGTAACGAGCCTAGGACTTGTAGGTCTGCCTTTGCGGGCGAGTGGGGTTCTGCAGAGAGGTCCTCCCTCGTCCTTACAACGGCAGGTGGTTGTGGTCTGTCAAAAGCAAGGCCTACCCTTCACCTAAAAAGCTGCGTGCGTGCTTATAAGCCCCACTTCCCACGACACATCGCGCGCGGGAGGGCCCTGGTACAAACAGCCTGCTCCTACCTAGTAGCTCGTCTTTAGTACGGTGCGTAGCGGCTGCGCTGCGCATACGCATCGCGCGCACCGCCACCCCCGCCATCGCGCGCGCCGCCACTGCCGCCGTCGCGCGCGCCGCTGCCACCGCCGTCGCGCGCGGCGCCTCCGGCCCCCCCGCGAGGCGGCCCGTACCCATCGCCGCTGGCTCCGGTGCGCGGCCCGTACCCATCTCCACCACCGCCGCCGCCCCTGTCTCCCCCACTGTTGCGCGGCGGCCCGTAGCCGTCTCCGCCGCTCCCGCCCCTCGGTCCATACCCGTCACTGCCGCCGCTGCCGCCGCCCCTCGGTGGCCCGTACCCATCACCGCCGCCACCAGTGCGTGGCCCGTACCCATCACCACCGGTGCGCGGCCCGTAGCCGTCCCCTCCGTCCCTGGCAGGGGGCTCCCTGCCACGCGGGGGCCCGTAGCCATCTCCATCCCTGGAGGGAGCGTCGCGGCCACCACCGCGCCCGTCGCGCCCGTACCCACCTTCGCCCCCGTCGCGCGGGGCGACATCGCGCGGAGCCCCGTAGGCGGCGCCGCGCGCGGGCGGCCCACCCCCGCGCTCTCCGCCGTACGCCGCCCCGCGCTCGTCAACCGCGCCGCGTCCGTACCCCCCCACGTCTCCTCCTGCTGCTCGCCCACCCCCACCGTAGCCGTCCGCCGGCGCGCGGCCGCGCGCAGGCGGCTCCCCGCGCGGCGGCGGCGGCTGCGGTGGCTGCTGCGGGAGCTCGAGGCCCGACCCTGGCGCAGCGAGCACGTACGCAATCTGGCCGCCTGGCATGACCATCGGGACCATCGACATGCCGGCCATGCCGCCCGCGCTGAAGCCACCGATGCCGCCATAGGCGGCGAGACCAGCCACGTCCCCGTAACCACCACCGTACGCGTCGTCGTAACCACCGCCGCCGCCACCGTCGCGCTCGTGCCCACCGTCACGCGGCTCGACGTAACGGTCGGGGTGGCGCGCGGCGCTGCCGCCGCCGCCACCGCGCGCGTAGCCGCCGCGGTCGCCGCCGCCGCCGCGGTCTCCGTACCCGCCGCCGCGGTCTCCGTAGCCGCCACCGCCGCCGCGCGCGGGCTCGCGCTCACGCTCCCGCTCGTAGCCGCCTCCGGCGCCAGCGCCGCTGCGCGGGTACACGTCGCGCGGGCCGCTGTTGTAGCCTCCGCGCCCCGGGGCCCCGCTGCCGTACCCTCCGCCGTAGCCTCCGCGCGCGCCGCCGCCATAGGGTGCGCCGTAGGGACCGCGCGGGCCGTCGTCGCGCGCGGGCGCGGGGCGCGCGAGGTTGACGATCACCTCCTTTCCGTCGATCTCGGGCTTGGGGCCGGCCTCGCCATGCGACTGTGGGGGGCGGGTGGGGTGTGGAGAGGTGTCAAGGGCTGGCTGGTTGTGGAGCGCTCAGGAATGGGCAACTGGTAAGCCCTTTCCCGTTGGCTGGCGACCAAGGGCCAGTCAACGGCTGGGTGGTGCCGTGCACCCCCCCCCCCCCTCCCCCCCTACACACACACACCTCGTCCACCGCCTTGAGCGCCGCGCTGCGCTCCTCAAAGTGCACGAAGCAGTAGTTGCGCATCTTGCTGGGGTCACCGGGGTCCTTGAGCATGACGACCTGCGCATACCAGTGAAAATCACAGACACATTGACCTTCCAGGAAAGACATCGTCTAGTCCTTTACCACAGTCTTGACCCAAGCCCTAGTCCAATACCACCTAGTCCTATACCACAGTCTTGACCCAAGCCCTAGTCCTATACCACAGTTATGACCCAAGCCCAGTTCTGGCCCTGACAATCACTTGTGAGGGGCGGGTAACCACCAACCGGCTGCGCACATCAGTGATTGTGTTTCCGGCTGTATGCAGCCATTCCGGCTGTTCATCACACACATACTTGGGGCAAGCACGCACGCACCCACCCACCCACCCACTCTCCCTCTCTCCTTCCCCCCTGACTTTGAGATCTTGCCGTGTGCCGAGAACACCCAAGCACTTTCGCGCACACAGGCATGCTGAAAACACGCACGCACACACACATACACATACACACACTCTCTTTGGGTATACACGCCATCCAACGGCGCCTGCCCGTCTCGAAATCCACCGACACACACACTCTCGCACGCACGTTTGAGATCTTGCCGTATGCCGAGAACACTGCTCGCAGCTTCGACTCGTCAGTCGACTCCGGAAGGTTGCCAACGTAAATACTCTTGACCTGCGGGTGTGCGTGTGGTGGTGGATTTTACAACCTGGCGCCTTGGATGCGCCTTGGGCAGCGTATTATTATACGTGTCTGTGTGTGTGTGTGTGTGTGTGTCTCTCTTTTGAACCGCGAGGTGTGCAGTACATGCATGCATGCGTGTGTGCCCCCCCGGTGTTCGTGGAACACAGGCTGCGCTGCGTGCTGAGGATGTGCATGCGTGCATGCATGCGCGCGCGGGTGCATGGGCGTGTCGAGCGCGCCGTGCCCACGTGGCCTCAGATCAGGTCTCAAATGTCGTTATCATCCAGGTTGAAACCCGGGATCAGGCAATGTAGATCAGTTTTGTTTCATTCGTCACCGGCCAGCGTGGTTTTGAGGCAGGGGCAAGTGCGTGGGCAGGTGTGCGTGTGTGTGTGGCATGCATGCGCACCCAGCCTGTCTAATCGCACTCTAGGTGCGCTTTGGCTCCGCGCAGAAAACCGACAGTGTGTGTGCGCGTATGCGCAAAAAAAAACTCGACCCTAAAACCCACCGCCATGTTCTTCAAAGAGCGCATGCGTGCGTGTGTGTGCCATGCCTGCGTTTGTGCGTGTCTGCCTCACCGCTTCGATCGCACTCTCGTTGCGCTTTGGCTCCGCCCACGACACCGTGTGTGCACGCGTATGCGTGTGTGTAAAAAACTTAACCTTAAAGTCAAGTGCCACGAAGCGTGCGTGCATGCAGGCGTGCGTGTGCCATGCCTGCGTTTGTGCGTGTCTGCCTCACCGCTTCGATCGCACTCTCGTTGCCCTTTGGCTCTGCCCACGACACCGTGTGTGCGCGCTTATGCGTGTGTGTGTGTGTAAAAAAACTCGACCCGAAAAGCCACTGCCATGAAGCGCGCATGCATGCGTGCGTGCGTGTGCCGTGCCTGTGTTTGTGTGTCTGCCTCACCGCTTCGATCGCACTCTCGGTGCGCTTTGGCTCCGCCCACGACACCGACACCGTGTGTGCGTGTGCGCGCGCGTATACGTGTATGTAAACAAAATATACCAGAAAACCCACTGCCATGAAGCGCGCATGCATGCATGCGTGTGTGTGTGCCATGCCTGCGTTTGTGCGTGTCTGCCTCACCGCTTCGATCGCGCTCTCATTGCGCTTTGGCTCCGCCCACGACACCGACAGCGTGAGGTCGTGGCCGGGGTCGAGCCGGAAGCCCTGTGTTAAATGGTTTAGGGTGGGTGGGTGAGGGGTGGGGTGTGTAGGTGGTGGGTGGCAGGTGCGAGGTCCAGTCGGAAGCCCTGTGTCAAATGGTTTAGGGTGGGTGAGTGGGGGGGGGTGAGTGAGGGGTGGGTGGCGTGGGTGAGTGAGGTGGGTGGGTGGTGGTGGGTGGCGGGTGAGGGGCCGAGCTGAAAGCCCTGTATTAAATGGTTTAGGGTGGGTGAGTGAGGGGTGGAGTGGGTGGGTGGGATGGGTAGGTGGTGGGTGGCGGGTGCGGGGTTGAGCCTGAAGCCCTGGGGGGTGAGGGTGAAGGTGGGTGGTGTGGTGTAAGTGGTGAGGGTGGGTGAGTGAGGGGTGGGGTGGGTGAGGTGGGTGGGTGGGGTGGGTCGGTGGTGGGTGCGGGGTCCAGTCGGAAGCCCTGATGGTGAGGGTGTGGGTGGGTGGCCCACCGAGCAACCTCCACCTGGTGCGAGAGCTTGCGCCGCGCCAGCTCAGCCGCCCACCTAGCCACACAACCACCCAGCAGCCCACACGCCCACCCACCCACGCCCACCCAGCAGCCTCCACCCAGCAACCCCCACCTGGTGCGAGAGCTTGCGCCGCGCCAGCTCAGCCGCCAACACAGCCACGGTACCACCCAGCAACCCAAACAGCCACGCCCACCCACACAACCGCCCAGCAACCCACGCCCACCCACGCCCACCCAGCAGCAGCCCATACACACCCCCATGCGCACCGTCAAAACAAGGGTGGGAAACAGTTCCCATCCTGGTGCGAAAACCCACCTGGTGCGAGAGCTTGCGCCAGCTCAGCCACGGACACAGCAAACCCCACAACCACTCTCCTAGCCTGGCCATACACGCCCACCCAAGCCCACCCTAACACAACACAAACCAAACCCACCTGGTGTGAGAGCTTGCGCCGCGCCAGCTCAGCCGCCGCGTGGTTGTAGAACTCGATGAAGCCAAACCCACGGTTCTGGAGGCCCTCACCCACGCGGTCTGTCATCAGGTTGATTGTGATGACGCCGACGACCTGAAGGTGGCGAGTGTGTGTGTAAGAGAGGGAGAGAGAGAGGGAGAGAGAGGGAGAGGCAGAGGGAGAGAGCGACAGAGAGGGGTGTGTGTGGCAGTGTGCAAGCGCCCACGCGGTCAGTCATGAGACTGATCGTGATGACGCCGACGACATGTCAAGGATGTGTATGTGAGAGGGCGAGAGGGCGAGAGAGACAGATAGAGAGAGAGGGGGGAAAGAGAGAGTCAGAGAGAGGGAGGGAGAGAGGTGTGCGGGGGAAAGTGTGCATGGGAGTGTGCGTGCACCCACGCGGTCAGTCATCACGCCAACGGCCTGCCGGTGTGTGAACAGTGTGCGCGCGCACAGCACCACCCCTACACACACACACGCACCTCTCTGTTGATATTTTCCTTGACCACCTCTGGCGCCATCATGCGCGGCATGCCCGCGCATGCACACTCACACACACGTTGCCCACGCACAAACACACACGCTCACACACACGCACAAACACACACGCACACGCACCTCAGCGTTGATCTTTTCCTTGACCACCTCTGGCGCCATTGTGCGCGGCATGTTGCCGACAAACAGTTTGTTCTTCACCTCTGACCGCACGATTGAGATCTTCTTGCCAGGGAAGGCGGGCAAGTCGGTCTGGTGGGAGTAGTGGAGGGGGTGGTGGGTGGGTGGGGTGGGGGTGGTGAGTGGGTGGGTGTTGAGGTGGGTGAGCGCACGATCAAGGTCTTGTTGCCAGGGAAGTTGCGAAGGTCGGTCTCAGGGTGGGGTGGGGGTGGGTGGTGGGTGATGAGGGTGGTGCGGGTGGTGCGGGTGGTGGGTGTGGTGGGGTGGCACACGGTCGAGATATCTTCTTGCAAGAAGCCGGGGAAGTTGGGGAGGTTGGTCTAATGGGGGTGGGGTGAGGGTCATGGGTGGGTGGTGAGGGTGGGTGGTGGGGTGGGTGGTGGGTGGTGAGGGCTGTGGGGTGGGTGTTGAGGTGGTGGGGTGGGGGAGCACACGATCGAGGTCTTGTTGCTGGGGAAGTTGCGGTCGGTCTGGGGGTGGGGTGGGTAGTGGGTGATGGGGTTGTGAGGGTGGTGGTGGTGGTGGTGGGTGGGGTGGCGCACGGTCGAGACATCTTCTTGCAAGAAGTCGGGGAAGTTGGGGAGGTCGGTCTGGTGGTGGGGTGGGGGTGGTTATGGGGGTGGTGGTGGAGGAGGGGGGGGGTGAGGTTGGAGTGGTGGGTGGGGTGAGGGTGGTGGAGGGTGGGTGGGGGTTGGGTGGGGGAGCGCACATGTCCTGGCCTAGTGGGCTCCTGGGCTTAAGCCAGAATATTGCGTATGCATCCCCCCCCTCCCTCCCCCCTCTGCTGCCGCCCAAATAGTGCAGCCCCCTCCCCCTGCGCCCGAATCGTACGTGCCGGTCGCTTTGGTGTGTTTTAGGTGAGGGAAGCGGTCAGGGAGCTGACCAGTGGTTCTGGCACGGACGGCGACTCGCATCATATGCTTGCATCTCAATCTCGCCAGAGGAAGGGGGAGAGAGAGACGCCAGTATTGACCAGTGCCCCACCAGTAATTCTTCAATTGATTCTGGACTGATTGTTTGTTGCCGCCTGAAACTCCGGCCAGGGCCTAAAACGACATGCCTCCCTCAGCACTCCATGGAATTTGACAAAAAGGGCTCTCTGGAAAGCCCTTAAAGAGAGAAACAGGCGGTGAGCCGCCTTGCAGGCGTCTTATTTTTACCGCCCATACCCAGCCTATATCGCCTAGATGACGAAGCACTGGTGTCGACCCCACCTGGTTGATCTTGGTGAGTACATCGTTTGTTCCCTCCTTGTCCATGAAGACCACAAACGCGTAGCCCTTGTTCTGCTCAGGGTTGCCGGGTTCCTTGGCGAGGCGGATCGAGTGCACCTGCCGTGGGGGTGGGCACAGGGGTGGGCAGGCAGCAGGCATCAGCACTGGGGGAATGCTGAGCCCCATATGCGTTTGTGTGTCTGTGCGTGTGTGTGTGTGTCCGATCGTGTGTGTGTATGTGTGTGTGTGTGTGCGCGGTGGGAGGGTTGATACACCTCAGGACTTTCAGGATGGAGTGCACCACTCTTCGGCGTTGGTTGGTTGAGTCAAGTGAGAGCGCATACCTTCTGGCCGGTCGACTCGCAGAATGCGGTCAGCTGCTCGTCAGTCGCCTCGCGCGGGATCTTTGAGATGAAGACCTCGGTGCCGTGCGGCGGGAGGCTCATTGGGTCGACGCTGTCGCTGCCGTGACTGCACAGCGTGCACAGTGGCGCGGTGGCGGCCATGCAGGAGTGAGGGGTGAAGGAAATGGCATAGCCTCTGCTGCTGTGCGCATTCCGCGCTGCCATTGGCCGCAGTGCGCTGCTGAACACATGCACGCACACACACCCAGCATCCACGGGCGCATGCCGTACTCACTCGGCCGCCGGCTCCTCCTGGTGCTGGGGGGCCTCCTGAGACGGAGCATCCTGCGGCGTGGTCACAGCCAGGATGTTGGCCTTGGTCGTGATTTCCTGCATGTGACTGCCCCACATGCGCGCAATGCCATGCGCACATGCGCGCTTGCATGGCGCTGACTGGCCTCACCCGCTCGCCCTGCGCCTGCCCCTCCACATTGGCCTCGTAGTCCAGCACCTGCGTGGCGGGCATAGGCTGTGGCACCCATGCGCCGATCGCCGCGTGGGCGCAGCGACCTCGCATGCCCATGGGTGGGCCTCTTACCTCTGCTTCTGCCTCCGTGTCCGCCATGGCGCAGCTCCAAGCCAGCCACACGCTCGTCGGACAAGCAATACCAATCTGCCATGCCAGACAACACCAGTTCAAGTAGTTCAGTGTCCATTGGAGAAAGGAGGGAATGGAATGCGTTCGTTCACAACTCTGCGATCTTTTGCGGCGGCGGCGAAGTGCGGGTGATCCAGTAGCTACCAGGCTCACGTAAGAGATCGTGCGAGGAGAGAGCCGGCGAGAGGTTCTGGGCGGCGGCGATCATCAAATGTGCAATAATTTGTCATGCGACTCAAGAGAGAGAGATCTAGCTGCGTGCGGAGATCTACCTGGACGAGTGGGTGCGATGTCGGGTGTCGTAGGTCGTAGGCTGTAGCTGTATGGGGGTCGTGGTGCCTCAAGTGATCAAGTATGAACTGGGTTGTGTGAATGGGGGGTTGTGAGAGGGGGGTTCAGAGTCCTCTTCAAACTCTTCGAAACACAACATATGAACCCATCCATTCAGGAAATGCTGATGGAGGGGGAGGGACACAGGCACACTCACGTGCCATAATGACAACACCCAACTTCTCCAGAGGAGGGAGCAGGACACACAGGCAGAGTTCACACAGGCGGAGTTCAGGAGACCCCCGGTGAACTGGTGATGGGCATTACCAGTTCACCAGCACGTGGGCGGGCAGCAGTGTGCCACAGCAGGCCACATACAAACGTGATGGAGCAAACATCCAGACGTGTGATTGGCGTGTGCCGTGTGCTGCCCACGAGAGGCTGCATTCCAAGATATTTGTACTGAGAGGGGGGTTACAGTGGAATGGTGGGGAGGCGTGCGGGATGGGGTGCGGGATTGCGCGTGCGAGGGTCATGTGAAAGTCGCTGGGTTTCGTTGACGCTGTGGCGCGTGCGCTTGCCATGGGTCTCTCCACGACAATTACACACTCGCTCACTCTTCTCACACACACCGCTCTCTTGGGCGACCCACATCCCAGGGATCACTCGACTAACAGGCTGTCGCGGTAAGCACACCAAGCGAGGTCCCACCCCCCCTGTCACTCTTCGCTCCCCTGGGGGCTAGCCCCCCACACACCACCAACAAACACTCTCAACATCCCTCCTTTCTCAGCCTATGCCTGCTTGGCGGTCGTGGTGGGCTGCGTGTACGCCTCGACCTTCATGAACTCCTTTCCGTAGATGGGCACGTCGTTCGGCCGGTTGCGCACGCTTGCATACGCATCCGGCACGAGCGACACGATCGCAATGCCCGTGCTCTCGCACCCGCCCTTGTAGTTCTCGCGCACCATGTCGACAAACAGGCGGTGCCAGCGCGAGTCGGTCGTGAGCTCCGGGTGAAAGGCAGTCGCGAGCAGCACGCCCGAGCGGACTGCAACAGCGACAGAGGCCCGGCCCTGCGCTGCCGCCTCCTCAGCCGTGAGCGTGTAGCTGGCCAGCGTGTGTACACCCACGCCAGCCGACAGCACTGCGGGCGCACGGATGAAGAGCGCGCGGAACGTGGGTTCCCTGCGTGTGTGTGTGTGTGTGTGGCTGGCTGGGGGGGTGAGCGGCGGCAGCGGTCGTCCTCCCCCCCCTCCTCCTGCCCAGGTGGGGGATACACACCGGCGCTCGTCCGTCAGCCCTCGCCTCTCCCGTTGCCCCGCCCCATCCCCCACCCTCGCGCAGCGCACCCCCGCCCCGCCCCCGCGTCACACGCCGTGACGGCTCCTCACCCTCCATATGGCTTGAAGCACTCTGGAACAGACAGCTGCGTCTCAAAGCTGTTGACCTGTGCGCCGAAGAAGTTGCGCGACACGCTGATGTCGAGCCCACCCACGAGCGTCTGCCCGCCCTGCTTCATGCCTGCGGGCACGCACGCGCGAGGGAGGTGTCAATTGCGGCAATGGCGTTGGCATGCGTGTGTGGATAGCACACCGCTTCTGGGGCTTTGCTGCACCTCTTCGCACCTGGCACGCAAGCAGGCAGGTGCGCTTGCATGCATGCATGCATGCATGCAGCATGCGCCGCATGGCGCTTTGTTGCTGCCTGCCTGAGCGCCGCAGGCCGCTGCCTCCCGCACACATGCACGCACGCATGCATGGTGCATGCCTGCATGCAGTGATAGCAGCAGGCTCACGCACCATCTGCGCGGTCAGCCAGGAAGATCATGCCGGCGCATGTGCCCCAGATGGGCTTGCCAGCCGCTGCGAACGCCCTCAGCTCCGGCACCAGCCCCCACCGCTCAGCCACGTGGGCCATGGTGGTGGACTCGCCGCCTGGGATGATGAGGCCGGCGCAGGAGTGCAGCTCCTCAGCCGTGCGCACCTCCAGGACTGTGACGCCAGGCACAGACCGCAACAGGGTCATGTGCTCGCGGAACGAGCCCTGCAGCGCGAGGACGCCCACGCGCAGCGAAATGGATGCGCCATTGCCGACAGGAGGGGCCGTTGCGGTCGTCATCGCAAAACTGGAACGTGTGGTCGAGTGGGAGTGCCGGCGGCGGGTATCCGCTGGGCTGGGATCTGCAACAACTGTCCTGCTGAATGTTCTGCACTACTGGTGAATATTTCAGCTCTGGACGCCTCTCGAGCTGCCGTGGGGAGTCCAGAAATCGTCCAACCCGCACACACTCCCCCACACTCTCTCGCGAAGCGCCCAACACAAGGCGCGCAAGTCGTCGCATCGACGACGCACTGTTGCAGGTCCTATCAAGCGCAGCTCAGCGTCAACTGTGCGACGCAGCAGGAGTGCCCCGAGGGCGCGCGCATCGGTTACTACTAAGGAATGAGTCAAGCTCTCCTCGTGTCAAAAGACCGAGAGGTGGCCAGGCTGCGCACGGAGGTGCAGAGCCTGAGCAATGAGCTCAACCGGGCGCTGCAGGTGGGACGCATGAGGAGAGGGGGCACGCGTTCGGCCCATGCACCGCCATGCAACCTTGTGCAGCTGCATGGTCAGTGTTGGTGCTGCACAGCCACACAGCCACACCCTCAACGCACGCAACCATGAACGCATAGGCAGTGATGCGCAGCCTGTAATGCCCACAGACACGCCCACAACGCAAGCTTCCTCACTTGGACGCGGCGACTCACTCCATTTTGCCTGCCAGGCGCTCTCCGACCGCGAGGCCGAGTCCGCTCGACTGAGCGAGGCGCTAGTGCAATTGCGTGACCAGGGCATCCAACGAGACCTGCAGCTCACGAGCGTGCGCCTGCACGCTGGGAGTGAGAACGCAGAGGCGGGCGCGAGGAACGCCATGCAGGCAAACACGCTGCTGTGTGCGGAGCGCGACAGGGATGATCTGCGGAGACAGCTGGAGGAGGAGCAGGCAAAGAGGTGTGTGTGTGTGTGTGTGTGCGTGTGTGTGTGTGTGTGTGTGTGTGCTGCATTGCCTGCCCGCCGAAGATGCAGGATGGACTCTGGCGTCTTTCCTGATCCTGGAGTCTGGGTTGGCCCTCTCCTGTTGTGCTTCAGAGTGTATACGGAGAGGGATTCCACGCACACAGACTGGCGGGGTGCTTGCCAAGCACGAGCACCCCCACTCGACCCCACCCCGCAGGCGCACGCTCACGGACGAGAAGAACCGCCTCGAGCACCGCATGCTGGCCATCATCCACGAGCTGAAGGCGGCCGCGCACGCGGACGAGTGCACGAGGGCGGAGCTGCAGGTGCGCCTGCAGTCAGTCAGTGTGGGGTGATTTGGTGGATGGTGGCCAGGTCAAGCCTCCATCCTACAAGCTACCACACGCCCTCGCACTCCCGCACTCACGCCCTGCTTGTTGGCACGCACCGCACTCATGCACGGCCTGGCATGCACCTCCGATGCCATTGCAGTGCCCTAAATGGTGGTGACAGTGGCCTCAGCACGCCCATTGCGCTCGTCAGCACCTGCCTCCCTCCCTCCCTCCCTCCCTCCCTCCCATTCCCACCATGCCCCCCACCTACAGGCACGTGCTGAGGGGCTCCAGCGCGACCTACACGATGCGCGGTCCGAGTGCATCGAACGAGCGGGCCATGCAGACGTTGCAGTCACTGCGCTGAGCGAGGCGATGGCACGGCACGATGAACTCAAGGAGGCCAGCGCAAAGGTATGGTCATGTGGTAGTGTGTGTGTGTGTGTGTGTGTGCGTGCGTGTGAGTTGCGCCTTTGATGCCGCCGCATGTGCGGCTCTGTGCTGCCCTGTGCTGCCCTGTGTTGCCCTGTGCTGCCCTGTGCTGCCCTGTGCTGCCCTGTGCTGCTCTGTGTTGCCCTGTGCTGCCCTGTGCTGAAGCCGTGCACAAACGTCTGTGCGTGCGCAGGCGGCGACAGCATGCGAGTCGCGCATCCGGGAGCTGCAGGAGCAGGTGCTGCTGCTGACGCAGGTGGGAGGATGTGTGTGTGTGTGTGTGCGTGTGTGCGTGGGTGTGTGTGCGTGAGTGTGCGTGGGTGCATGTGTGCGGGCATGTGTGTGTGGGGAGAGGGTGGGTGTGGGTGTGGTTATGAGCAGGTGCTGCTGCTGACGCAGGTGGGTTGGCAAGGTGAGCGTTGCGAATCCAGTCCCGGCGGTCACAGTAACAGTAACACGGGGTTTCCAGCTAAGCAGGCGACTCTTCTACTAGAGACACCCGCCGATACTCCAGCACACTTGAGTACTAGAGTACCGCCGGCTCCCGGCCGATAGACTACCGCTCCCGCCGGCTAGACTACCCCAAACAGCGGTCTCTGAGAGACATGTCTGGCAAGGAGCATATAGGAGAGGACCTTCCTCAGGGTCACAGTAGTGGCCTTGTGGCCAGTCAAGCCGGCAGAGCCGACTGGCGCTGACTGGAACGGTCCCCGCCTGGCAGTGCATGGCTGTCCAGCTCTCGTTTGCATGGGGCTCAGCCGGCGCCCCATGCCTCATGCATGGCCAGGTCCCACCCTCCAGGGGGGCATGGACGACAGAGTTGTCATGGAGGCTGCCTGAAGACCTTCCAACGCCAGTCACCGGCAGACGAGCGACCTCCGAGGATGAGCGCGGTGACGAACGCTGCGATTGGTGAAGCGGATTTACTCTGTGTTGCCTCGGCGGTCGCCACCGCTGAAGCCGTGATGGTAGCCCGCCTCCACGGGCAGCCATCTTGACCAATGTCCAGCATGCATTGACGGGCGCCAGCTCCTCCGCTCGTCGATCAACTCGTCGAGATCGGTGCCGCATGGCATCCTGCATGGGGGTAGGATAAGGGCCGTTTCCCAGCACGAGCCGCGGCAGCGCCGCGGCTACTCGCCCAGCCCTGGCAGCTCCGGGCAAGCCGCTCTTGTAGTGTTCCACCGAGGGGCAGTCTAGCAGGAGCCGGGCCAGCCGTATTTTACCCCGCTTGTCAGCGGCACGGAGATCCTCGTCACCAGCAGCGCCACATTGCTGGGTCCAGGGCTCGGCGACGAGAAGGCTCGGCGACGAGAGGCGGTCACAATCAGTTTTAAAGATCCAGCAGGTGGGCGGAGGGTGTGTGTGAGTGGGAGGGTGGGCGTGTGTGTGTGTGTGTGTGTGTGTGTGTGTGTGTGTGTGTGTGTACCAAACAACCCCGGATCTGCATTGGCAAGGAGTGGCCACATGCAGCAGCGAGCAGCTGATGCTGGCCTAGGTGCCCCACGCCCCACATGCCACCAGTACTTAACCCCAGATCTGATCTGCAGGGCAAGGCTGCGCACAGCAGTGCTGGCCTTGATCCACCATGCCGCACAGGGTGTACACGCGCATTTGTGACACAACCCTGGATCTGCTCTGCAGGGCGAGGCCGCACGGAGCAGCGAGCAGCAGATGCGTCTGGCAGCGCTCGTCTCATCGTTCAACAGCCTCAGGAGGACGTGCGAGGGACAGGTGTGAGTGTGTGTGAGCGCGTCCGTGTGTTTGTGTATTTGTGAGACAGAGAGAGAGACAGAGAGAAAGAGACAGAGAGAGAGAGCACGGAGCAGCGAGCAGCAGATGCGTCTGTCGGCGCTCGTCTCATCGTTCAACAGCCTCATGGGGGCGTGCGAGGGGCAGGTGTGCGTGTGCGTGTGTGTGTCCGTGTGTTTGTGTGTGCGCGTGCATGTGTGTGTGTGTATGCACGTGTGCATGTGCGTGTACGTACCTATGTGTGTGTGAGAGAAAGAGAGAGATGGAGAGAGAGAGAGAGAGAGAGAGAGAGCGCGCGCGCGAGAGAGAGAGGGGAGAGTGTGCGGCAGCTCTCCCGCGTTGTCACAGAAGCACAATCGGTGCCCCCCCCTCCCTTCCCCCCTCGAGCGTGCTGCACCTACCCATGACCCATGACATGCGCTTCCAACCCAGGCGACCGAGATCTCCGAGCTCGCATCTGCCAAGCGTCGCCTAGAGGACGACAAGCGCAAGCTCAAGGAGCGTTTGACGGAGACAACGGCACTGATGGCGTCTGTGCAGGCAAGGGATGCGAGTGGGGGAGGGGATGGGAGGGATGGAAGGGGAGGGAAGGGAAGGGTAGGGAGGGGAAGGGCAAGGGGAAGGGAAGGGGAAGGGGAAGGGAAAGGGAAGGGGGGGGGGAAGGGAAGGCAAGGTAGGGATGCTGAGTTTACAATCCATCGCAGGCGGTCACACGTACGGTTCCAAAGCTCCAGCAGGAGGGAGGGGGGGAGGGACGGAGTGGAGTGGAGGGGAGACGACAGCACTCCTGCCCAGTCCCATTCGTTGCTTAGCCACAGTGCAACTAGGTAGTGTGCTAGCCACCCACATGCCCCCCCTCTCCTCTCCCCTCCCCCCCCCCCATATGTGTTGCGTTCAGGCAGAGAAGGCCCGCGTTATGGACTCTCTCAACGCCCACGTGGCGCAGCTGCAAATTCACCCCCTCCCCCCGCCTCTCCCCTCTTGCGTGCAGGCAGAGAAGGACCGTGTTGCGGGTTTCCTCCACACCCACGCGGCGCAGCTGCGCCCCCCCCCCCTCACACACACACACACACACACACACACATCAGCCCTTCAGAAAAACAGCCACCTCCCCCCCCCAACACACATGAGCCCGCCAGAAAAAAAAACAGCCACATGCCCCCCCTCTCCCCTCTCCCCTCTGTGTTGCGTGCAGTCAGAAAAGCACCGTGTCGAGGACTCTCTCAACACTCTCGCGGCACTGCAATCTCACCCCCCCCACACACACACACACGCACTGCAGCCAGCCAGCCAGCCATCTAGCAAACCAGCCATGCCCCGCCCACGTGCCCCCCCCTCCCCCCTCTGTGTTGTTTTCAGGCAGAGAAGGACCGCGTTCTGGACTCTCTCATCGCCCATGCGGCGCAGCTGCAAATTCACCCCCCCCCTCGCCTCACCCCTCTGTGTTGTGCGCAGGCAGAGAAGGACCGTGTTGCGGATGCCCTCAACACCCACGCGGCACAGCTGCGACCCCCCCCCTCTCACACACACATCAGCCAGCCAGTAACCAGCCACATGCCCCCCCTCTCCCCTCTCCCCTCTCTCCAGCCGTGGTCCCACGGGGAGGAGTCAGATCTGGGGGCCGAGTGCCCTGTCTAGGTCCAGCCCCGACCCAATAGCCCCCCACCACCAGTAGCCAGCCACCCGTCCGTAGCGCTCGGGCGTTAAACGCCAAGCAAGGTCGAATACGCTGCCGGTAGGTGCGTCACACACGACAGAAAAATCCATCATCATCATCATCATGTTGTGTGTAGGCAGAGAAGGACCGTGTTTTGGATGCCCTCAACACGCACGCGGCGCAGCTGCACTCTGCCCAGATGGAGCTCACGCTGACGCAGCACAGGGGGCGCGAGGCACAGGAGGCGGGCAACATGCGCGGAGGGTTCCAGGTGTGTGTGTGTGTGTGTGGTCGATTTTACAGTCTTGTTGGACGCCTTTAATGGCGTATTAGACTTGTGCTTGCGCACTCAATCCCTGAGGCAGGCAGATACTATCACCCGCACTAGTCCACTCAGTGGATACACATTGACTGTGTCCATCCCACTAGCTCTAGTACATCTGGTCGCGCCATGCGTCTCAGTTCGGGCAGCCAGCCTGGCCACCCTCCTCCTCCTCCGTTCATGTGGCGCGCGCCCGACATGCCGCCAGCCTCCATGCATGGCGCTTGCGCTGCGAGGGCGCTTGCTGCCAGTGCATCTCCGTCGTCATGTGTCTCATGCAAGTAAGATTCGCCCTGCATGGAGACCCTCCATACAGGTCACTGAAGTGCCCCGCGATTCGTGCCGTAGCTGCAGTCCGTAGGCCGAAGCCGTCGCCGCTGCCGATGTCAGTAGCCGTGGCCGTAGCCGTGGCCGATGCAGATGCAGATGCCCAGAGGGCGGACGTGTAGCCGATGCGATGTGAGTGCAGATGCAGGGTGTCCCTGGCCGTAGCCGAAGCCTTGGCCGATGTCAATTAATAGCCGATGCCCATAGCCGGTGCCCTGGCTGTAGCGTAGCTGCAGCCTCTGCCCGGTGCCGGTGCCCGTGGCTGCATGGGGGTACCGACGATGGCGGCGCCGACTTCTGCCAGCAGCCTGCCCTCCGTCCCCGCATGCCTCGCAGTTGCCTGCCTTATGACGCCGTGTCTCAAACAGCCACTAGCGCTCTGGATCAGGGCAAATCGGCGACATAGCCGATTCTCCAAAACCCAGAGTCGCTCACGCTGCAGCAGCACCCTGTCAGCCCAGTTGGTCCGCCATTGGCGGCGTCGGGGCGGGAGCCCCCGACGAGTGTGTGTGTGTGTGTGTGTGGATGCGGGTGGATGGTAAGGTGGGGAGGGGTGGAGGTGGAGGGTATTTACTGACACACAGCTGGGCTGGGCTGGGCAGTATGCATGCTGCTTGGGTGTGTGCTTCAGGCATGCCGCGGGTCGGCCGCATCACGTCCCTCCCCTCCATCCACCGCCCATCGCACCCTCCTCCAAGTGCCCACGCCTGCGCTGCTCCTGCTTGCCTGCGCATGTGCACGTGCACGCAGAACCAGCTCGACCTGTCGGGCGCAGACGACTACGACGCGTATGGTCCGTCCTCATCACGCACACACCCGACGTCTGCGCACGCGGCGCCCTACAGCAGCAGTGGGTACTACGGCGCACCGCAGCCGCCCCCCGCGGTGCTGCGTGCGCAGCTCGCGCTGTCGAAACTGCGCGGGTCGCTCGGGGCGCTGCACAGCCCCGGCGCGAGCCCGGTGCGTGCACAGGGTGGAGGAGCTGGCGGCTGGGGCGCCCCCGTTGCGTCGTCGTCGCGCCCGGGAACGGCTGGCTCGGCCGTCGGCGTGCTGGCGAGTCGGAACAACCAGCTGGCGCGTGAGAACGTGCTGCTGCGCACACAGCTCGCAATGAGCCCGGTGCCCTCGCCGCGCGCGTAAAAGTTGGACTGCGAGCCGGGAGCCAATTGTGCAAGATTTGTGTTTGCCCCAACCAGCAATCAATTATATTTTCACCACAACACACTGACAAAGCACTGCTTCTTACTGCCAACACAACATTTAATTTCTCGCAACAATTGATTGCGCCATTTATTGGCCATTTGACACGCGGAGGGGGTGGAAGCGTGGGGACCGGCCATTTATTTCTCGCAATTATTATTACGCCACCCCCTGTCTGGCACCCCCTGCGACGGATCTGGGAAACTCCGCTGTAAATATTCACGCTGGACCAGAATCATTGAGTTCGATCGTGTTCGATTTGGCGAAAAAGGGAAAGCGATGGTATGGACCAAAGTGTGAATCGATCTCGCAATCCCCCACGCCCCTACCTGCAATCTTCACTTCCGTCCTTTTGTTATTCTTCGCGCGTGGACCCAGAGGGGTCATCCGGTTGAGCATCCCGCGGGCATCGAGCTCCGCCCAACAGCACGCACTCAGCCTCGCACGTGGTGGTTGCGTGCAGGATACTTTGGAGCAGCGACAGGGACGGCTAGAGGAACGGCTGAGCGGGCCTTAGCACAATCTTATCTCAGGACATTGGCTCCATGAGTGGTCTCCACCTGGGGCGGTCGGGCTTGCGTCCATCCGTGGTGGCTGGCGGAGGCAGCAGGGCGCGCGGTGGCCCAAGCGTGACGTACCTTCCTTCGTCGGTTGCCTACGTCGGCAGGCAAGCCGGCAGGCGCATCCTGCGACTGGATGCGCACAACGACGGGCAGGTGAGCGTGACGACACACAGGCGTATACATGCACGGCACGGGGGAGGGGGGGGGGGAGAGGGGGCAATAGAGGGGGGCTTGCGTGCAACTCCTCATGCGCCGCCCCAAACGCACGCCATCACCCCATGTGCTGCGGCCGCAGCCCGCCGGTGGCGAGTCGCAGACGCCACGCACCAGCGTCACGCCTGGCGACAAACTCTTCAGGTCTTCGTCCCTCCCAAAGCTGCATGGCAACAAGGTGCATGGCGACCAGCTCAAGGTGCTAGAGGCTTCATTCGCGGCATCGCCCAGTGATGGGAGCGGCATCGATGAGCAGCAGGAGGGCGCTGCGGCGTCAGACGCGCCAACAGATGTCAAGGAGATTCAATGGGCGTCGTGGCTCGCGTACTTCCAGCAGGCTGACGCAGCGGCGGAGCGTGCGGAAGACATGCGCATCGAGCTCAAGGTGCGTGCGTGTGCGTGCGTTCGTGTGCTCATCCATGCATGCCACCATGTGTGCCTGCTGTGTGGGTGTTGCCCCGCGTGCGCCGACACGCTGCATGTGGCTGCTACACCCCCCTCGACGTCGCACGTACTGCGCACGCGCACTCACACATGCACACAATACACACGACACTTACACACACACACACACGCCTTCCAATGCACCCCTTCTCCGCAGGACGTTATCGCGATGGAGCGCTACAGCGAGGCCGCGTCCCTCAAGTCGGAGCTCGATGCGCTCGACGACGGCGACGTCGTTGGCGACACTCTGCGCAGGCTGCAGGTGTGTGGGTGTGGTTGGGGGGGTGCTGCTGCTGCTGCCTTGTGTGTGCAGATGTGTGCGTGCTTTGTGTGTGTGTGTGTGTGTGTGTGTGCGTTCGTGCGTGCGTGCTTGTGCACGCGCATGCGTGTGTGCGTGGCGCAGCAGAGTGCGAACAACCGCACGCACGCAGCTTGCTCACCCCCCCCCGCCCCCGCCACCCCTCGCAGACCGCGCTGTCCGAGGAGCGCTACTCCGATGCCGCCGCGCTGCGCGATGCTGGGCTCACGAGCCTCGCTGGTTGGTGGGCTGGCAGAGCGGACGGCGACCCAGTGGGTCACCTGCTGCACATGGGCCCAGAGTACGGGCGCTGGACGGGGCGCGTGCTGCGGCCGCGCGACATTGCGGAGCTCAAGGTCGGGCGCGGGGGGGCGTCGGCGCCGCCGCCACCGGCTGCGGGCGCACTGGCATCGCCGCCGCTGCCGCGCCTTACGGGCGCACCGTCGGGCGCAGCGGCGCAGCAGCCTCCCTCCGCCTCTGCCTTCTCTGCCCCCTCCGCCGCTGCTGCGGGGCCACATGCCGGTGTTCACCGCCCGGTCGGCCAGCCCGTGCTCGAGGTGTTTGTGCGGTCGAGCGACGACGCAGCCGGATCATCAGGGTCTGGTGCAACTGAGTCGGGTGCCGCGCGCGCGGCGACCCTCTCTCACCAGGCGGTCGCGCTGCGCCTGCCGACGTTTGACGAGGTGGAGCGAAGAAGGCGCGCGGCGAGGCCCGGCACGCCCGGCGGCCCGCCCCTGGTAGAACCAGCAGCCACGGCAGACGTCCAGCCCGCGCAGTACAGCGCGTCACAGCAGCAGCAGCAGTCGGGCGCCGGGCGCTCGCTGCCCGTCGTGCGCCTGTCGGTGTCGGTGCTCTCAGACGGCACCGCGTCCATCCAGCTGCTGCCGCCCAACAGCGGTTTGAGCGGTGTGAGCGGCAGCAGTGCTTACACCGACCTGCCACCCGATGACCGCGTGGACGATGACGACCACGGTCTCCACACCCACGTGCTGGACGGCGCGCTGCTGGGCGCAGATGGGCGCGCATCGATGTCGTCGCCTGTGTCGTCGTCCTCGTATGCGGGCCTGCCGCTGCCGCCCGACGCGTCCACGCACAACGTGATGCAGTCGCTGTCGCTCGACGAGGTGCTCGACGGAGAGATGGACGACGACGCGCTGCACAGCATGCACAGCCGGAACGGCATGCACGGAGCGCCCATGGCTCCGTTTGGCTACCAACACCACGTGCCGCGCATGGACCGCAACGGTGGAGGCACGTCGTTTGAGGCGCCCGAGTTTGACCTCGAGGCGTTCTACACTGAGCTTGCGCGTGAGCCAGCGTCCATTGAGCTTGTGGGCAAGGACCACCTCGTGCTCACAGCGCCCGCACACTCGTTTTCGCTCGGGGGCATCCCGCGTGGGCTCGCGCCCAGGACGACGACGCCCATGTCGCTGTCTGTGCCCCCTGCACTGACGTCTCCATCGTGGCAGGCCATCCACCCACGCGCGGCGGCAGCGTCAGCCTCGATGACCACGTCTTCATTTGAGGTCGTGATGCCGCTCGGAGAGCTGCTCGCAGAGGCGGCGGCTGTCGCGTCGTCTGCGACTTCTTCATCAGAGCAGCAGCAGGCGCCCACGCCAGCGCCACCTCCGATCGCGCCCGGCCTGCTGTCCGTGCTTGCCGACCAGGTCGCGTCCTGCATGGCCGCCAAGGTCGGCACCGCTGCGCCCACCGAGGAGATTGCAGACGCGCTGCATGAGCTCATGCGGCGCGCGGCAGCGGGCGAGCCGCCGTCAGCCGTGTCGGTGCTGCTGGGCGCGCGGCGGCCCGCAACCAGCACTGGCGGCGCTGCAGCTGATGCGCCTACCACCACTGCCGTCGGCACCACGTTTGCGTCGTCCGCTGCTGCCCCTCAGCTGTATCCGTTGCCGCCCGCCCCCTCGCCCGTCGCCCCCCTCTCTGCACCCCACGAGCAGCCACCCACCGCCACCACGAGCGTCGTGTACCGCCGCATCCCGGCCGACGCGTCGCGCATCGACGCGCTCTGCGGGCTCTTCCTTGGGTCGTTTGGCCCGCACGGCCCCGAGCTGCTCCGCCTCGTGCGCTCCACAGGCGACGCTACGTCGGCCACGCCTGGCGAGGAGATGGTCCAGGCGGTGAAGCTGACTGGCGACGCCAACGTCCCCGCTGGCAGCGTGTCGTTCCGCGCGTGCGTCGGGCGCCAGCACCGCCTCGACTCTCGCGACGTGTACCCAGACGAGCTCGGCATCGTTGCGCGCTACAAGGGCGAGGGGCTCGTCGCGCAAAAGGGCTTCACGCAGCCGCGGTGGGTCGACGGCGAGCTGCTCGTGTTTGGCGGACACGGCGGTCCGCTCACGGGCGGCGCGTCCCTGGGGTTTGTGTGGGCGGTGCCTGGCGAGAAGCGCTTCCTCATCCTGCTCAACAGGGTCGACCTCAACGACCTCGCGGCGTGAGGTGCATGAATGCAGTTGTGGGCCCCAGCCACGCACGCATGACCGTGGGCGCGCGTGCCGTGCCCATACGGTCATGAATACTCGAGCGCGGTGCGTGGAGACTGTTGAGGGCGCACGAGCTGACCAACAGAGAGGAGAGGGCCTCGCGCGCACACGCACACACTTGCGTGGGATGGTGCACTCATCAGACGACGGAAGCAAGCAGTGCGCTGCCCTGCTCTGCCGTGAAGGCGGCGGGCACACCAGCACCCATGAAATATCGGCGCTGTCGATACATTGACGACACACACACATCGTCACTTTGCCATGCAAGCACACAAGAGCGCACTCTTTGTTCTCTTCAATTTTAGTTGGGGGCAGCGGGGCGGGCAGCGCTGTACGTGCCCCCTTCCCCCTCCCGGTTTGGGCCACGCCACTGACGGCTCTTTTGGTTGTAGTAGCTGCCGCTGCCTTTGTTTTTCAAGCTGTATCCCTCTTTGTACCTCGGCCACGCGCTTCTGCCGGCCTTGTTAAATATCTCAACTCTAAAATGAATGAGAGCAACTCTCTGGCTCGAGATCGCGATCTCGGCCAAGCCCCGTCTGCCCCGCCTTCACTGCACCCCACCTCTGCGGCGGTCCCCCCAACCCCCTGTACCCCTGTAACGCTGCGGTTGAGTGCCTACTGCCACTGGCCTTCGCTCGGCGCTGTCTGTGGTTGCTGTGCCTGCATGCTTGGCGCCACCCCCTCTAAGACCGTCTTGAGCCGCTCTACCTCTTCTGTGCGCGTCATGATTTCCGCGTAGTGCATCTTGAACACAACTGCGCGCGCGGAAGGGTGCCCAACACCGATTAGTGCTGTGTGAACGCCCTGTGAACGCGCAGCCTGCCTGCCTGCCTCAAAGTACATGCACAGGTGCACACGCACACGCACACACACACATACTCGGAAGCACGCACACACGCACCGGCGTTGTTCTCCAGCTCCATCTTGAGCTCTGCGATGCTGACCTCTGCGTCCGCCTGCATGCTGCAGAGCGCAGCGATCTCGGCGTCCTTGCGTGCGAGCTCCGCCCGCAGTGACGACGACTCCTGCTCCATGCCCTTGATCTGTGCGTGCGCAGCCTGTGTGTGATGGCAGCAGCACGTGTGCACGTGTGTGTGTGTGTGTGTGTGTGTGTGCGTGTGTGTGTGCGAGCGTGCCCGTGCGTGCGTGTGTGCGTGCGCTCCGCGCCGCTGCTCTGCTTCGCCTGCACATGACCCGCTGGCCCCTCAGGCCTGGCCTGCATCACTTCTTCTCTCTGCACCCTCTCTCCCCCATCACACACATACTGTGTACCTGCCATGCAACCCCATGCGCCCCCCATGCATGCATGCACCTGCAGCTTGCTGTGGTACGACGACATGTGCTGCGCCCCCGCATACGCGTCCTCGTCCAGGAACACCGCGTCGTGCACTAGCGCCTTGAGCGCGTCTATTTGCACTTTCGCATCCTCGAGATTGCCTTGTGAACTGGCCCAGTCTGGGGCATCCACTCTGCCAGACACCTGCCCGCGTGTGGCCACCACTGGTAGCGCGTTCATGGCCAGCATGGTGGGCGTGCGATTGAATGGAGAGACGAGTGGGCGATTTCCTTGTATGAATATGTCCGCACTTAGTCTAAACCGACGTCACAAAACCTCGACGTCAGACCTTGGCCTGCGTAGCCCGCAGCCCTGCCGATTCAAACCGCGCCCCGAGCAGGTGCAGCTGCTCCTTCTAGAGTGGCGAGGGGGGCGTGGGCGCTGCATCGACGCAGCAACACGCGAAGTCACGAGCCTGAACTGAAAGCAGGCGAGTTGGACAAGTGATGTAGATGCACGGGGGGTGGGGCCTTGTGCGGGGGGGGGCAGGGTGCTTCCGAAGGGTAACCGCAAAGCAGCGGGAGGGCGGGCGCGGCACTGAGCTGGCCCTCCTGCGCGCAGGGCGCCTTGAACTAGCAGCTGGCGTGTCTCAACAGCGCTGGCCATCGTCAGCAGCGAGCGTGACCCGCCACCATGCAGCAGGGACCCATGGACCCGGGCGCCGCGCCCATGCAGCAACCCTACCCGCCCGCGCCGCAGCAGCAGCCCTACCCTGGGCAGCCTGCACCTGAGCAGCAGCAGCAGCAGCAGCCGTACGGCGACCCACAGCAGCAGGCACAGCAGCCCTACATGCCGCAGCAGCAGCCACCTGCGTCGCCGCCTCCACAGCCCTACATGCCGCAACAGCAACTACAGCAACAGCAGCAGCAGCCCTACATGCCGCAGCAACAGGCGCCGCAGCAGCAGACCCCGCAGCCGCAGCAGGCACCGCAGTCGCCGCCGCCGCCGCAGCAGCAGCCCTACTTGCCTCAGCAGCAGCCCCCACAGCAGCAGCAGCAGCAGCAGCCCTACATGCCCCCGCAGCAGCAGCAGCCCCCGCAACAGCAGCCCTACATGCCCCCGCAGCAGCAGGCGCCATCGCAGCAGCCGCAGCAGCCCCCGCAGCAGCAACAGCAGCAGCAGCAGCCCTACATGCCTCAGCAGCAGCCCCCGCAGCAGCAGCAGGCGCCGCCACCACCGCCGCCGATGATGCCACCGCCGCCGCAGCAGCAGGCAATGGCGCCGCCGCCGCCCTCCCCGCCGATGCCAGCCGCGCCCAAGCCTGCGTCCACGCCGCCGCCCACAGCGCCGGCCGCGGCTCCACCAGAGCCAGCATCTGCCGCGGCAGCGCCGCCGCCCGCTGCACCGCCAGCTGCTGCACCCGCGCCGGCTGATGCACCAGTGGCTGCGCCCGCTGCTGCGCCACCGGCTGCTACTGCGCCGCCTGCTGCGGAGGGCGAGGAGCGCGCGCGGTCGTCGTCCAAGAAGGACAAGAAGGAGCGGTCGCGCTCCAAGTCGCGCGACAAGAAGGAGAAGAAGTCGGACAAGCGGGGCTCTGATGAGAAGAGTGCTGCAGCCGACGGGGGTGAGGAGAAGGAGGACAAGCAGCGCAGCTCCAAGGGGGACAAGGACTCCAAGGACTCCAGGGACAGGGGCAAGGAGAGGGAGGAGGTCAAGGAGAAGAAGTCTGAGAAGAGCAGCAGGCGCGAGAAGAGCCGCAGCCGCAGTCGCAGTCGCAGCCGCAGCAAGGAGCGCCGCAGCCATGACTCCAAGGACAAGGACAATGGGAAGAGCCCGGGCAAGTCCAAGCCATCGCGGCGCGACGACGAGTACGACGACTACTCGGATGACTTTGACGAGTACTCGGAGCGCAGGTGGGCGTGTGCGTGCTGTGCGTGCGTGGGTGATGTGCGTGCATGTGCGTGCACGTGGGGTGTGCCTGCATGTGTGTGTGCGTGCGGGCATGTGTGCGTGCGCGCGTGTGCTATACCTCGCGCGCACATCCATGCCGCCGCCTGTTGTGCCCCCCTCTCTTAGACCCCCCCCCCCCCCCCCAACCCACCCACCCACCCACCCACCCGTTGCAGCTACGACAAGCCCAAGAAGGGTGGCAAGGGCATGCCCCGCGGCCGGGGACGCGACGACGACAGCTACTACGAGGACAACCTCTTTGATGACGTGGTGCCGCCGCTGCCGCGCGGGCGCGACGAGGGGCTGGGGGACGTGTCCGAGTGGGGGCGCAAGAAGTACCCAGGTGGGCAGTGGGGTAGGAAGTGGGGGCGGGGGTGGGCAGTGGGGATGGGGGAAGCCTGGGGGTTGCTCGGTGGCCTGGGCCTGGATGTTCGAGTGGGGGCGCAAGAAGTACCCAGGTGGGCAGTGGGGGTAGTGGGGGCGGGGGTGGGCAGTGGGGTAGGGGAAGCTTGGCGGTTGCTTGGTGGCCTGGGCCTGGGTGTCCGAGTGGGGGCGCAAGAAGTACCCAGGTGGGCAGTGGGGTGGGGATTGGAGGTCGCGCGCTGGCGCCGCGCGTTGGCAAGTAACAAGTAACAAGTAACACGGGGTTTCCAGCTAAGCAGGCTACTCTTCTACTAGAGACACCCGCCGATACTCCAGCACACTTGAGTACTAGAGTACCGCCGGCTCCCGGCCGATAGACGACCGCTCCCGCCGGCTAGACTACCCCAAACAGCGGTCTCTGAGAGACATGTCTGGCAAGGAGCATATAGGAGAGGACCTTCCTCAAGTTCACAGTAGTGGCCTTGTGGCCAGTCAAGTGGTGGTGAAGTGAAGACCGTCTCTGCATTTAAGTATCTGGGGAGTTGGATAACCCAGAGTGGTGGTGTGGAAAAGGAGATCGGTGTGCGTGTCGGTCGCGCGCTGGGCGTGTTTGCGTCTTTTGATAAGATTTGGGCCAGCAAGAAGATGCAAGTGCAGTCTTAGATGCGGGCTTACAACACTTTCGTGCTGCCGCACTTTCTGTACGGCTGCAAAACATGGGCCCCTACTAAAACACAACTGACTCGATTGGAGTTTGCCCACTCTAACTGCTTTCGTCGCATTCTGGGTGTGCGCCTGGTCGACCGGCACAGATTAACTTATATTCGGCAGGCGTGCGACACTGAGCCAATTGAGAGCCTTGTGGCAAAGCGATCAATGCAGTGGCTAGGCCATTTGATGCGCATGCCGGCTTCTCGTCTTCCTCGTACGACTTTTGACTGCACCATGGATGTGGCTCGGCAGCATGGCCGGCCTCCAGCCTCCTCCCGACACTATTTTCTTAAGCTACTGATTCAGCAGTTAGGCGACACTAGTGGCACTCGTTCTGATTGGAAGACTTTTTCGGACACGGCGTTTGAGCTTGCTCAGGATAGGGTCGGGTGGAGAGCCGTGGTGTACGGTCCGGCCGCCCCTCAAGCGCCGGCCCCTCCACCACGGCGGTCAAGTAGATTGGCAAGCGCCACTTGACCCCCTATCCCCTAGAAGCAGTTGGACCTATTTTGGAGGCGTCGCACAATAGCTCTCCTTTTTGCTCTGGGACGACACGTTGGCAGGCAGCCGGCTGGTGGCTTCCGCCCCTCACAAGTAATTGTTAGGGCCAGAACTGGACTTGGGTCTAGGCGGTGGTACTAGGACTAGAGGTAGTCTTTGCTGGAAAGCCGATGTAACTGTAACTGTAACTGGCCAGTCAAGCCGGCAGAGCCGACTGGCGCTGACTGGAACGGTCCCCGCCTGGCAGTGCATGGCTGTCCAGCTCTCGTTTGCATGGGGCTCAGCCGGCGCCCCATGCCTCATGCATGGCCAGGTCCCACCCTCCAGGGGGCATGGACGACAGAGTTGTCATGGAGGCTGCCTGAAGACCTTCCAACGCCAGTCACCGGCAGACGAGCGACCCCGAGGATGAGCGCGGTGACGAACGCTGCGATTGGTGAAGCGGATTTACTCTGCGTTGCCTCGGCAGTCGCCACGGCTGAAGCCGTGATGGTAGCCCGCCTCCACGGGCAGCCATCTTGACCAATGTCCAGCATGCATTGACGGGCGCCAGCTCCTCCGCTCGTCGATCAACTCGTCGAGATTGGTGCCGCATGGCATCCTGCATGAGGGGAGAATAAGGGCCGTCTCCCAGCACGGGCCGCGGCAGCGCCGCGGCGACTCGCCACGCCATGGCAGCGCCGGGCAAGCCGCTCCTTGTAGTGTTCTACCGAGGGGCAGTCTAGCAGGAGCCGGGCCAGTCGTATTTTACCCCGCTCGTCAGCGGCACGGAGATCCTCGTCACCAGCAGCGCCGCATTGCTGGGTCCAGGGCTCGGCGACGAGAACGCGCCTCCGTTAATCGAGCCCCGCGTTGGCACGCGCGTTGGCACGCCCGTTTTTACACAGCACCACCCCTTCGTGGTGGGGGTGGGACTGAGAGTGGGGATGGGGGGGCGGGGGGCGCACGAGGACCTGTGCAACGTGTCCAACCGCGATGGCAGCGAGTCACAGTACACGCTCTCAAGCGGCCTCTCCTAATTTCCTCCCTTCCGGACAACTCTCCCTGCCGACCCCTCAACTTCCTACCGACCTCAAACCTCCCCTCCCCCCTCTCCCTCCCCATCAGAGTACTACGATCGCGATGGCAGTGAGTCTCAGTACACGCTCTCCAGCGGCCTGTCCCCGCGCGGCTCCGACGTCGACCGGAAGCCGTTTGACGTGGACCAGGCAAAGAGCGCGCTGGCGTACAACGCTGGGCTGTTTGGGCGCGCACAGGTGCGTGTATGTATGCTTGTGTGTGTGTGCACGTGTGTGTGTGTGTGTGTGTGTGTGCGCATGGTGTGCGTGATGACCTGCCCGACCATGTGTGTGGGGGAGTGAGGCGATTTCAAAGCGTGCATGTATGGGCGTGTGTGCGGGGGGGGGGGGGGGCTGTTTTGGTGTTCACATGTGTGTGTGTGTGTGCATGTGTGTGTGTGTGATGGGACATGCCTTGCCTGCCACTGCATTTGACCCCCCTTGACCCTTTTGCCCACAAACCCTGCAGGCGCTGCGCCGCGAGGGCAAGGCTCCGAAGACGTTTGGGATCGCTGACGACCTGCCTGATCGCATTGCGTACAACCAGCTGGAGGCGCTGAGTGGAATGGCACGCAAGGTGCGTGTGTGTGTGTGTGCGTGTGTGTGTGCTGATGGGGAGGGGAAGGGTGGCACGTACAACCAGCTAGAGGTGCTGAGTGGAATGGCACACAAGGTGTGTGTTTGTGTGTGTGTGTGTGTGTGTGTGTGAGTGTGTGTGTGTGTGCAGTCAGCTGGACACATGGCGCGCAACATTTTGGACGGGGCGGTGGTCAGGCGAGGGTGCCGCTACTGGGTGCTGGGGGTCAGACAGGCTGCTCCGCCACCATGCCACGTACATGCCCCCCCTCCCCCTGCCCTCCCCCCCTGTCCCCTTGCAGGTCCAGGTCCAGGTCCTCACAACGAAGCTGTGCACCCGCGCCCCCCCCACACACACACGCACCCCCACCCCCTGCAACACCCCCTCCTCCCTCCCACACAAAACACACCCATATACACACCCACAGGTCCAGGACGCAATTGGGCACAACAAGAAGCTCTTCAAGCATGGACACAGAAAACAAACAGGAGGCATGCCCACCCCACCCCTTAACCCACCCCTTAACCGTAACACCTTTTGAAACCCCAACACCCACACCACAGGTCCAGGATGCGATTGAGCACAACAAGAAGCTGTTCAAGCTGCGCGTGGACCAGGAGAACAAGCACATCCTCAAGCGCGCGTTCCACGGGTGGATCGCGTTCAAGTTTGGGACGGCCGCGCAGCAGGTGCGTGCATGTGGCTACGTGCGTGCATGTGTGCATGTGTGTGTGATTGCTTGTGTGTGTGTGTGTGTGTGTATGTGTGCTTTGTTTACCGCTGCGTGCAGCCAAGTACGAGGCAGACAAACAGGCAGGCAGACAAACACGCTTACACAAACATGCACATGCTCACGCGCCCTGCCCGTGCTCTGCTCACGGCTAGCCATGCCTCCTCACATCCTGCCCGTGCTTACGCGCTCTGCCTGATCTCACTCGCTATGGCCATGCCTTGCCCCCCCCCCCCCCTTGCAGCTTCTCCTCAAGCGCGTGCTCAACCGCATGCGGCGCTTCCACATGTCGCGCGCGTTCTATGCGTGGAAGGTGAGCCGCAGTTTATAACAGCTGTGTGTGTGTGTGTGTGTGTGTGTGTGTCTGTATGCTTGTGTTGCTATGCCCCCACAGCTTCTTCTCAAACGCATGCGGCACTGCCACCTCTCACGCGTGTTCTATGCGTGGAAGGTGCGCCACAGTTTGGCACAGCTGCGTGTGTGTGTGTGTGTGTGTGTGTGTGTGATCTCATTCTTTCATTCACTTAGTGAATGAATCATTGACTGACTGACTGACTGACTGTCATACTGACTGACCCACCAACTCTCCTCCTGCCCCCCCCTTCCCTTCTCTCTCTGCAGGACCGCTTTGGCGCCGTCGACAAGAACTGGGCGATGCGGCGCAAGCTGCAGGCGACAATCTGCCGCGGTCGCCTGCGGCGCTGCTTCAACGGGTGGCGCAAGGTGCGAGTGTGTATGGGAGTGTGAGTGTGTGTGGCAGTGTTGTGTGTGTGTGCATGTGTGTGTGTGTGTGCATGTGTGTGTGTGTGTGTGTCTGCATGTGTGTGTCGCTGCGCAAGCTGCAAGCAATGATCTGCCATGGCCGCCTGCAATGCTGCTTCGACGGGTGGCGCAAGGTGCGTGTGTGTATGGTAGTGTGTGTGTGTGTGTGTGTGCATGTGTGTGTCGCGGCGCAAGCTGCAAGCAACAATCTGCCACGGCCGCCTGCGACAGGTGGCGCAAGGTGTGTGTGTGTGTGTGTGTGTGCATGCTTGTGTGGCAGTGTTGCGTGTGTGTCTGTGTGTGTGTGTGTGTGTGTGTGTTGCGGCGCAAGTTGCAGACAACGATCTGCCTCGGCCGCCTGCGATGCTGCTTCAACGGATGGTGCAAGGTTTGTGTGTGTGTGTGTGTGTGTGTGCGTGTGTGTGTATGTGTGCGTGTGCGTGTCACGGCGCAAGCTGCAGGGGACAATCTGCCATGGCCGCCTGCGATGCTGCTTTGACTGGTGGCGCAAGGTGTGTGTGTATGTGTGTGTGTGTGCGTGCATCCGTGTATGCTTGTGTGTGCATTGGCCTCGACCCCCAAACCCTCAAACCCTAACCCTCGCTCTTCCATGATCAACCCTGACCCTCGTTCTTCCATGATCAACCCTGACCCTCGCTCTTCCACGATCAACCCTGGCCCTCGCTCTTCCATGATCAACCAGGTGGTCGCCGACCACGAGGCGCTGGGGGCGTGCCCCTCCCCCCCCAAACAACCCTTGGCCACGTCCCTCAACCCTCGCCCCGACCCTTGCTCTTCCTCATCCACGAATCGCGTCCCCTAAGTCCCTTGAACTCCATCAATCTCCCTGCAACATCACGTGCTGGCCTGCCTCGAGGTGCTGTGGGCGATGCAGGTGCTACCACCCAAACCTTGAACCCAAACCTTGAACCCAAACCTTGAACCCACACCTCGACCCCAAACCCCTCAAACCCCGACCCTTGCTCTTTCACCCGTCAGTGGCCCAGCAGCCCCCCGCAGTCTTGTCTCATTCTATGCTTCCATCAACATCAGGTGGTGGCCGACCACGAGGCGCTGTGGGCGATGGAGGCACGCGACGCGCGCATTCTGCAGCTGGAGAAGAAGGTGCGTGGTTGGGTGTGTGTGTGTGGGGGGGGGGGGGGGGGCAACGCACGCATTCTGCAGCTGGAGAAGAAGGTGCGTGGTTGTGTGTGTGTGTTGGGGGAGGGGGGGCGACGTGGGCATTCTGCAGCTGGAGAAGAGGGTGCGTGGGTGTGGGTGTGCATTGGGGGGGGGGGGGGGCGTGTGCGTGTGTGTGTGTGGGGGAGGCGACGCGCGCATTCTGCATCTAGAGAAGAATGCGCGCTTATGCATGGAGCGCGATGCGTGGACGCATGTCGGAGGTGCGCCTGGGTCTGTGTGTGTGTGGCTGAGGCCCTCACCGCCCGTGGGGGGTGACGGAGGCATGCGACCACTCGCTTGATCCTGACATTCAGTCTCCCAACTAAACCCTAAACCCTAAACCAACCAACCAAGGTCGTGATCGAAGCAAGGATCAATTGATCTGCTGGCGCCAGCCCACAAACTCCCGCCTTTTGAGCTGTGCCCGATGATCGATTGTGTCCCCTACCAACCCCTACCCCCAACCGCACACACACACACACGTGCCCACACACACACACACACACGCCAGGTCCGTGGCTCTGAACTGTGCCCGATCATCGTGAACACACACACACACACACGTGCCCCTCCCCCCCCCCCACACGCCAGGTTCGCGGCTTCGAGCTGCGCCCGATCATCGTGATCAAGCGCCGCCGCATGTCCGCCATCCTCACCGCATGGTTCAACCTGTCCGAGGACCGCCGCCGCCGCCGCATGCGCTTTGAGCGCGCGGGCAAGCACTTCATGAACCGGCGGCTGTCGATGGCGTGGAACAGCTGGTGGGAGCACCACGCGCAGGCGCAGCGACACAAGGACATCCTCACAAAGGTTGGTTGCGCGTGGTGGCTGGTTGTTGCTTTGCTGGTTTTTGTGCTGTGCCTGCCGTGCTGTGCTGTGCCTGCTGTGCTGTGCTGTGCTTGTGTGGTCATTGGCGTGGAACAGTTGGTGGGGGCACAGCACAAAGGTTGGTTGCTTGGTTGTGTGTGTTGTGCTTTTTGGCTGGTTGTCGGTTGGTTGGCTGTTTGGTTGGCTGGTTGATGCGATGTGCCTGCTGTGCTGTGCTGTGCTGTGCCTGTGTGTGGTCATTGACATGGAACAGCTGGTGAGGGCACAACACACGGACAAAGACCTCGCAAAGAGGAGCTTGGTAGAAGCTAGGAAGAGGGTGGAAGGTGGGCCTGATGAAGAAGAAGGCAAAGGTGAGAAGAAGAGCTAGGTAGGTATAAGGTGAGTAGAGGTCAGTTTGCTCAAGACGGCACGGTCAGGGGCGGTTGGTGCTTGCCAACCACTGTTTTGTTGTGTGCCTGTGCTGAGCTGATGTTTGTGTCATCCCTCCGTTCACATGCACACAATCTGCTCCCCCCCCCCACACACACATTAATACAGGCGAGCGGCCGCATGAAGAACATCAAGATGTACGCGGCGTGGAACAAGTGGTTCGACATCATCATAGCGAAGCGGGAGCACGAGATGAAGCAGGTGTGTGTGTGTGTGTGTGTGTGTGTGTGTGTGTGTGTGGTCGATTGAACAGTCCGTCGGACGCCTTTGATGGAGCATTAGACCCTTGTGTGTGTGTGTGAAAGGGATTGTGTCTGTGGCGCATGTGTGTGTTTGCGTGTGTGTGTGGGATGTGGGAGGTGGCGGAGGTAGCTTGCTGCTGCTGCTGTTGCTGCCACCGACCGCCGGAGCAACATCTACCCACCTACGCAGCCCCAGACCCTTCATATCTGCCCTGCTCCTGCCCCCCCTCCCCCCCTCCGTGCTTTCCTCCAGGGGGAAACGGGCCGCTGGATCAACAGGGCGTAGCACTCTAGTTGGGAGCACCTGACCAGATTTACCCCATCGCCTGCCTTACTGAATCCTCCCCCCAACCCACAGACCCACACACACCACCACACACCAGGGCCGTGCGATGCCCTACTGACTCAACATAGCACTATGCAATTCTTTGCAGCACCTGACGCCCTTGAACTAAACTCCCCCGAATTGCTTGCCCAACTGAATCCCCCCCCCCCCAAACACCCCCCCCACAGCCACACCCACACAACACAACACACACCAGGGCCATGCAATGTGCTACTGGCTGGACATGTCTCCCCTCCCCCCGCCTCCTACCACTCCTCTCTCCTCACCTCACCCCCCCCTCACACCCCTCTCACACTCACCCACCAGGGCCGCGCGATGCGCTACTGGCTCAACATGGCGCTCGGCAAGTCGTGGCGGTCGTGGTGGCAACACGTGGTGTGGCGGCGCGAGAAGGCAAAGATCATCGCGCGGTGGAAGCACCCGATGAAGGTGTGTGTGTGTAGGGCGGGGGGGGAGCAACGAGAGGGGGCGAGGCGCGTGTGTGTGTGTGTATGTGTGTGTGTGTGTGTGTGTGTGTGTGTGTGTATGTGTGTGTGTGTGTGTGCGTGCGGCGGCGCAAGAAGGCGAAGATCATCGCGCGGTGGAAGCACCCAATGAAGGTGGTGGAGGGGGGGGGAAACAGAGGGAGGGGGGCGATGGAGGATACAGCAAGCATCATCGAGGTCCATGGTATAAGCACCCGAGGAGAGAGGAGGGCAACATGGGGGGGGGGGGGGGGAAGCGAGACGTCCAGGATCATCAGGTGGTGCAAGGTGGAATACAGGGAGCCTGCTGCTGCCCCCCCCCCCCTGTGTACCCTGATCAACACCCGATGAAGACGACCAGCCTCCTGACCTTATGATCACCTATGTGAACACTCCCAACCTCACCCCCACCCGTTCAGGCGCGCGCGTTCTACTCGTGGGTCGACTTTGTTCAGTGGCGCCAGCGCATGCGCGTGGTGATGGAGCGCGCGGGGCGGCGCATGCGCAACGCGGGGATCGCGCGCGCGTGGGACGCGTGGCGCGAGGCGGTCACCGACTCCAAGATGAACTTCCACCTGACAAAGAAGGAGGAGCTGGCGGTGCAGGTGGGAAGGGGGGGGGAGGACGGGCACGTGTGTTTGTGTGTGTGTGTGTGTTTTGTGTGTGTTGAAGGGTTGCTTGACAAGGCACGGGAGGGGGGGGGGGGGGCAAGCGGGGGCAAGCCTCCCCCTCCCTGTCTCTGTTGACCCCACCAATGCAGCACACATGCACGCCCCCCCCCCTCTGTCCTGTCCTGTCTCTCTCATCTGCACACAGGTGAAGGTGCTGGCCGAATACAACACGCGCAAGTACCCCACCCCACTGCTGATCCCACCGCCACTGCACCACACATGCCCCCTCCCCCCCTCCCCCTTAACTCTCATGACCCCACCAACACACCCCCTGCGCCTCCCCCCCCATGATGTCCTGTCTCTCTTAAGTGTGTGTCACACACGCCATCCTCATCCTTTGCACACGCTCAGGTCAAGGCGCTGTCAGAGGAGAACGAGCGCCTGCGCCGCGACAACGAGCGCTTTGTGCGCCTGATCGACTCGGGAGAGTGGGGCCGCGGGCGCGTGAGCGAGCTGGTGGGTGATGGAGACACACTGTTAGAGAGAGTGAGACACTTCTATTGACATAGTAGAGGCACGCCTGGTGGGATGCTGGAACTGGCTGCAGCAAGCATGCTCTCACACGTTCCGGGCACTGCCTGAGCCTGGCACTTACAGCCTGGCGCTTACAGGCGTGTCCCCCCCCCCTCCCCCTCCCACACCCTGTCCAACATCCTGAGCCCAACTGACCCCCCCCCCCCAACCCACCGCATCCCACCCTGAACCGCAAATCACTCCCTCTTTTTCTCCCCACCACCCCACCACCCCTGAGCCCCAACTCACTCACCTCCTCAACCCACCCACCCACCCACCCTGAACCCAAATCACTCCCCCTCCTCCCCCCCCACCCCACCCCATCCCCCTGAGCACAACTCACCCCCGGAACTCATCCCCTCCCCCCTAAACCCAACTCCCCACCTCCCAATCCCCCCCCCCCCCCTGAACCCAACTCACCCCCCCTCTTCCCCCCCCCCCCCCCCCCCATTTTCAACTATCCCCCCTGAGCCAACTCATCCCCCCCCCCCCCTGCAACTCATCTCTCCCCCCCAATAACCCACCGCCCCTCCCAGGTTGGTGCCGGCGAGGTGCTCAAGGGCGAGCGCGACGCTCTGATGCAGCTCATCAGCAGCATGCGCAAGGAGTACGAGGCGGTGCAGGGGGCCAAGGTGGCACAGGACGACGAGCTGAGGCGGCTCAAGGAGCGAATGCTCATGGGGGTGAGTGGGGGCGTGGCTGGTGTGGGGAGGGGGAGGGGGGGTGCGGGGGCGAGGAAGGGGTGCGTGCGCAGGATGATATGGGCTGAGGTGACTCCAGGAGCAAATGATCATGGGGGTGAGTGGGGGCGGGGTTGGCGTGGGGAGGGGGGTGGGTGGGGGTGCGGGGGAGGAAGAGGTGCGCGCGCAGGATGGTATGGGCTGAGGCGACTCTGGGAGCAAATGGTCATGGGGGTGAGCGGGGGTGTTTTGGGTGTGCGGGGGTGGGAGGGTGGGTGGGGTGGGTGGGGGGAGCAGGGCGTGCGCGGGCATAACACGAGCCAAAATGCCCCCCCCCCACCACACACACACGTGCTCACAGGAAGAGTTCCACAACAAAATGCCTCACGCAAACACACACACACACACACACCACACAAACACTCACACATACACCGCACACGCACACAGGGCGCTGCCCGCAACAAGATGCTCGTCAAGGGTGCGTCGTCGTACAACGCGCTCAAGCGCGCGATCAAACAGGTAAAGATGCGTGTGATGAGGGTGTGCAGATGCGTGTGTGTGTGCGTGTATGTGTGTGTGTGTGCATGTGTGTGCGTGCGTGCGTGCGTGCGTGCGTGTTACCAGCATGTATGTTGTGTGTTTGTGCGACCAAGCAGGCGCGCGCTGCCTGCCTGTGCGCTTGCGCTCTGTGTGGCTGCCATTCGACCCCTCCACCCAAACATCGCACATCGTGCGCACACACACACTCGCGCACGCACATACACACACACTCACACACACACTCTCAACACTCACACACACACACACTCTCACACACTCTCTCACACACGCACACACACACACACACACCCTGCTCCACACAGGACCTCGTCGAGGCTGGCACCACCGGCGCTGGCAGCCCCCACGACCCCAACCTGCTGTATGAGATCGACAAGCTGTCCATGGAGCGCGTGTCTGTGTTCCCCGACGGCGACATCAACATCCAAGCAGTCGCGACTGCGCCACACACGGCAGCGTTTGTGCGCCCGCTGTCGCAGGCGTACGCGATGCGGTCGTCGATCGCACCGCCGCACCCGCACTCGGTGCCAGCGGGGCTCATGCACCTGGGTGGCCAGGGTGGCGCACAGTCACCAGCAGCGCACCAAAACCAGCGCACCGGCATGGGCGGCAACGCGGGCACGGGCACGAGCGGAACGGGCGGCAACGGCAACGGAGCACGCGCGAGCGGGCGCACGCTCGAGATCCTCAACCGCCTGCAGTCGCTCACGCCTGCGGAGCTCGACCGAGTGGAGGAGCGGCTGCGTGGAGAGGCACTTGCCCGCTCGGGGGTTGGGGCGCCTGGGCCGTCGGGTGTGCCCCCAGGGGGGCGCGGACCGGCGGGTATGACGTCCAGCCATCGCTGAGGGGACGAGGAGCGCACGCACACACACGGACATGCACTGTGTTGCGGGTGCTGGGGCGGCTGCAATGACGCGCGTGCACGCGTGGCTCACTCACGCGCCCTTTGTGACCAACCCTGGGGTGACAACACATGACCCTATTATAATATAACAATCACGATTGACTTGGGATTGACTGGACCTGGATGGCTTGACCCCCTAACTTCTCACTTGACTTTTTCGGCGCATTGCCCACTGCCTCTGCATTCGCTTTGCCTGGCACCTGTAAACAAACCGCTCAGTTGCTCCACCACCTCCCCAACCAGCCCGCTCTCTCCCACGCGTCTGCGTCATGGCCATTGCAAGATCGAAAAATCGTTGCATGCAATCGCAAAGGTGCTGCTTGCCTGGGATGTATTACCACCACAGCCGGCCGGCAGAAACTGCAGCTGCAGGTGCACTTTGGGTGTGGACTGGTCACACTTTTGCCTAGGAGCAGCATAGGAGCGGCTAATTTTTATACGTGTATTCAGCCCCGTGCAGCCCCTTCTCCATCCTCTCGGCGTGCCTCCAGACAGCTGGTGTCCTTCCAACCACAGGATTCGTGCGAGCCGGTCTAATGTGAGCCCACGCGCATGCATGCATGCATGCGCAACCACGCACGCCCGTCATAACACAAGGCTGGATCTCTCTGACCAGGACGGCAGCTGCCACGGGAGGCCAGGATTGCTCATTTGTGTCTCGCCTTCCTGGCGGTTTTTGTCTCACCTTCCTGCAGCAATGGCCCCCCCCTCCAACGGCGTGGCGGATGACGCCAAGACCGTGATTAAGACGCGTCCGCGCGTGGACCGCAAGCGCTCGCTGGTCACGGGCGGTGCTGGGTTTGTGGGCTCCCACCTGTGCGACTACCTTGTGGCGCGTGGCGACTACGTGAGTGGGCGAAAGGGGGGGGGGAGGCTGCCCAGCCTTTGACACGACTACGCACAGGAGGGGAGGGGGGGGGGGATGCGCGGGGATGCGCGGCTGCGTCCCATGCACTTGCATGCGTCGATGCCACGCATGTGCGCATGTGTACCGGTCGTCACAGGTCATCTGCGTCGACAACCTGTTCACCGGCAGCAAGGAGAACATCGCACACCTGCTGGACAAGCCCAACTTCGAGTTCATCCGCCACGATGTGTGCGAGCCCCTCTTCATTGAGGTCGACCTCATCTTCGCGCTCGCGTGCCCAGCCTCGCCAGTCCACTACAAGTGAGGCTGAACTCTAGGCAAACGTCCAGGAGCTCTGCACACCCACACGGCGCAGGCATGCCCCCCTCCAGGCCCCCTGCGCGCCCAGTGATCGCGCATGCAAGGCCAGCTGTCGCCCATGCGCCCCCATGCATGCGCGCGCTTGCACTCACCCCCCTCCCCTCTTTCCCTACCACCGCCCCAGGTGGGACCCCATCAAGACGACCAAGACGTCGTTCCTGGGCACGCTTAACATGCTGGGCCTCGCCAAGCGCTGCCGCGCGCGCATGCTGATCACGTCGACGTCAGAGGTGTACGGCGACCCGCTGCAGCACCCGCAGACCGAGACGTACTGGGGCAACGTTAACTGCATTGGCGAGCGCTCATGCTACGACGAGGGTGAGGGGACAGCAAGCCATGCGCGTGTGCAGGGGCAGGGAGGGGGGGGAGCTACGGGGGTGCCAGGACGCGCTCGGCAGACTGGGGCGACTGGGTACCGCTAGGCCAACACACCTGCGTGCGTGTGGGTGCCCACGCTAACGCGCTTAATCTCTACCTGCATGCGTGCTGCACCAGCCGGCTGCTGACATACGGCGACTCGCGCGTGCTCTCTCTCACTCTCACTCGGTCACACTCTTCAACTCTCGTTCCCTCTCTCTCACTCTTGCACTTTCACTCTTCCTCACTCTCACTCACTCTCTCTCTTGCTCTCTTTTGCAATCTCTCTCTGTTGTGTGCACGCGGCAGGCAAGCGCATCGCGGAGACGCTGTGCATGGACTACCACCGCGAGCACAAGACCGAGGTCCGCATCATGCGCATCTTCAACACGTACGGCCCGCGCATGGCGCTTGACGACGGACGCGTCGTGTCCAACTTCGTGGCACAGGTTGGTGTGAATGTGACGCATCGCATGTGGGCGGTGGAGAGAGAGAGACTGCCTTGCCTTGCTGTGACGGGCGAGGCCAACAGCCAGCATTGATCGCCTTCTACCCTCCCACTCACCCTCCCACCCACCCGCACCCACCCACCCGCCCCAATCGTAGGCGCTCACCGGCAAGCCTCTGACCGTGTACGGCGAGGGCACACAGACTCGCTCGTTCCAGTACATCTCAGACCTCATTGCCGGCGTCATCGCCGTGATGGAGGGCGACACCGTGGGGCCGTTCAACATTGGCAACCCGGGCGAGTTCACGATGATCGAGCTGGCGCAGGTCGTCAAGGAGGTGAGGGAGAGGGGGAGCGGGGAGGGGAGGGGAGAGAGAGGGAGGCAGTCAAGGTGCAGTACGTGCTTGTGCACGTACTGCACCGTGTCCCTCTTCAATGCGAGCAGGGTTGGGTGCAAACATCGCATCGCCTGCCTGCCTGCCTGCCCCATGAGTTCCTTCGCCCGCGCACACATGCACATCCCTCACCCCCACCCCCACTCCTCATGGCGCCCACCCAGGTCGTCAACCCAGACGCAGAGATTGTGTTCCGCGAGAACACGTCTGACGACCCGGGCAAGCGCAAGCCTGACATCACCAAGGCCAAGACCATGCTGGGCTGGGAGCCAAAGGTGGCGCTGCGCGATGGCCTGCTACACATGGTCGACGACTTCAAGAAGCGCCTTGAGCTGGAGAAGTGAACGAATTGAGATGGGAGCAAGCGCGTGTATGCTTGATGCTCTCTGGTTCCAGCCACGTCAATGCCACCAGACACGGTGTCGTGATCCAATGTGACAGCTATATGTAGAGGGGGGCAGGCGCTGTGATCGTTTGTTGGCACACACTGCTAAAACACTTGCCACGTTGTTACAAACACGTTGTGACCAACGCCTGTGTCAACTGCACTACGAGATCTCAATCGCCTGTCTAGCATCTCGTCACTGCCTGCCTACACCAGCTGCCCACGCATGCCCGTCACGTATCCGTACGGCACCTCGGTGTGCGCGGCCGACCCCTCGCGCGGCAGCCGGTCATTCTCCAGCATGTTGGCAAACGCGATTGCGTGCACGCCCGGCTGCCCGTCTGCGACGAGCTGCCCGTTCCATGACATCACCGCAGTCACCAGGTGCCCAGAGTCGACGAGGAACGCTTCCTTGCACCCGAGCACCTCATCGCTGTGCAGCCGCCGCTGCTCGATGCGCGTGATGAGCACGTCGGTGGGGAACTTGGCATTCGTCTGCGGGCGGGGGGCGCGTGGGGGTGAGGGGGGGGGGCGGCGTGCAGTGAGGGTGCACATGATGCAGAGGTTGGTGGAGCGCATGAGTTGGCAACAATGGGGGATGCTTTGGCCGCTGGTCAGCCGTGTTTTGGACGTTGCTAATCATTAGAATCATGTGAAAGATGGTGATTTGTTCGGTTGCTCATCAGCCCAGGGCAGCAAAGCAAATTGTGTCTGTATTGAGTGTGTGTGCGTGGGGGGGGAGGCAGAAGCAATGCGGCATGGCAGGGATGCTTTGGCGGCCACTGGTCAGTCGTGTTTGGACGTCGCTAATCATTAGATTCATGTGAAAGATGGTGATTTGTTCAGAAGTTAATCAGCCCAGGGCAGCACGGGTGCGCGCATGTGGTGAGGGGAAGGGCACATCAGGCAGAGACAATCAGAATGGCGGGGATCCTTTGGCGGCCACTGGTCAGTCGTGTTTGGACGTCGCTAATCATTAGATTCATGTGAAAGATGGTGATTTGTTCAGAAGTTAATCAGCCCAGGGCAGCACGGGTGCGCGCATGTGGTGAGGGGAAGGGCACATCAGGCAGAGACAATCAGAATGGCGGGGATCCTTTGGCGGCCACTGGTCAGTCGTGTTTGGACGTTTCTAATCATTACGTTTCATGTGAAAGATGGTGATTAGTTCAATAGTTCATCAGCCCAGGGCAGCACGGGTGCGCGCATGTGGTGAGGGGAGGGGCACATCAGGCAGAGACAATCAGAATGACGGGGATGCTTTGGCGGCCACTGGTCAGTCGTGTTTGGACGTTTCTAATCATTAGGTTTCATGTGAAAGATGGTGATTAGTTCAATAGTTCACCAGCCCAGGGTCACCACAGGTGTATGCACGCAGCATGTATGTGGCTTTCGCGGTGCACGGGGTATGAGCATTTAAGCGTGCAGGGGCGTGGGGCCGGTGACCCACGTCCGGGCGTGCAGGTGGCGCATGCGCCGGCTGCACGCCCAGCCTCTAGACCCACACCCGACTGGATCACTCGCCTCTGGAATGAGCCTCATGAGCGCCTGGATCGTCACACCCGCGACCGCGCGGTCAAACGGCGGCGTGACAAACACGTTGTCCTGCGTGACAACCCCAAAGTTGGAGTTTGGGCCCTCTAGCACAAAGCCCTCCTCGTCGACAAACACACCCTGCGGGAAGGGGCGTGTGTGTGGGGGGGGGGGGGGGGGGGGCGACGTGAAGACACACACTGGGAGGCGGTAGTGCGCACGTGGCCACACTGCCCAGTTGGCATGCACACGAGGTCCCCATCACGCGGCGCGCACGCACCACGTCCATCCCGTTGTCCTCTGCGTGCGAGCTGGCGAGCACGTTTTGCAGGTAGTTGGACCCCTTGATTGTCGCGATCGCGGCTGGCTTGGGCGCGATTGGTGACGCACACGCAGCCAGGCCTTCCGTGCGGTCGATCGGCCCCGTGTTTTCGCTCGTGGCGAGCGCATACACCGTGGGGCCGGTGCCTCCATTGCTGAGTGGTGAGGAGGTCAAGCCGAAGCCGCCGCGTCCAGGCGACGCCCAGAACTTGACGATGCCTGCACCGGGGGGAGCAGGGGGGGGGGTAGGAGGGGGGCGGGGGGGCGTGCATGGCGGCAACGCATGCATGCGGGACGCATGGGGCCTGATAATCGCATGGGGTGCTCATGGTCGCCTGCAGCCTCACCAGATCCCCCCTGGATCTGCCCTGCCATACCCACCATTCATCTTCTTGGACGCGGCTGCCGTGTCTAGCACTACGCGTTTGAGCTCCTCGTCTGTCATGGGCAGCTCCACGCCTGCCGCCTCTGCTGAGCGCTTGAACCGCGCCAGGTGTGCGTCCAGCATGTAAAGGTAGCCGTCTGTGATGGCGACGGTATCGAACACGGCGTGCGCGCGGTGGACCATGGCATCGTCCATGTGGACGAGCATGAACGCCGGATTGGTCACGATGCCGCCGAGCTGGCTCGAGTAGAAGGCGCCAAAGTGGGCGAGCGCTTTCGCGTGGATTGCGTTGTAGAGGCGGTCAAAGACCTGTGCGTGGAGAGAGGCGCGAGAGGCGATGTGGTCAGCGCACTGATGCATGGCCTCGCTCGTGCTCATGCACTGGCACGGCTGCGCCCTCCATCGCGCACCAATTCCCTGATCCATCGCATTCGCACTTGCCTTTTGCGCCGAGAGCACCGGCGTTGCGACGGTGCGCACGGAGGGCACGAGGGCGGCCAGTGCATCGACCTCGTCGGGCGGCGGCGCGTCGCCCCGCCACGCCCTGAAATCATGCTTATGCACCACTGGCTGCAGCTGTTTTGATGCAGAGGCGATCGTGGACTGGGAGCGCGGCCGCCGATGAGTCGGCGCCGATGTGTTTGTTCGCGCCGCAGATGAGCAACTGCGGCTGCTCGTGCTAGGAGCGCACCCTCCCCCACGAGTCCACATGATCAGACACGACCAGCTGAAGAACTGATGATGGGCTCAGGGCTTTGCACTTGTGTGGATTACTTTTGTTCCTGGCTGCTAGATCCTGCTAGACGGCAAGGGGGGCTATGGGGTTGGAGAATTTGTTGGATCGCTACAGGGGATAGCTAGCTGTTAACGAGAAGGGGTGGGGGGGCAGGTGAGGGGGGCAGAATACCAGAAGGCACCTTCTTCTGGGGGGGCGGCGCGGGGACCTTGGCTGGTGTCGCCATCCTCGTGCGGTCGGACCTCGTGGCAGTGCTCCAACCGTTCGTCCAGGCGGATGGCGACGGCCAGCTGATGGTGATGGATATCACGTGGGGTGGTGGGGGCGCGGGTGGTGGGGGTGGGGGTGGGGGAGCTGGAGGTGGGGGAGCTGGGCGGCTGCGCCTCGTCAACGCGTACCTGCCGGCCTCGCAGCCGAACCGGCCAGCGGTGCAGGCGGCGTTCATCGAGGAGCGCATCCGACCGCTTGCTGCTGGCCATACACACCTCGTGCTCGCAGGCGATTTCAACTTTGTCGAGAGCCCACGTGACCGCGCCCGCTCTGAGGGGCCCCTCGAGTGGCGCGACCGCGCCCCGGCGGCGGCGATGGCAGCGCTGGTGGAGGACTCCCCGCTCCGTGACGCGTACCGCCTCGTCCACCCCATGCAGAGGGGGTACACCTTCAGTGCGTATAATGCACAGGCGCGGCTCGACCGCCTCTACGTGTCGATGGCCCTCGTGCCACGCGTCCTCGGGTGCGACGCGGGCGAGTCGGGCGGGTCGGATCACCGCGTTGTGGCAATGCACCTCTCCCCCCTGGTGCCAGAGTCGCGCGGGCCGGGGCGGCCGCGTGTGCGTGCCCATTTCTGGGCTGATCGTGACCTGGCCGATGGGTTCAGGGCATGGTTTGGTCGGGAGGCAGCGGGGGCACCTACCCATGGCCACGCGGAGCTCATGCGGTGATGGCAGGCTTTCAAGCCGCGCCTGGCTCGCGAGGCCCGCCGCCTCGACTGCGACCTGGGTCGGCGTCGAGATGCTGTGTCGGTGGAGGTGGCCCGGCTGCGTGCAGACCTGCAACGAGCGCGCGCGGCCGTTGAGGCGAGGCGCGATGGGCTTGCAGAGCTCGCCGGGCTCTATGCGCTGCAGCGGCGCCTGGACGCGGCGGTGCGGCGGTACGCTCCAGCCCCGCCCTCATGTGTGCGGCCGGGAGAGCGCGTTGCCGGGGGCATGGCGGCAGCCTTCCGCAAGCCAGCGATGGCACGGTGCGTCGCCGCCCTCAGAGATGCGCGTGGCATCCTCGTCACTCACGGCATGGGAATGGCTGACATCATGGCTGATGCCGTGGCGGCGGTCTCACGGCCGCCACCGCCATCCCCCGCTGATCGGGAGGCTGTGGTGGGGGCGGTGCGTACGCACTCGCCGCGCGTGCCGCAGGCAGTGGCGGACGCAGCGGGCGCGCCTGTTGTCACGCCCGCCGAGGTGCGGGCGGCGGCCACTCACTCCAACCCGGCGGTTTTCACCGCGGTGGGCGCTACAGGTGAGACGCCGCCTGGGTTTCTCGATGGCGTTGTCGCCTCCATCTACAAGGCCAAAGATGCAGCGGATGCGGCAAACTACCGCCCACTCACCATGCTGGGCTCTGACTACCGCATCCTCGCCAAGGTGCTGGCGACGCGGTGGACGCCGCTGCTCGCTGCGGTGGTGGGGCCGGAACAGACTGCGTTCCTCGCTGGCCGCCGCATCTCGGACAATATCTGCCTCACGCAGATGCTGCCTGGCCTGTTGGCTGCCAACGCGGCAGAGGGCGTGGGGCCGACGGGTGCAGCGCTGGCGCTGCTCGACTTCCGCAAGGCGTACGACACCATCGACCGTGGCTGCCTCCTTGCGGTCATCAAGGCGGTGGGCGTCGGTGACGGTGTGCTGGCATGGACCCGCACCATCCTCACGCACACGTACGCGTCGGCCGAGGTCAACGGGTTCATCTCTGAGCCGCGCCAGTATGCGGCGGGTGTGCGCCAGGGCTGCCCCGCTGCGCCAGCCCTCTTCCTGTTCCTGGGGCATGCGCTCGCGTGCTTCCTGCGCACCTGCCCGGCGGTGGGGGTCGAGGTCGTGCCTGGCTGCAGAGTGACCTGCCCCCAGTACGCTGACGACTGCATGCCCCTCCTCCGGTCGTGTGCGCCGGCTGACGTCGCTGCGCTGGTGGAGGCGATGGCGGTGTTTGGCCGAGCGACGGGCCTTGTCCTAAACCTCGGCAAGTGCGGCATCCTGCCCCTGGGTTCGGCAGGGGAGGGCCTGCTGGCGGGTGCAGAGGTGGCTGGGCTGCGCGTGCTGGACGCGGGCGTGTCGCTGGGCGTGCCCGTTTCTGCCGGCCTGCCGCCCCCGGAGGCCGTCACCGGGGTGTGCCGTGAGAGGCTTGCGGCCGCGTACACCAAGCTCGCGCGCTTCCCAATGTCTGTCTTTGGCAGGGGGCACGCGGCGGCGACGTACGGGGTCTCCCGCATCCTGTTCCGGGCGGTGCACTGTGGCATGACTCCGGAGGCAGAGAGGCTGCTCTCCCGGTGGACGGCTACTCTGGTGGACAGGAGCGTGGGGCCGGACCCACCGGCAGCGCTGCCGCGGTGGGCCTCTTCGGTGCCAGGCGCGCCCGCTGCGATGCTCCTGGGGCGGCCGGCGCACGGTGGTTTTGGGGCGCCGGCGTGGCGGGAGATCGTGCACGCGCAGTGGGCCGTCCACCTCGCGTGCCTGTTTGGGGCGTGGGCGGCTGGCGCCCCCATCTCCTGCTGTCGGCCCCACGGGCCGGCGATGGTGGCGAGGCTGGTGGCGGCGACGGCGGCGGAGGTGGCGGCAGCGGGGGCGGCGGAGGTGGCGGCGGGGCACAGCCGGAACAGCAGCCCGCGCCCCCGGCTCAGCCGGCATGGGAGCCGCTCATGGTGGAGGCGGTGCACCGCCTCTGCCCGGGGGCCCACCCAAGCCTTTTTGTGCTTATGGCGGGCCTCGCGCCTGGGCCAGGCACTCTGCCAAGCGGCCTCGTTGGTGAGTGCGTAGAACCGGCTGTGAGCGCGGCGCTGCTGGCTGGGCCGATGCGGCGCATGCTCAATGGGGTGCAGGCCCTGGGGCCAGTGGCGCGCATCCTGGGACGCGTGCAAACAGCTGAGCTGTGGGGGGCGGAGGCGCCGCTCTGGGCAAACCCCCTCCTCCAGCTGGAGCTGCCGGCTGCGCAGCGGACGGTACAGTGGCGGGAGCCCACTGGGGATGCGGCAGGGCATGCGCTCTTCAGCTCGACCGGTGCGACCTGCTGGCGGGTGGACGGCCTCGCCCGCGTGCGCGACGCCCTCCCCGGCATGCGGACGACCACAGACCTGTGTGCACTGTGGGCGTGGCTCGCTGCTGTCGACATGGTGCGCAGCACACGCACGGTCGACCACGCATGCCTGGCGGTGTACGCTGCCGCGGATCCGGAACGCGCGCCGCTCGTGCTGGGGCAGTTTTGCGCAGCTCTGGCGTGCGGCGCCTATGACGGGGGCAGTGTCTGGAGGGCAGTCCTGTGCCGCGCCCTTTTCCCAGAGGTGCCGCCGCCAGTGCTGGGGGTTGGGCCAGATCTGCTGTGCGTGCGGCGCACGCTCGACTCCCTGTTCACGGCAGTGGCGGTCGTGCTCGCGGCAGTGCCTTCAGCCTGGGTCGAGGCGGCAGCTGGTGGAGCTGCCCTCACTCTGCTCCGGCCGCTCCGTCGCTTCCAGCCCCTCCCTCGCGCGGGCGAGCGCGCTGCTGTGGTGGAGATCCTGCGGCTGGTCGGGTGGCAGCTGCCGAGTGTCATCACGCCGGCTGGATGGCAGCGTGGGCGGCCTGGCCTCCGATCCGCAACTGCCAAACATGCTCCCCTGCCTGCGGGGGGCGGGGCCGCGGACGAGCCCCGGTGGGTTGGGTTTGCGCACGGCCCGGGCGTGGTCGGGAAGCTGACGTGCAAGCTAGCGGTGGCGCTTCAACTGCGGGCGGTTGTGGACGAGCGGCGAGTGCGGCGGGCAGCCACGGTGGAGGCGGCTCTGGCGCTTGACTGCGGGATGCGCGGAGGCCCCCGTGCAACCGACGCTCAGGTCTGCGCGGGGCTGCGCACCCTGGAGGCGGCGGTGCCAGGGCTGTGGCGGCTGCCGCTCCTCAGCGCCTGCAAGGAGCCCATCTGGCGGCTGTGGGTGAGTGGCTTTCACAAGCAGGCTGCGCTTGGAGTGCCCGAGTGCCCGTGCGGGTGGCGGTGCCGTGAGGAGGACGGGCCGCCGGCGACGGCGTGGCGTGCGCACTGCTTCTGGGGATGCGCGGTGGCGGAGGCGGTGGTGGTGGCGGTTGCTGCTGCCCTCCCTGCTCCTACGCCGGTCATCACGTGCTGCCAGGTGTGGCTGCTGCAGCCTCCCGCTGGGGTGCGTGCTGGTGTGTGGGCTGTGGTGGCAGCGCTCGTGGTGGACGCTATGGAGCGCGGATGCCGCCACCTGTGGCGCATCACGCGTCCGCGTGATGGTGTGCTGCCCCCTGATCGCACGGTGTCGGTTGAGCGGGCGGGGGCGCTGGCGACGATGGACCTTTGGGACGCGCTGGCGTCCTTTGCTGAGGGCGGCGTGATGCCGCGAGGTTGGGCGGGTGTGGTGGACCTGACCCACCCCTATGTTGGAGTGGTGGACGGCAAGCTCACTCTGAACAAGGCGTCCTACATCCCTGAGGGGACGAGTAATGTGAGGGGAGGTAGCGCCGCATGCGTGCGTTGGCGGGATGAGTTGTGGCTGCTGGGTAGAGTGCTGTGGTGGGTGTGCGCACCTGCTCCGCTTCCGGTGTTTTGAGGGTGGGCTTTTTGGTCCCTTGATGGTTTTATACCTTGAGCCCGCCCTTCATCCACTGGAGGGGTTGAGTGTGGAGCCTGCACTGTGGTGCTGCTTGCTTGGCACCCGCCGCCGTGTGTGGATGGCGTTGCCGTGGGGCACCCCCCCTTTTTCTGTTGGCAGGTCTTCAGGACTGCTTCATCTAAGTCCCACTGGAGCTTTGGAACCGCACGTGTGACCGCCAGAAGTGGATTGTAACAAACTCATCATCAGAAGGCGCCCCTGCCTTTTGGTGAGCCATGTGCCTGCTGTCTGTTAGTCCCGCTGGAACTTTGGAACTGATTGTGACCGGCAGTGGATTTGTAAAACTTTAGTAGCTTCTCTCTGGAACACTCTCCGTGCGTGTTAGGCTAGTGCAACTGCCCTGACTGCCGGCAGTGGATGTGTAACACTACTCTCTCCCGACTCAAAAATACCCCCTGAATTGTCGCCACTAGAGCGCGCTGCCACCCTCCGCGTCGCCTGCACAGTCGCCGTCGCTGCTGGCGTCAGCGGCTGGGGGCGGCCGCTCACGAACCCGCGGCACCGGCGTGCGCATGCTGGCGCACCAGCGCTCGATCTCCTGTTGCGTGGCCCCGAACGACGCCAGTGCTGCGGTCGCCCGCCGCGCGTGCACGTCATACCCGAGCCCGTGCCACTTGTCTGGTTGCACGCCAAGCGGTCGCCCGTAAGGCGGCTGGCATCGTCTGCGCAGCTGTGCCTCCCAGTCTTGCAGCCACTGCCGCGGCGGCAGCACCTGCAGAGACGCGAGCGCCCACCCGATGTTGGCAAGCTGGGGGCCAGACGCTTGCCGCAGCCGGGGGCCCGACACGGCGTACAGCTCCTCCAGCCACTCGCCCTCCGGCTGCACGCGCAGCATGGCGCAGCCACGCAGCACGAGCGACAGCTCCTCTGCGTGACATGTGCGTGTGCGTGTGCGTGTGCATGTGTGTGTGTGTGCATCGTGTGTGCGTGTGATCAGTGTGTGTGTGTGCATGTGCGTGTGTCACACCCTGCTATGTGTGTAGGTGGGCGACCAAAAAAATTGGAGGCGCCACCCGCAGGCACGTGCACACACACCGGCTGCAGTTCAACTGCTGTGCCGAGCTCTCTCGTCGCGAGTGGTGGGCGGTGGTGTGCACGCACGCACGCTCACTCGGCACATGCACGCACACAAGCGCGCACCTGGCGAGAAGTCATCGAGCAGGCCGGTCAACCGCTCCAGCAGCTCCTGTGCACACGCGCGCTCGCTGTCACCGCCACCGCCACTGCCTCCGTCGCCACTTCCGCCCGCATGGCCGCGCAGCCGCCCAAGCGCGTGCACGCACAGCGCGAGTCCGGGCGCGTCGAGTTCATCTGCGCTGTCGAGGAGTGCAGACACGACCGAGCGCAGCCAGTGTTGCGCTGGGTGGGGCGGTGCGTTGTGATGCTGGTGCTGGCGGGCCACACCCGGCAGGCGAGACACAGCCACGAGCAGGGCCGTGAGCTCGGGCGGCGTCAGCGACGGGAGGTGGCAGGAGGAAGCTGCGAGGAAAGCGGCGACCCACGCAGGAGGCGGGCGCCGCGCCGGCTGCAGCCGCGACACGCCCGCAGCGAGCGACAGCAGCTGAGCCTTGGTCACAGATCCGGATGTGGATGACGATGACGGCTCCAGCATGGGCGCTGACGCAGTGAAGAACGCGGCCTGCCACTCGGGGCCGGGTGCGAAGCCAAGGCGGCCAACGACCGACAGCAGGGACAGCAGCTCGGACGTTGAGAGCTGCTGCTGTTGGTGCTGTTGTGTCAGTGATGGTGGTGGCGGATGCGACGATGGTGATGGCGGCGGCGGCGACGCCGCCGCCAGCAGCAGACGCGTGGAGTGCGCAAGCGCGGCGCGTGCCAAATGACGCTCGGGGCGGTGCAGGCTAGCACTGGAGTGCAGGGGTGCGCCGTAAGCCGCCCGCTGCTGCTGCTGCTGCTGCGCCTTCCTTGGCCGCGTCTGCTGCGCCTGCTGCGCCTGTTGCCTGTGTGCCTGCGCCGCATCCCGTCTTACTGGCTCTTCAATCCACGCGTCCACCAGGTCTGGCAGCCCTGATGACAACACGCCGCGTGGCTGGCGCGTGGCTGGCGCAGCGGCGGCGGCTGCGGCAGCACGTAGCGCAGCGGCGTCGGCACGTGGCGCAGCGGCGTCGGCACGCGGCGGCCGTGTGGCGGCGGCCGCCTGCTCCACCGCTCCTACTGCCCCGTCCACTGGCTCTTCAATCCACGCATCCACCAGGTCTGGCAACCCCGACGACACCGTGCCGCGTAGCTGGCGCGTGGCTGGCGCAGCGGCGGCGGCAGTGGCGGAAGCGGCGGAAGCGGCGGCATGATACCAGTGCACCCGCGCCTGCTGGGCCACCGCAGCAGCAGCAGCCGCAGCGTGTGATGCGCCCGGGGTGGCGGCTCCTCCAGGCTCCGCTGACGGCGGGGCCGCGCGCACCCAGCCCGCGTGTGCGCACTCGCGCGCAGACCCTATTGCGTGAAGCGCTGCCACCACGTTGACCGTGTCGCGCATGCACGCGCCCGGCATCGTAAACTGCGCGACGACGCAGAGTTTGGCCCACAGCGCGGCCTCGCTGCCGGGCAGCAGCAGCGACCCAGTCCCACCACCATGGGCAGAGGAAGGGGTTGGACGCGAGCCCGTGCTGGCGCCAGCACCGCGTACGGACGACGACTGCTGCTGCTGCTGCTGCCCTGAGCGCGCCGCCGCGATGCGCGCGAGCCCGCGCATCATTGCGCCCACGTGGTCTGCCCCCATGTGCCGGCCGTGCGAGCGGTGCAGGTGCACGAGCTCCAGCCCGGTGCTCGCGCTGCGGATGGCGTGCAGCAGCTTTTCGCCTCCCGCCATCCGCGGGCGGTCCCGGTCGTCTGTTTCTCTTTCTACCCATGCAACAGAAGGGTGCCGCGCCAGCGCCTCAAGCCTGTCGAGTGCGGCAGCCAGGCCGCGGGTGCTGCTCGAGAGAGGGGGCTTCCCAGCTTCCTGGGCGCGACCGCCGTCCTCGGCATCATCGCCGTCGATGTGCACTTGCACTTGCGGGGCGACTGGTGAGGCAGCCGCGGCGTGTGCGGGCTGCGCTGTGGCAGGTGCGAATGGGACCGCCGGTCGGGCTGTCGACTTTCTGTTGGCTCCGTGCTGCGCCGCCTCGCCGCTGCTGGCCCTCTTACTGCTGCCTGTTGCTCCTGCTGGCTGGTGCTGACTGGTGCTGGCCTCCGAGTTGCTCAACTGCCGCTTGTGCAGTGCGTCGGGTGCGCATGGCACAAGGAGCCGTTGCTGCCGCTGCGTCGTTGGCACCGCCAGAGCCAGCGACGCACTCGCTCCACATGCCTCTGATGATGGCACGCGCTCCCCCACCAGCCACTCACCGCCGCCTACGTCCTGCACGACGTGCCGCCGTCGGAGCCGTGCGCTCGTGGTCACGGTGGTGGCGACCTGCACGCACGGGGGTGGAGCAGGCGTTGTGGGGTGGGGTGGTTCGGCCTGCAGGCGTGCTGCTCGTCGCCACCATGAGGCCCTGCACACGCACGTCTGCTCCCAAAACCCACCACCATCCTCACGCGCCACGCGCAGCGTTAGGCCCCTGATTATATGCGCACCCTGCAGATGTACGCGTTGCACACATGCGATGCACGCACCGCCCTCCACGGGTCACCACCCCATGCGCGCAGTGCTGGCATGCATGCTTGCGGGCATCTGTCCCCTCCCCTCCCGAACACACGCGCGCCTTCCACACACACCCGATCGTCACTTGCTGTGCAGCACAACCCGCTCGCCCTCCTGGGGGCGCTGCCCTTCATGAAGGGGCGCGACCAGGCTTGGCCACATGCCACTGTCATGACAGTGGTGCCCCAGGCCCTCTATGTGTGTGACGAGCCTGCGGACGGTGCAGATGCGCATGCACATGCACGAGCCGAGTTGTGAGGCTCGCGTAGAGCCTCATAACCTTCGTCCAGTGCGTGGCATGCATGCCCCCTCCCCCTCCCGCATAACGATTGGTCCCCCGCGCGCAGCCTGGGAGACCTGCCTGCTGGTATTCAAATGACGCTGCGTTGGAGAGACACTACCAACTCACAGCCAACTTGGCAAGAAGTTTGTGGACACGCCTCACAGCCGTGCATCAGCACTTCTCTGAACAAGGCCCCATGCCGTTTATATGTGGATGAACCCCATGGGAGTTAGTCGCCAGGAACGGCACATGGAGGCGTTTTAAGTCCACACTAACACTTTCCACACTTCTCAGTTTCAAGCTTCAATAGTAGTCCCTCAGCACAGCCCCTCCAGTGGAGAAGAGAGAGAGGGGGGGAGGGAGATTTCTCAGCAGGCAAGCAGGCAGCACGGGGGGGGGGGGGGAGCAGCTGAGGGAGTGGTGATGACTGACCTCGCTTGCCGTGTTGCGAGTATATGCCCCCCCCCCTTCACTGATCGCACGCAGACCTGCCCTGAACATGGCTGGCTGGCTGACCTCATGGATATATTTCTGATCGTGGAATGCCTCCTGTGCGCAATTACAACCCAACCCAAACCAAGGGCGCACAAATTGGGCGCAAGTCAAGGCAGGCTGCTCAACATAAATGAGTTTCGCATTCTTCAGACTCAAGTGGTCAAGTGTCGGGTGGAACCAGTGGTCCATTATTTTCTAATTTAGGTATGAATATTAAGATAGGTAATCATGCATGCGGGTGAGTGTTTTTTCAGAAAGAAATGTATGCTGTAATTCAATCGATGCAACACATAGCAAGGAGAAAATAAGGGTGTAGTGTGTGAGAGAGTGAGTGCCACAGTGAAACAGCACTTGTGTCACGCACATTCGTGATTATGTTGAACCAAGCCATCTGTTGGTAGCGCCCGAGCACTATAAGCCGAGCAAAGACAAACACGCGTGATGTTGGATGCCACACACGACTGTACGATCCATCCCCAGCGTGCCCTTTGGGGGCTCCTTGGATAGCGGTGGTTGGGTGGGGTCGGGAGGGTAGGTGGGTGTGGGGGGGTTGGGGGTGGTGCATGGGTGGGGGTGGGGGTGGGGGGCGCGCACGCGCCGCCGCCACTCCCCCCCGCCACCCCACCCCTGCGCCCACGTGCATCACTGCCCCGCGAGCTCATTCTCCACGAGCATGTCATCAGCGCCGTCAAATCCGTCCCCTCCCCTCGGCGGCTGCCGCATCGCCGCGCCCGGCACGCTGCGCGCACTCTCGATGAGCGCCCTGATCTCGTCCACGCTCTGGCGCGGCTCTGGCTGCCGGATGTAGTTTGGGTCTGCGAGGTCGGACGGCAGGTTCCGCAGGAACCAGCTGTGCTGGCAGATCTGCTCAATCGTGGAGCGCTTGGTCGCGTCGCCGACAAAGATCTTGCTGAACAGATCGAGCACCTCGAGCGACAGCGACAGGCCGGGCGGGAACGAGTACGACACGCTCATGATGCGCTGCAGAGGAGGAGGGAGCAGGGGGGAGGGAGCAGGGGGAGGGGGGGGGGGTTAGGCCTCAACTGTGCGGGGATGACAGGGGGCGGGATTCAGGTGCGTGCGTGCATGCACACACGCACGTGCGCACCCACCTGGATCGTCTTTCGGAAGTTCTTTGGGTCTGCGGGGTCCTCAAAGGGGTACGCGCCCACTAACATAACGTACAGCGTTACCCCACACGACCACACGTCGGCCGCGGGCCCGTTGTACTCCTTGCGCTGGAGCACCTGAAAAAAGTGGCGTGGCAGGCTTGTGTGGCATACTTGTGTGGCATACTTTTTGTGTGGCATTTTAAGCACCCCCCCTCCCCCGCATGCACCCCCTCCTCCAGTGTGCTGCGTTGGTACCAGTGTTTGCATGCCAGTGTTTGCATTAGCCACCCGGCACCTGCCCCTCACCCCGCAAAAGTGCGTTTGCGTGGTGACATTGGCCGATTCGGGCTGGCGTTTGCGGGGTGAGATTGCCAATTCCAAAATGTGAAAATTGCCCCCGGCGGACCCGCCCGTGGGACTGAGGGAAATAGCGTTTGACGTGCGGGTCGAGACGCCATTTCCCCAAGATCCTTAGCGGAATCACTGGTACAGGAGCTGAACCTGCATCGACAGACGCAAACTGTGGCGCAGCACCACCAGAGTCGAGTGCGTTGCCCCCCAGCGTGCGCTCTGAGTGCTGCATAGGAGCTGTGCAGAGCTCGAAGCGGCGCTGGTTCGCGACCATGAACGGCGACGTGCACTATCTCTAGAATACCCCCACCTAGGACCCTAGACGTACACTACCTGTTGAATACCCCCACCTGGGACCCTCGACCTGATCACTCACGGAGCACTCGAGCCCTGGCACCCACCACCCAGCCCCCACCACCCAGAGCACCCACCTAGCCATGGCAACCATGCGCCTAGGATACCCGAGCCCAGAGCCACGTGAACCTAGCCTGAGCCCTACTACAGCCCACCTCTGGCGCCACTTGGGGTGGGGGTGGGGTGGCAGCTGTCCCCCAACGCCCTCTTCACTTCATTCCTTATTCCCGAGGGGCAGCGAATGAAGAGACGCTCGATCGGCAGCCATTGATACTACACAATTAACATGAGACACATGAACCTCGATCGGCAGCCACAGCTTGATTGGCAGCCACACACGAACCTCGATCGGCAGCCATTGATACTACACAATTTACATGAGACACACAAACCTCGGGCGCGATGTACGCTGGCGTGCCGACGGTCGACTTGGGCTGCGAGTCGAGCGCAGACTGCAGAGGAGCGAGGAGCGAGAGAGGGAGGGGAGCACCATTCAGGCGGTGGTGGTGGTGGTGGCGGGCGGGGTAGCAACAGGCTACAGTGCAGCGGCAGTGGGGCAGTATGCAGTGCATGCGCCTGCGTGCGCGCGTGCGTGCGTGCGCGCGTGCACGTGCACTCACACACTCGCACGTACACGCACACACACACACACACACACGCGCGCACGCACGCAAACACACCCCCACACACGCTCACGTACACACTTTTGAGTAGCCAAAGTCGCAGATCTTGAGGCGCGGCGCCCGGCTGCCGTCGAGCAGCGTGTTTTCGAGCTTGAGGTCTCGGTGGCACACACCCTGCCAGGCGCACACAGGGGGGTGCACGCGCGAGGGTCGAGTTGTGAGTGCACGTCGTGATGTGCGCATACACAAACAGCTATGCAGGCAACCATGTGGTTAAGCAGGGGCCTTTGCTCACGGCACACGCGGCCCCTGTCGCGCTGATTGCTGCGCAAGCCTCGCATGATGGATGCAAGCCTTCAAGGGAATATCAAGCCCTACCACATTCACAACGCCTGAGGCGGCGCCTGAGGCGGCCATTCCATGGCGCGGATCAGGCGGCGCCTCGGGCGCTCCGACCGCCTGAGGCGCCGCCTGAGGCGCACCCACGATCGCATCAGGCGTCGCCTTAGGCGTTATCCAAACCACCTCAGGCGCCACACCGACCGCCTCAGGCGCCCACCACCGCCTCAGGCGCACCCCGGACCGTCTCAGGCGTTATGACCGCATTCCGTGGCGCGGATCAGACGTTGGGATTTTGGTAGGGAAGCGGGAGGGGCGATGCCTGAGCGATGCGCCATCTCCCCTGCGCCTGCGCCGCTCGTGCCCAAGGTGATCGACGAACCCTACGACGTGCATTCAGGATCACCTTCCTGATGATCCTGAGCCTGATGGTTCCTTGGATGTGACCATGTCTCACCCTTTGGAGGATGCTGTGAAGGTTTCGAGCATGATGACTTTGGGAGCACGACTGAAGACACTGGCTCGCAAGGCGATGATAAGTCAAAGTCAAATTCAAAGTCAACGAGCTCCCTCACTAACTCACCGAGCAGTGGCAGTGGTACACGCCGGAGATGAGCTGCTGGAAGAAGTAGCGTGCCTCGTCCTCAAGGAAGCGCCCCGCCTTGACGATGCGCTCGAACAGCTCGCCACCAGCCGCGTACTCCATCACGATGCCCAGGTGGGTGGGCGTGAGGAAGACCTGCGAGCGTGCGTGCGCGCGCGCTCCGTTGAGGGTGTGCGGTGCATGCGTTATGCACCTGCACGCGTGGTGCCGGGGCGCAACCTAGTGCCGCCCAGAGGGAGGGGGGGGGGGGGGGGGACACCACCTGTTTGTCTGCCGCACGCGCACGCATGCGCCTGTGCACATGCACTCACCCACCCATCCACCCAGACCAATGCCGTGGCTCGGACTCACGCACCAACCTGGGCAGACGACGCAGCGTGTCACGTCCTGCGCTGAGGTCTTCGTGTGCTTCACAAGCTACCACCCACTGCTGTATGATATCCCGCCGCCACCACACAGCGCGCGCCCCCCTCCCAGTACTAGTGACGCACCTCCTTGAACGAGATGATGTTGGGGTGGTTCAGCATGCGGTGATTCAAGATTTCCCGCTCCACGTTCTTGTCCACCTGCGCCGCCCCACAGGCACCCCACGACGCGTGAGTCAGCGTGCGTGCCGAAGGAACACCACGTACACGGTGGTGCGGCTGGTGGTGGTTTGCGATGCAGGGGCCGCTCCCATGCATGCATGGCATGCATGGCCCCCCACAACCGCATGCGTCGTCAGTAACCAGCCGCACGCACTCTGACTCCACGCTCGATGAACTTGACAGCGACGTCATTGTTGTCATTCGCCGTGTCGCGCATTAGGCGTGCGACGCCGAAGTTGCCGCTCCCAATATCGCGTATGTGCTCATAACGTTCAATTCCCACAGCACCCGTCATCATCATTTCCAGGGATGCAGTGATTCCAGGGATGCAAATGGGAACAACACAAAATCAATCAATGTTCACACTTTCACACTTTTCCCTGGTGGTTTTGAGGCACTTCAGGCCGTGTGGGTAGTGTATCTTTGTCCAACGGGGTTTTCAGGGTTAATGCTAGGTTTAGGCGCTCCCGTTGTGTCATGCTTTCGACGACGATGACGCACGCACACACGCACGCGCGCACACACACACACACACACTTGCCTTTCCACATTCCCAACGCCCGAGGCTTGCGCGCCTGTGGCAGGATCTGTGGTGCATCCCGACCGCCTCACGCGTTGCCCCAGACGCAACCCCCGACCGCGTTAGGCGCCCACCACCGCGCGAGGTGCACCCCCTACCGCCTGCCTCAGGCACTGCAACCGCCTTGACTTGCACGCCTACGATGATGGGACCGTGAAAGGTTCTGTTTGGACCTGCTTGCCGCCCCCACCTCAGGCTGTGCGTTATCTCAGTTCAGCGGAGGCGCCCGGTCACATTCGCGTTGGCTGCCAGTCAGCCCCGTGGTCCCAGCGCTGTAGAACCGGGATGGGCCAGGCCCGGCTAGCGCCCGCGTTTCAGCTACATGTGTGTCGTAATTGTCAAAGTGCTTGCTGCGCACTCCCCTACTTGGACACGCAGTTACAGTTACATGGCATTCCAGCTAAGACAACACTAGTCCTAGTGCCACCGCCCTGTGAAGGACGATAGCCACCAGCCGGTTACCTGCCGTCTAGACTACCGCTCCCGCCGGCTAGTTTAGACCCAAACAAGTCCCTGGGGGACATGTCTGGCAAGGAGCGTATAGGAAAGGACCGTCCTCCTCCTGGCCTTTGAGGCCAACCACGCCGCCTGTGCCGACTGGCGGCGCTGAAGCAGAAAAGTCCCCGCCTGGCATGGTGCATGGTTGTCCAACTCCATGCATGGGGCTCTGCCTGCGCCCCATGCGTCATGCATGGCCAGGTCCCACCCTCCAGGGGGGCCTGGGCAAACAGAGTCGTCATGGCAGGCTGCCTGAAGACCAATGCCGACGCCAGTCACCGGCAGACGAGTGCCCCCGAGGGTGAGCGCGGTGACAAACGCTGCGATGGTGAAGCGGATAAACTCTGTTGTTGCCTCGGCGGTCACCACCGCTGAAGCCCTGATGGTAGCTCGCCCCCACGAGCAGCCATCTTGACCGATGTCCAGCATGCATTGACGGGCGCCAGCTCCTCCGCTCGTCGATCAGCTCGTCGAGATCGGTGCCGCATGGCGTCCTGCATGGGAGGAGGATAAGGGCCGTCTCCCAGCACGGGTCGCGGCAGCGCCGCGGCTACTCGCCAAGCCATGACAGCGCCGGGCAAGCCGCTCCTGTAGTTTCCACCGAGGGACAGTCTAGCAGGAGCCAGGCCAGTCGTATTTTATCCCGCTCGTCAGCGGCACGGAGATCCTAGTCACCAGCAGCGCCGCATTGCTGGGTCCAGGGCTCGGCGACGAGAACGCGCCTCCGTTAATCGAGCCCCACACGCACGCACAATCCACGTATTGACACGCTCCCCTCCCGTGGTCTTCCCGCGACCCTCCCGCCCCTCACGAGTTTGGCGTCTACTACAACTGGGTTTAGCGTCGGCGGGGCCAAGGGAAGGATTGATCGTGGGCCCCTGCCGTCTCCTGCGTCCCCTTCCCCTCCGCCCCCCTCCCCGCCGCCTCCGTCTCCACAGCCGCCATCACCACCCCCCAGCCCGCCGTCCCTAGTGCCCAGCTCTCCCCCCCCCCCTTCTGCTCCCCTCATGCTCCATCACAGTGCAGGTTGAAAGACCGCAGGGCGGCCTGGGTGACGGCATGCGCGCCTCTAGCATCGACCCGGCCAAGCGCTGGTCTTCTGGTTCTTCTGCGCTGGTTCCTGTGCGCTGGCGCGACGACACGGGCAACGATGACAAAGTCGACTTCCACGTGCAGGCAGATGTTACCAAGATGTTGCAGTCACAGACGTTTGGAGGCTAGCTGCGCAGGCGCGCTGCGGTGCATGCGTGGGCACGCAGCTTGATTACTACAATCACAATCACATGCCGGCGGTGACAATCGTCAGTTCTAAAGCTCCACCAGGATCAATCAAAACAGGATTTCTGCCAACAGTCAAAGGGGAGGGGGGGGGGGCCACGGTATTGCAACCCACACGCGGCGGCGGGCGCCAAGCAAGCAGCACCTCAGTCGGGCAGAACACTCAGCCCACTCAGCCCTAAGGCAGTCAGAGGGCCAGGTCACGGGCCAGGTACAACCGGCTGTATAGCCATGGACCATGAAGAGACCAAGAAGGCCGACACCCAACCAACTCCAAACGGACACGGCAACCCGCCGCAGCACCCACGTACCCGCCACCGCACGCGCTTCCCATCACACCTTCCCTCACACAACCCGCACCCCCAAGGACCTAGAACTGCGCAGCATTGCGTACATTGTGAGGGCAGCTGGTGGAGCTGCCCTCACTCTGCTCCGGCCGCTCCGTCGCTTCCAGCCCCTCCCTCGCGCGGGCGAGCGCGCTGCTGTGGTGGAGATCCTGCGGCTGGTCGGGTGGCAGCTGCCGAGTATCATCACGCCGGCTGGATGGCAGCGTGGGCGGCCTGGCCTCCGATTCGCAACTGCCAAACATGCTCCCCTGCCTGCGGGGGGCGGGGCCGCGGACGAGCCCCGGTGGGTTGGGTTTGCGCACGGCCCGGGCGTGGTCGGGAAGCTGACGTGCAAGCTAGCGGTGGCGCTTCAACTGCGGGCGGTTGTGGACGAGCGGCGAGTGCGGCGGGCAGCCACGGTGGAGGCGGCTCTGGCGCTGGACTGCGGGATGCGCGGAGGCCCCCGTGCAACCGACGCTCAGGTCTGCGCGGGGCTGCGCACCCTGGAGGCGGTGGTGCCAGGGCTGTGGCGGCTGCCGCTCCTCAGCGCCTGCAAGGAGCCCATCTGGCGGCTGTGGGTGAGTGGCTTTCACAAGCAGGCTGCGCTTGGAGTGCCCGAGTGCCCGTGCGGGTGGCGGTGCCGTGAGGAGGACGGGCCGCCGGCGACGGCGTGGCGTGCGCACTGCTTCTGGGGATGCGCGGTGGCGGAGGCGGTGGTGGTGGCGGTTGCTGCTGCCCTCCCTGCTCCTACGCCGGTCATCACGTGCTGCCAGGTGTGGCTGCTGCAGCCTCCCGCTGGGGTGCGTGCTGGTGTGTGGGCTGTGGTGGCAGCGCTCGTGGTGGACGCTATGGAGCGCGGCTGCCGCCACCTGTGGCGCATCACGCGTCCGCGTGATGGTGTGCTGCCCCCTGATCGCACGGTGTCGGTTGAGCGGGCGGGGGCGCTGGCGACGATGGACCTTTGGGACGCGCTGGCGTCCTTTGCTGAGGGCGGCGTGATGCCGCGAGGTTGGGCGGGTGTGGTGGACCTGACCCACCCCTATGTTGGAGTGGTGGACGGCAAGCTCACTCTGAACAAGGCGTCCTACATCCCTGAGGGGACGAGTAATGTGAGGGGAGGTAGCGCCGCATGCGTGCGTTGGCGGGATGAGTTGTGGCTGCTGGGTAGAGTGCTGTGGTGGGTGTGCGCACCTGCTCCGCTTCCGGTGTTTTGAGGGTGGGCTTTTTGGTCCCTTGATGGTTTTATACCTTGAGCCCGCCCTTCATCCACTGGAGGGGTTGAGTGTGGAGCCTGCACTGTGGTGCTGCTTGCTTGGCACCCGCCGCCGTGTGTGGATGGCGTTGCCGTGGGGCACCCCCCCTTTTTCTGTTGGCAGGTCTTCAGGACTGCTTCATCTAAGTCCCACTGGAGCTTTGGAACCGCACGTGTGACCGCCAGAAGTGGATTGTAACAAACTCATCATCATTGTACTTTGCTTGCTGCATTTCCCCCCTTGTGTGGATGAATTCGAAGGGGCACGCGGAATCCACGTTTACAACTATTTACAAACATAATCAATCACACGTGAACGCACGAATGCATTCGTAGCTTGTCGCTCCGAACTGGAGATGGCGACTTGTTCGGAGTGGGAGGATTAGCAGCAACAGGCACACGCTAGCTGGCTTCGACCACCCCGATACACGTGCATACTTATTCCACTACCATCGTCGTGACTGCACGAGGGACCCATGGTGCAGTGGCGCCTGCCAGGGAGGGTGGCACCCCATGGGCATGGGGAGGCCAGCGAGAATGCGACCCAAGACGACCCTCGAGAGTCAAAAGAGCGCCGCGTCGTCGGGTGGGCGGACCAATCGGCACGGCTCTCGGGGGGGGCCGCAAGTTTTGCCGGCTCCTCGATGCCATCCTCTCCCAGGCCATCCGAATCCATGCTCTCCAACCTCTCGAACATCTCGAATCTCTCCTCCATGGGCGTGGATCGAAACCATGGGCAAGGTGTGAGGCCGACAGCGCATGCTCACCCACGCGCACACGAGCTTGAGTGCAAAACACACAGGCAATCTCCCACACGCACGTGCACACACGCACGCACAACACACACATCGTGCCCCCCCCCCCCCATTCACCCGCAGACACCGTGACCCGGGTCAAGTCGGTCGCCCTGCTGAGGCGCTCGACAGCTGCAGCGCCTGGCTCTAGCGGCGAGCTGCGTCTCGTTCACGGCATCAGGGTTGGCATCAGGCTTCGCGGCCCCTCACGCCACCTCTGGGCAGGGGCTGGCCTTGTGCTGGCGCGGTCACCTGCTGGTGCGCTACGGGGCGGGCACGACCCTTCGGATTCTGCGCACGCGGGACAGCACCGTGGTCGCCCTGCTCCGAGGAAGTGGCACGGCCGTCAAGTTTGCAGCTTTCAGCACGGACAGCCGCCACGTGATTGCTGCAACTGACGACTGCCGACTGCTCGTCTTTGCCGTCGGCGTGCTTGGCAATCACGACGGGAGCGCCGGGGACATTGGAAGTGATGAGGATGATGCACCGCAGGTGCAGCTGCCCCTGCTTCTGTCGGTGACAATCATCGAAGTGGGTGCAGAGCCAGTATGCCACGCGTGCATGTCGCCAGATGGAGCCATGATCCTGATGACTGATGATGAGGGGCAAGCGGCCGTTTGGAGCGCATCAGACGGCACGCTGCTGCGCCGCTGTGACGACGAGTCAGTGCCACCTGCAGCGATGGTCGGATTCGTGCCTTCGCACGGCAGCGCCGCCAAGGCAGGCAGCACTGCGATTGTGGTCGCGGGCGTCGATGCCGGGTTTGCTTTGCTCGACGCCACCAGCGCAGCACTGGTCGCCGACATCGCGCTGGAGGGCCTGCGCGAGGGGCGGTCGCGGCCGAGCTACGCGGTGTCACGCGACGGAGCGCTGCTCTTGTGCTATGTTAGGGAAGCGGCAGAGGGCGACAACCTGGCCCTGTTTGATGCGCGAGGTGGCAGCCAGAGCGTGTCATATGCACGCGTGTGCGACGGTCGGCTGTGCCACGCGTCCTTCTCCGACGATGGCACGGCATGGGTGGCAGCAGGGAGGGACCACGGCGTGTATGTGTATGACTCAGTGCTGGTGGATGGTGGCTCCATCATCGCAGCACTGCTGGGTGGCCACGACTGCGACGTCTTGACGGCCTCGCTGGTTGGCAGCGCCGGAGGACCCCCCCACCTGTGCCTGTCGGGCGACTCTTCTGGTCTGCTGCTGCTATGGGACGTTGACGATGCGGCGCCGCTTCTGCGCCTCCAGTCGCATGCGTGCCCGGTCGCAGCAATTTTCCTGAGTGCCGTCAGCATGCGAGCTGTCTCTCTCGACACCGAGGGAACTGCGCGGCTTTGGTACCTCGATGGGGCTGGCGATCTTGCAAGCAGGCTCACGGCGAGCGGCAGTGCACTGTGCTGTGCTGCTGTGGCAGCTGACGGCAGCGCCATGGCGACGGGGACCAGCGACGGCAGCGTGTCGGTGCAGCGCGTCGACGGTGAAGACGGCTGGAGTGCGGACGCTCACGGGTGCCCTGCAGAGTGTGTTGCTCTGGGTGCCACTGCCACTGCATCACGTGGCAGGTGCGTGGAGAGTGGGTACCGTGACGGCACGGTCTCTGTGCTGCTGCGTGGCCGCGAGCTCGCGCGCCTCTCATTCCATGCAGACGCGGTGTCGTCACTGTCATTCTGTGCGGACGACAGTCGGCTGCTCAGTGGCGGCCGCGATGGGACTCTGGCACTCTGGGAGGCGGACTGGGCTGCGCTGACTGCGAGCAATGACCACGCAGCAATCCGTGGCAGCACGTCAGTGGTGCTGTCGCCCGTGCACGTGATGGCGGGCGGCGGCAACTCCACATCCATCCCAAACGTCACGGCCTGCCTGCTGGATGCATCCGGGTGCCGCGCATATGCTGGACACCTGTCTGGCGTGCTCGCGGTGTGGGACGCAGACACGGGCATGCTCACGGCTTCTACGCACGTGTCAGATGTGGAGCTGACCTGCCTGGCGCTGTCTGATGATGGACACAGGGTGCTCGTGGGCTGCGCAGATGGGCGGGTCAGCGTCCTCGATGCGGCGACATGTGCAATTCTCGCGCGGCTGGATGGCAACGTGTCACCACTCACAGCAGTGTACTTTGATGGTGGCGGCATGCACGTGGTGTCAGTGTGCGGGAGGCAGGCACTCGCGTGGGACCTGGCGTCACCGGCCGCGCCCACGTGCGTGACCGACTTTGTTGCTGGTGCCCCCGACGTGTTTGGATGCTCGGGCTTTGGTGACGCAAGCGCCGCATCTCGCGGCGGTGCTGTCATGGGCCACGACCGCTCGCTCATCGCGCACTCTGGCCTGGTGCTGTACGACCCAGCGGTGCGTGCATGCTGCCACGACATGCGGCCATCCGACGGCAGCCTGGGCGCATCGCGGCTCTTCAACCACGGCACCTGCCTACTGCGCTGCGGCCCCCACGGCTGTCCCCTGGCCGCGCATGTGCCCCCTGGCACCACCGCGTGCCTGCTGGGTGACGAGGTCGTCGGGGCGCGCTGCATGGACTTCAGTCCTGATGGCCGCCTGCTGGTCTCCGGCAGCCTGCGCGGGCAGCTCACCGTCTGGGACGTGCTCACGAGCACCGTCGTCCGCTCATGGGCAGGGCACAAGCGCGCTGCCGTCACGGCCGTCAAGTTTACGCACGATGGGAGGCTGGTGTACTCGTGCGGAGAGGACGCTAAGGTGTGCAGGGCAGCAGATGGAGGGAGGGGGGGAGGGAGGGCGAGGGCGAGGGTAGTAGTCATCAGGGAGAGGGAGGGGATCCTTCCAACATGCGCAGACGTGCACATGTATCGGTGAGAGGCCCCAACTGTCCGTCCATCCGCCTACTCGCAGGTGACCTTGTGGGACTGGCGCAGTAGCGTCCAGGTGGGCATGATGCGCGGGCACCAGAGCCCCGTAACTGCTGTCGACATGTCCCTCAGCGGGTCATGCCCAGTTTCTGACTGAGAGGGCACTGAGAGGGCTGACCGAGAGGGCATCATCATCACATGGGATGCCGGTGATATGATGGAGGCGCTGCACGTTATCAGTGCTGGCGCTCAGCATCAGCCCCAACGGCTCCCGCCTGCTCAGCGCTGGCGCAGACGAGCACATTGCTGTGCGCAACTTCGCCACCGGCGCCATCCTCTGCGTCCTAGATGACGCAGTCGATGGCGCAGGTCTCACGGCATCTTTTTCTTTCGATGGCACGCGCCTGCAGGTAAAACAAAACAAGGGGGCAGTGCACGCTGAGTGCACGTGGCACCAGCTCCACACCCCAGAGCTGCTGGCACTGCCTTGAGGACCAATCGTGTCTGCACAAACTAAAAAGATCTGTGCGTGATGCCGTGTGCGCAGATTGGAGGTGAGAACGGCACCATCCTGGTCTGAAGCGTCGACTCAAACTGCCTGCTGTATGCGATTGACGCGCGCGAGGGCGCGGTGCTGTGCGTGTCGTGGAGTGGCGACAGCCGGAGGATGCTGAGCGTCGGCCGCAATGGGACCGCGCGCCTTTGGGATGGAGCAGCGGGGAGTGAGGTGGCCTGTCTGGTAAGAGACGCGCGCTTGGCACTGGGGCACGTATGTGGAGGGGGTGGTGGGAGGGGGGGTGGGGGCAGCTTGCGCACACATTCCCCTCCCCACGTCTTCTCCCGCCCATGCACGCACCTCATACTGAGGCAATAGATGGGCAAGCACTCACCTGACCAGACAGCAAGCAGAGCAGCAGTCTGGAGTCAGTAGTGGGCATGCATTCCTCCCAGAACATGCATGCTGTGGCAATAGATGGGCAAGCACTCACCTGACCAGACAGACAAGCAGTCAGGTCAGGAGAGCGCTTGCTCATCTATTGCCACAGCATCTCCCTCGATCCCCCCACGCGGCACGGTTGGGGGAGACACATGGATACTCACTACACTCACCCCACCCACCCTGCCCTCCTACAGGCCAGCTCTGAGGACGTCATCGATGAGGGGGAGAGCGGCGGCTTTGTCAAGTGCGATCTGTCGTACGATGGCAACAGTATGGTGGCCGCGACCGCCAAGGGCCACCTGGTCAAGTTTGATGTGGGGCGCGAGCTGCGCAAGTCGCCTGATGGTGCAATGCTCTACACGTGGCTGACGAGCCTGCCTCTGGGCCACGCGCGTGCTGCGTACCGCGCCCTGCTCTCCCACTTCCCGCTCCTCATCAATGCCCAGGACGGGCATGGCCGCACACCACTCATGCACGCCGCGGGCGCGAGGAACAGAGATCTGGTACACCTCATACTTGAGGGTGTGCCTGCATCATCCGCCCTCCTCGGCCTCGTCACATCACCCCTGGCGCCGCAGGCCCAGGGCAGTGAGTGCGTTGATGGGGGGGCGAGCGGGTCGTCGTCCCTTGCTCTCAGCAGCAGCGGGAGCTTCAGGCATGGCAGCGGGCATCTGCGGCGGGGTGGCAGCGGCAGGATTGCACCCGCGGCCGACAGCACCACCCAGTCAGATGCGCATGTGCAGGCGGCAGAGCGGGCATCGCCCAACGCGGTGTCCATCGCACTAGCTGCGGGCAGTTCCGACTGCGTAGAGCTGCTGCTCGGTGCAGCGCTGTCCAGCCGCATGACGCCCGGCTCGTATTCTGCGCTGACCAAGGCACTACCTCTCGTCGCTTCAAGGTACCCCTCACTCGCAGAGGCATTCCTCTCGCAGCTGCAGCTTCAGCCGCTGGGCGAGATGGAGGTGCCCTCAGCTGTGGTGTCAGCGGGCGAGCTGCTCGTGATTGCGGCGACAAGCTACACGAGCTTCCGAGAGACATGGACCACCGCGCTGGGGTTGGGTGGCCCCGGTGGTGGCAGCAGCAGCAGCAAAAGCGGCAAAAGCGGCGGGGGTGGGACAGGGCCCAAGGCCATGATGGAGGCGCTGCTGGTTCCTCTACCCCACGCGGCGGGCCTGCTTGCGCAGCTGGTCGCGCTAGACGTGCCAGTCGCCACCTGCGGCTCACCGACAATGCAGGCAATCATCGAGTACAAGTGGCGCACGTTTGCGCGCTCTTACGTGTACACGCGCACGTGTGTGTACATGGCCTTTGTCGCTGCTTACACGGCCTACGCAGTGCTGCTCAGCCTGGACCCAGGGCCTAGCGTCGACCTGCAGGGCTTGACATCGTACGACCTCGGCCGTGCAAAGATTGGGCTTTCGTGCATCGTCGCAGCCTTCGGGGCGTACTTCATGGCACTCGAGGTGGTGCAGGTGGCTAAGTTGGGGCGTGACTACCTTGGGTTCTGGAATTTGGTCGACCTCGCGGCCTTCTCGGCAGCACTGGTTGTCCCCCCAGTCGTGCTCTTGCGTGTCGGCGAGTCTGACGGCGACTTTTTGCACCTCTCGTGGCAGCTGAGACGCTGCTGCTTTTGATAAAGGCGTTGTTCTAGTGAGTACTGCGCAGCATGCACATGTCGTGCACACGCCCGCACACACACACACGTGCAACACGCGCCCTGTCCTTTGCTCTCCCACCTGCTCACACGCCCCCCATGCACTGCCACTTGCGCAGTGGACTCGCGGTCGACGGTCTGGGCACCTTCATCTAGTGAGTAGTGTGCACGCACGAGGCGCGCACACGCACACACGTGCGTGCATGCACCCACCCACCAACCCACCCGTGCGACACGCGTGCCCACCCACTCACCTGCCCTTTGCATGCCCTGCCACTCGCAGCATGACAAGCGAAATCATCAAGGGCCTGAAGGTGAGCTGCACTGAGCACTCCCCATCCTCGCTCCACACTTGAGGGGCGGCTCTGTGTGCCAGCATCATTCCCCTCGCAAGGAAGGGGCATCCAGAATGTGGACTGCCTGCTGCGCTGCTGCCTTCGCCACGCAGCACACACAACCACACACGCATGCTCCGTGTTGCCGCAGTACTTCTATGTACATCTCTTCGTTCTCTACGTCATGTTTGGTGTGGCGTTCCTGAACCTGTTCAGGCTGCCGCTGGTAGGTGGTTGAAAGCTCTGGGGGGGGGGGCCACCCCTGAAAGAGCGAAGAAGAAGCGGAGATGACAAGGGGCGGGGAGCCTGCAGCTGTGCATGCAGGCCACATGCTCAGGCATGCTGATCACACACACACACACACACGCCCACTGTGCAGGATGCGGACATCGAGGTCTCAGACGACTGGTCTGTGATCCACGCTCAATTTGGCAGCTTTGAAGAGAGCCTGTCGTCAACTTTTTTGATCACGTTTCAAGGCGCAGACGCACGGCTCGCGCTGGGCACTCAGTGGGCGTGGCTCGGCATCGTGCTTCTGTGCACACTCAACTTCCTCCTCATCGGTACGTGCTCGACTTGCTCCTTGTGCGCACTCAGGCCACTCTACTGCGCGCTCAGATCACGTCCTCACACTCTGAGGACTCTCCTGCACTCAGCTCAACTTCATCTTCAACCCTGTCACTCACACTCCCACCCCCTTCACCCTTTCAACACTTCACAGTGATCCTCCTGAATATGGCCATCACGCTCATGGCAGACTTGTTCAAGTAAATCAAGGCAGGTGGAACAGCGGGAGGGACAGAAGAGTGGAGGAAGGAAGGGGGCCACATGAGCATGCGGCTGCACAATGCGGGCCCGCCGTCTCTCGACACCAGGGGGGGGGGCAGGGGAGACATGGTGGCAATACCGTACACACCAGCATCCACTGTGCCGTGGCGTGCGCAGGACAAGGAGGCCTTTGTTTTTGCTCAGAACCGGGCCGAGCTCATCCGCGAGGTTGAGTCCACCATGAGTGCTAAGGACATGCAGAGGTGGGTGTGGGCATGGGAACCTAACACAGCGGGTGCACGCAGTTGCTGCAGTGAGAGGAGGAGATGCAGGGGTGAGGGGACTGCACGCCGTTCCCCCGTCGCACCCTACTCACACGATCACCAAATCTGAATCTGATGCTGCGCACAGGCACGACACTGGCGCGCCGTACCTGCTGCTGCTGAGGCCAGCCAACCTGGAGACCCAGCGGGTAGACCCAATGACGGTGCCGCTGGCTGCGGGTGCCGCGACCGCCAAGCTTGCACGCCGCAGCAGCGCTGACGGCCCAGTGGGTCTGCAGCATGCTGACAGCGGGGCCCCCACTGTCGGCGAGCGTGACCTGCGCAGTCTCTCCGCAGGCCTGTCATTGGCCTTTGGCGCAGGCATTGGAGGGATGCCGGGCGCGACGTCGAGGCGTGGTTCCATGTTCGGCGGCAGCGGCGGCGGCGGCGGCGGCGGCGGCGGTGGCGGCGATGTGGATGCTCGGCTGGAGGACCTGTCACGTGACCTGGCGGGCGTCCGCCGCCTGCTGGAGACACTGACGGGCAGGCGAGGCTCCCTGCACGGCGGTGGCACTGGTGTCGGCGCGCGGTCGTTCGCGAGGCAGGGCAGCTTTGAAGCCGGCGGCTTGACTACTGCCGTGAGTTCCTACCAACCGCGCGTCAGCCACGGTGGCGGCGGGCGCCTCGGTGGCGTCACCTTCAGCCGCCAGGGTAGCAGCGTGCGTGCGCTGCCGCCGCCAGGCATCCTCAGCAGGCAAGTGGTGGCACCAGGGATCGTCGGAGGTGCCTCGCGCGTGCGTGTGCGTGGCGTCAGCATTCTCACACCTGAGGACTTCGCCGCGGGCGTGCCAGGGGGAGGCGGCGCTGGCGGTATCAGTCCACAGGGCAGCAGCTCGCATGCGCTGCAACGACCGGGCACCGTCGGTGGTACCTCGCGCGTGCGTGTGCGCGGCGCCAGCCTGCTCACACCTGATGACGTAGGCGGGCCAGCAGCAGGAGCCGGTGCTGGCGGCATGAGCCGCCAGGGCAGCTGCTCGCATGCACTGGCACGACCTGGCATCCCCAGCAGGCAGCCGGTGCGCGCGCTGTCCATACCCGAGGATGTGGACGAGGGCGCGAGCTCGCCAGCGGGCGCTGGCGTCCTCCTCGTCTGTGCTGGCGCACGGCCACACGGCTCGCCACGCCCAGGCTCAAGGCCCTTGAGCGCCAGGGGCATGGAGCCCCTACCGGGCATGGGCGAGGACTACCCCAGGCAAGCAGCGACTCTGCGGCGGCAGCGGGCCGCGCGGCCAATGGCGTCAGAGGAAGCGGCGCACGACGTGCCCGGACGACTCAGCGTCGGTCGGACGACTTGGAGCCGTGACCCACTCGCTGCCCAGGCTTGCATACCAATATTATTTTTTTGCACGAGTACTACGTGACGTGACGTGACGTGGAGTGTCAGCGAGACAGCCAGCCAGTCAGCCAGCCAGTCAGCCAGCACCACGCACCGCTGGCCGTGTTGAAATGAGGATGAGTTAGCAATCCACTTGTGGCGGTAAGTCCAGCAGGAGTAAAAGAGTAGCGCCACGCGCACTCGGTGGCGGCCGCAAAGCAAGCAAAAACACAGTGCAGGCTCCACTGAGGCTCCCCACATAGCGAGCTCAGCTTACCTAGCCCTGGTTGAAGCTTTCACTCAAATCAGCTGTGACACGAGGGAAACCTGGAGTGCTGTGCAGCTCCAGATCCCTGTAGAGCTGGACTAATATTTGTTGCACTTTTCCTCTCACTTGTTTCCTGTTATTTAATAGTCCACCGGAAGGCCCCAGAGCCCAGTGGCTACTGTGAAGACCTATGCGGATCTAGGCAGACCTAGCATGATCAAAGTTTTACCGAGCAGGTGGATGCACATCGAGTTGGTAATAATAACAGAGCTCAGAGCGTCAACAATCAACTGATCCGAGTGCACATTATTTCGGCGTTGAAACCTAAAATCCCAAATAAACACACATGGTCCCAAAGCCAAAGCCAACGAGGATCAACACACCCTAGGTGTGAGCGCGTCGCTGAAACCCGGTCAGCGGGGCCAAGACCTCCACGTTCCAGGGTCGTTCCGCTGTGCATGCACCTCCTGGTTACTCATGTGAGCTATGCACTAGGGGGGGTGGGGGTGATTAGTGGTTCCGCAGGGGGACCTGGTTCATCGCGTGTGTGTGTGTGTGTGTGTGTCACCACTGCATCAGGGCCGTCGAGACCTTCACGTTCAAAAGAGACACACGACGTGCGGCTGTGCATGCACGCTCCTCTGATACAAACGAGTGAGCCGTGCGCTAGCGCACAGGGGGGCGGTTGATTTTAGTGGTCCTGCTGGGGGCCATCGTGCGCGCGTGTGTGTGCGTGTCACCGCAACAGCGAGACAGCCGTCCTCTGATAAAAACTAGTGCGGGATAGGGGGAGATAGGGGCTCCTGGGGGGAAATGTTGCCAGGTGTGCGGTCACACGCGCCGTTTCCATCCCCGGGCTACCATGCTCCTACCATTCCCCTGATCTCAGTCCGATGTCGATCGCCCTCATTCCCGCCCATGGCTACGTCGTGGCGACAGTGGCAGCGTCGTGGGCGCTGCACCACGGTGTCCTCGCTGTTAAGGTGAATCATAGAGCCTCCTTCAGGACCTGTCGGCACTGCAGCACCGGGCACAGCGGCATTGCATTGCATGCGCCCGACCCCGGGCCCACGCAAGGCTCACAGCATGGCGCATGGTGCACGCATGCATGCTGCATGGGCATGCCTCATGCGTGTGCGCAACCCTGCGGCCTACAGGGTTTCAGAAAACCAGCCTCCGGCGAGCACAGTAATCACACACTCACACATCATGCCTGCCATGATCGCCATGTTTTTAGTGCTGTGAGCATGAGCACGGGTGTGTCATTATCATGCACCACGTCAATGCTGAGCATCACTGAGCTACCCATTCCAGCATGACTGCTCACGGCTTCTCACGTGCCCCTGCTAGGTCATGAGCGCGCGCAAGAAGTACGGCGTCAAGTACCCGGACCTGTACGCAACCGAGCAGAACTGCAAGGACCCGGTGCGTGTGTACACACGGGCGCACCAGGGGTGCAGACACACGGCGGCATGAGCACCCGCACGCCGCCGCCCAGGGCCCACCCCCCGCGGGCCCTGCGCCCCTCTGCCCACGCCCACTTGCAGCCGCGCTGCATCTCCCCCGCAGGTCGCACGCAACCTCTTCAACTGCGTGCAGCGCGGCCACCAGAACGCCCTCGAAAACCACGCAACCTTCCTCGCGCTGCTGATGACCGCCGGCGTCCGCTTTCCGGTGACTGCGTCGATCGCAGGCGTGGCCTACCTCCTCGGCCGCTACCTGTACCAGGTGGGTGCGTCTGGGGGGGACCGGGACACCAGGGACTTGCGGCACCCCCCCTTGGCGGTGTCTGCCCACGCCGCAGCGGTGTCCCCGCCCCCCTCCCTCCCAGCACACACGCTCCTCATCTTGAAGTCGCCCCACGACTCGCTCCCAAAGCCCTCATTTGATGCCCCTCGCTCCTGCACCAGGTCAACTACGGATCTGGTGACCCATCAAAGAGGTCCAACGGCGCACCGATCCAGTACGGCGGCCTTTTCACGCTGCTGGGTTGCGTCATCCGCTTCTCGTACGAGCTGCTCGCGGGCAAGCTGTGATCTGCACGCGGGGACGGCAGGCAAGGGGGCTGCATCCGCGTGACGGTGCCCTTCCCCCGTGGGGCAGGATTTCGGGGAGGAGAGGAAGTACAGGGGGGGGGAGGGGCATGCGGTATGCTGAGCCGCGATGGTGCGCTCCGTGTCCAGACACTTGTAAGGGCAGGTGGCGGCACCCACACGCGCGCTGTACTGTAACTGTAAGTTGATGATGAGTTGTTTACAATCCACTTCTGGCGGTCACGCATACGGTTCCAAAGCTCCAGTGGGACTTAGAGAAACAAGGCTCGAGGCCCACAAAAGGTCAAGCTACGTCAGCCTGCCTGTCTGCCTGGCTTCGGGTCTCGTGCGCTACTTGCACCAAATCCGTGGCTCGGTGTATGCGCCGGTTGGTGGTGGCGTCGTGTCCGCGTCGTTCCTCAACGCCAAGCATGCCGTCGGGGGCATCGGTGTCGAGCCGCGCCGGGGCGACATGCTGCGTGTGCTCTTCGCCGTGGAGTCTGACGCCGTGGCCGACGCCGTCGTGCGCAACCGCTGCTGCCTGTGCGGCTTGGGCCCGTCGGTTGCGGTCTTCGATGTCCTCAGTGACCGTGAGGAGGCGCGGCACCAGGCGCTGTGGCCCGCGTTCCTCGCCGCCAAGGCTGCGGGGAAGCGGGTGCAGTTCCACCGCGCGCGCCTCGTGGTTGACGGCGCGCGGGTGGCTGCACCTGCTTGCTAGATGGCATGCCCTCTGGGGGTGTTTTTGAAGGGGAGGTGGCGCCACACGCGTGCGGTGGCGGGTGCGGTGTGGTCGCTGAGTAGAGTGCTGCGGCGGGTGTGCTACTAGCCCCGCTTCCGGTGGTCTGGGGAGGGCTTTTTGGTCCCTTCATGGTTTTATACCTTGGGTCCGCCCTCTGGCCATTTGAGGGGCCGGGTGTGCAGCCTGCACAGTGGTGCTGCTTGCTTGGCGCCCGCCACCAAGTGTGGATGGCGTTACCGTGGGCTACTTGTAGCTTGACCTTTTGTGGGCCTTGAGCCTTGCTTCTCTAAGTCCCACTGGAGCTTTGGAACCGTACGTGTGACCGCCAGAAGTGGATTGTAAACAAACATCATCAAGCTACAAGTTGCCCACGGAAGCGCCATCCACACTTGGTGGCGGGCGCCAAGCAAGCAGCACCACTGTGCAGGCTGCACATCCAGCCCCTCCAATGGCCAGAGGGCGGACCCAAGGTATAAAACCATGAAGGGACCAAAAAGCCCTCCCCCAGACCACCGGAGGCGGGGCTGGAGCAAAACCCGCTGCAGCACTCTACTCAGCGACCACACCGCACCCGCCACCGCACGCGTGTGACGCCACCTCTCCTTGAAAAACACCCCCGGGGGGTGCAACTAACAAACAGGTGCAGCCACCCGCTCGCCGTCAACGACGAGGCGCGCGCGGTGGAACTGTAAGTTGTTTGTGCCACGCTTGCAGCGTGCTCTGACCACGGGGCAGGCCGAATGTATGCCAGCATGCGTTCGTATACTAGGGCAAGCACCTCTCAGCGTTGCCCAGGGTCACTTGGGGCTTAGCCCCTGAGAAGTCCAAACCCTAAACCCCACACCGCAGAGGGGCAACAACTCAGGATTCAACCTCAAGCAATTCACCCCACTACTGAATTCAGCACCCTTCCACGTCCACGTGCTTTCCAGCCCCACCTGCAAGCCAGCTCGCACACGGAAAGCGGCCGGTCTTCACACACACGCCACAGGGGCAGGCGGAGCTCACAACATGGCACTGATGGCGCGTGCCAATGTCAGTCGCTTCCTGCCTGCACGCAACATCCGCGTGGGGTCAGTCCAGACGACTCGGAGGGGCGCTTGCGTTCGGACCCAAGCTGCCCATGAGGAGGACGCTCCCTGCTCGGTCCTCAACATTACAGTCGACAACGTGAAATGTCCGAAATACACCGTCATGTCTGTGGAGGTGCAGCATACGGGGGGTGGTGTCAGACTCGGGGGGCTCGCGTGTCGTGAATCCCCCGATCTCCGCCTGATCTCCGTCACTTCCCCACGCTGCCCAGGTGATGGCGTACCCAGGGCTGCTGCGCACCGTGGCGTGGACCATCAACGGTGTGAGCAAGGAGTAGGCGCCGCATGCATGCCATGCCATGCATGCAGGACACGCATGGGGCATGCCTTGCACGCACGCGCCATGGTGTGGCGTGCCGCGCAGGCCTGGGCGTGCGTGCGCAGAACGCGACTATGGAGACCGAGGAAGACGGCTTTGCCGTTCAGAAGTACTGGCTGACCGACATTTCTGGCAACAAGGTGTGTGTGTGGTGTGTGTGTGTGGTGTGGGTGGGTGGGTGGGGGGCATAACACACCTCACGGCGCACCCCTCATGTGACCCTTACCACGTGCTCACATGGGTGCGCGTGCAGCTGTCGGACAGCATGGCCGACAACGTGCGGGAGAGCCTTCAGATGTTTGTGGAGACGTGCATGCCGCCGGGGCCAGGCAAGGAGCAGCAGGAGTGGGTCTACAACAACACGATTGTCAGCAACAGCGCGCACCCGATGTTCACAGAGCTCGTCATCCTGGGGGAGCCCAACAAGCCCGGATTCATGCTAGAGATCGCGACCGTGATGAGCGCGATCGGCGCGACGGTGCAGTCGATGTCGATCCAGGTGGGTTGGGTTTCTTTGTTCAGGGGCTTTGTTTGGAGCTAAGGTTGGAGAGATGGTGTGACATGGGCGTGCTGCGTGCTGCGTGCTGCCGCCGCCACCGCCTGGCTGTGCAACCCGGTCTCGTTTCAACCTCTGTGCAGGGCGACCGCGAGTTCGAGTGCGCGCCCATCTGCCGCGCGACCGCCCGCCACAACTTTGATGCCCATGGAAGGTGCTTCCGTTTCCTGCTGACAGACGGCGCGTCCGGGGGCAAGCTGGTGAGGACCGCTAGTTGGGGCGCGCGGAAGGCGGGAATCGGGGGGTGCGGGGCGTGTGTGTGTGTGTGTGTGCGTCCGCCCTGCGTTCCCGCGTGAGGCGCCTCCGTTCGTGCGTGCGTGTCCAGCCCCTGCGACCCCCCGTTCGCTACCACCCACCACCACCCACCACCAACCCCCGGTCCCTGGTGCGTGCCGCAAACGCGCAGACCGCCGGCCGCGTCGCGTCTGTGCTGTACACGCTCGACCTGGTGGCGGGCAAGGGGTACCAGCCGACCGTGCTGTCGGCGTCGCCGGCGTCACTGGGCAAGCGGTCGAGGTAGTGGGCAAGCAGAGCGCGGTGCAATAAGGGGGGGGGCCATTGCGTTAAACACGACTCCCTCCGCCGTGTGGATCCATGGGCAGCCAACAGGCAGTCCACACAGTCCCTCGTGTGTTGTGCACTTTCTCCCAAGAGGTCAGCAAAGTTGACTGGGGGCCACTCTCCTCCCAGTATGCCGTGGGTGCTGCAGGCACCTCCTGGATATTGGAACATCCCCCCCCCTCCGCCTCTCCTCCCTTGGCACCTCAGTCCCCCTTGGTTCTGTGTTTTGTTTCTCTGTTTTTCCCTCTTGAGTGAGATGTGTGAGAAGGAAGTGAGGCAGTTTCACCGCCCAAACTGACTGCACAACGACCAGACTGCACGACGACCAGACTGCACGACGAACACCCAAGTCGTCTTCGATTGGAACCCAGCCTCTAGTCAATCGACAACAGCGACGCAGCATGGCTCGCCCATGGTTCGCTTGGTACACCCGATCCAAAGAACAGTCGCCCGTACAGCGCCTCGTACGCCTCGCGATCGCATCGTTCGTGCTCTTGCAGAGCCCGATGTTCACGCTGCATTGCCTGCCTGGCAGCGAAGGCGCACCACCTGGGCGCAATCTCCACCTGTCGCCACTCGTCGTCACTGCCATCGGGGCGGCACACTTGGATGGGGTGTTTGGGGTGCTGGCACGGGTGGCCATGCTGCCAGGGACGGCGCTGAAAGAGGTGAGGCGGGGTGCATGCGCCGCCATGCGCTGCCATGCGCTGCCAAGCGCCACCCTCAGCTCCGTGCCCCACTGTCCAGCCACCAGCCACCAGCCTCCAGCACTGGAATGCTCTTCACGGTCTGTAGGCCGTCACGACAACAGGACAGTGGCACCATGCCATTCCCCCCCACCACCCGCGGGTGGTGGGGGTTGACGGGTGCACCCGTAACCCCCCCCCCCCCGTCGCCACCCCACACCACCTCAGGCAGCACAGGTCGTGGTGGCGTGCGCTGCGGGTGGCGCGCGCTGCGACCCATCACGTCTGGGGGACGCGGAGTATCTGTGGGCCCAGGCGAGTGAGCGAGACCTGAGCAGCTGCGCGGGCGTGCACCGTCCCGCCCTCCACCACACACATTCCATTCCATTCCAAAGTGTTACATGACTGCAACAGCACTACCCGTACTAAAGTACAAGCAATGTTCCAGAGGTCAAATGGCACATGTGTGTCGGTCTACAGCGGGTGACCAATCAGCGCTAAGAGGGGTACATCACATGGCGGGTGGGGTTGCCACTCTGGCCAACCAACTTCAACTTCAATCACGGCGTATCATCTCCCCATGGGCCGATTAATTCCATGGGGCGATATTTGGGTGTAGGCAGGCCTAGAGGACGTCGGATCAGCTCCTCGATGGGGCGACAGACGAATGTAGGCGGGCCTGGGATAGGGGGCAGCGGCGGATCATCTCCATGAGCCCACGAACTCGATGGGGCGATGATGAACGTAGGCAGGGGCGCAGGGACGGGGAGGCGGATCATCTCCATTGGCCTCTGAACTCCAAGGGGCGATGATGTAGGTAGGCAGGGGGCGGAGGCAGGGGCGAGGGAGGAGAGGCTGGGGCGTGGGGGGTGGTGAGGCGGATCATCTCCATGGGCCTGTGAAGTCCATGGGGCGATGATGTAGGTAGGCAGGGGGTGGAGGCAGGGGCAAGGGAGGAAAGGCTGGGGGGAGGGGGGGGGGAGGGAGGGCCAGCATGGGGTCGGCGCGCGTGAGGGCGCATGGGCGGGAGGCGCATGGGGCGGGGGTGCATGGGCCTGCATGGCGCGCACATGGGACGGCGAGCTCCATGTGGGGGTGGAGCGTGGGCGGGTTGTCGACTGTGGGTGGGTGAGGGTGGGGGAGAGTTGGACTGTGTAGTTTGGAGCGTGTCAAGGGGGCGAAGGGTGCTGAAGGGGGGCCATGGCGATGGGAGGTTCTCTGTGGTGCATGGTGGCGTGGCGCCGCAGTGGGGCGCGGCCGAGGATCCTCGGCGGAGGCGAGGCGGTCTGGGATGCGG
>VFSX01000349.1:5000-27500 GCA_016618255.1 Chlamydomonas sp. UWO 241 | reverse complement strand
GCTCCGATGCTGGCTTGGTCGTGGTCGCGATGCGGCGGAGAGCGGGTGGCGAGCAGCAGCACAGCGTCTGTGCGCGTGCGTCTGCATGGCTTGCCCATGCCCATGCCTGGGCGCATGGGCTGGTCACGCGTGTGTGCACATCAGCAGGGTCAGCAGCAGCAGGAACAGCAGCAGCAGCAGCAGCAGCAGCCGGATGCCGTCGTCGCAACCGCGCACCCGCGCTTCCCGCTGCCTGCGCGCGTCCAGCTGGACGACGGCCGCAGCGTGGATGTGCTTGACGCGATGGACATGTTGGAACCATTCATGGCAGACGGCCGATCGGACCGCATACGCAGAGTGGTCGCGCAGCGCACGTTTGACGTGCTGCCCATAGTGGAAGGGCTGTACGACATGGTATGTCAGTGTGTGTGTGTGGGTGGGTGGGGGGGGGCACGCGCACGCAGACCGGGCTTGCACACACACACACACGCGCACGCACACACACACACACGACACACACACACACACACACACACACACACACACACGCACACACATACACATGCACACACACGTCAAATACGCCAACATGGGCGTCTGACGGATGGTTAACTTGACTAAAAACGTGCGCACACACACACACACACACACACACGCACGCACGCACACACACTCACGACCAGGGCAACCTTGCAGCGGTGTGCCGTTCTGCGGACGCTATGGGCTTTGGAGCTGTCCACTGCATCAACACGCTGGGGCTTGAGTACAAGCAGTCGGGGCGCAACAGCGCGGGCGCAGAAAAGTGGCTGCATCTCAAGGTCTGCTCCTCTGACTCCCCTGGACTGCTCCTCAACCCTCCCCCCGCCCCCTCCCCCTACACACACGCGGTTTCCATCCAGGGCTCTCAAGAACCACGATGAGTTACCCGGCTTTTCAACCTTTTCATCATTTTAGGTCCCTTCTTGACCAGAGCCCCCATGTCCCTTCTGATACACACTGATCAATATCCTCTGCTTCCGCTATGGTGGAGGTCTAGGGGACACGATCTCGCGGGCCTGTCCCCCCCCCCCCCCGGCCGTGCCCCCACGGGGAGGAGTGAGATCTGGGGGCCGAGTGCCCTGTCTAGGTCCAGCCCCGACCCACTAGCCGCCCACCACCAGCCAGTCACCCGTCGGTAGCGCTCGGGCGTTGAACGCCGAGCAAGGTCGAATACGCTGCCTGTAAGTGCGTCACACACGACTGTAAAATCCACCACTATTCAACGCGCCGTGCGGATACTGCTCAGTGTCTCCCCAAACCCGGCGGCAGGGCCTCCTTGTGTCGAGGCACCCCCTACCGCCCCCCCCCCCCTCCACACACACACATGTGTCCCACACTCATGACACCCTCCCCCACTCTTCTCCCCTCCTTACAACCCATCCCCCGCCCTGCACACACACGTGTCCCAGACGGATGCCCCCCCCTCCCTTCCCCCCCCCCCCCCCCCTTACAACCCACCCACCCGCCCTACACACACACGTGTCCCAGGCTGATGCCCCCCCCCTTCCCTCCCCCCTCCCTCCCCCGCAGGTGTGGGAGGACGGCACGACGCGCGCGCTGCAGGCCGCAAAGGAAGCTGGGTTCCAGGTCGTTGTGACACACCTGAAAAAGGGATCGGTGTCCATACAGGTTTGTGTGGGACGGGGCGGGTGGGTGCGTGGGTGGGTGGTGGGTGCTTGGATGGTGCGCGTGTGTGTGTGCGTGTGTGTGTGTGTGTGTGTGTGTGTGTGTGTGTGTGTGTGTGCATGTGTGTGTGTGTGTGTGTGTGTGTGGTGGTCGATTTTACAGTCCGTCGGACTCCACGACGTGTGTGTGTGTGTGCGTGAGTGTGTGTGTGTGTGTGTGTGCGTGCGTGTGTGCATTCGTACGTGACTACCCTAAGCCGCTACCGCTGACTGGCATCCCCACGCACGCAAGGACGCCACAGCGACACACGCTCACACGCACCCACGAACCTGCGTGCCACAGGACATCGACTGGACCCGCCCGACCGCGTTTGTGCTGGGCAACGAGAAGGAGGGGTGCAGCGACGAGGCGCTCGCATGCGCAGACGTGTGTGAGTGCATGCGTGGGGATTGGCTTGAGGCATGGGTGCCTCCTGGGTGTGCACCCCCACCCTCTCCCTCTTCCCTTCCCTGCTTCATCCCCTCCCCTCCCCTCCCCCCCCCTCCCCCCTCCCCTCCCTCCCTCTCCCCTCCCTAATCCCGCAGCCATCATTGCAAGTACCCCGCATCGACCCCTCTACCTCCCTCTCAACTCAGCCCCCCTACCCGTCACCCCCCCCCCCCACCGCCATCACCCCACACAGGCGTGGTAATCCCGATGTCGGGCTTTGTCGAGTCGTTCAACATCAGCGTCGCGGGCGCGCTGGTGAGTGTGGTGTGCGCGTGTGTGCACGCGTGTGTGTGTCTGTGTCTGTGCAGTGTGTGCGTGCGTTTTGAGTGCAAGCTGAACAGCGGTCACACGTCCTTGCACCCTGCTTCATGCCGCTGTACTGCATGGCATGTACGAGGCCCAGCCACCCTAGGCTGACGGTGACGACCTGCTATGTGTGCTCCTATAGCCCCCCCTTCCCCACTTCCTCTCCCTCTCTCTGTTGCTGCACCACCGCAGGTCATGTACGAGGCACGTCGCCAGCGCGTCGCGTCGCTTGGCCAGAGCGGCGACCTGAGCGCGGATCAGCAGGAGCGTCTGGTGGTGGAGCTCATGATGCGGAGCGTGCGCGAGGGGCCGTCGGTGCTGAGTGAGATGCTGGACCGGCCGCCGCAATCATGGCAGGGCGGGCGGTTCAAGAGGGCGAGCGAGCGAGAGAGGCGAGGTGTGGCGAGAGCACTCGAGATCAAGGCAGCGGCAGAGGGGAGGCAGCAGCAGAGGGGAGGCCGAGGGGAGGCAGCAGCAGAGGGCAGCAGCAGAGGGCGCGCGTTGCCAATGGAGAAGACAAGTGCAGAGTGACGTATGTGGTCACTGACTGTGCAGGCGGGAGGCAGTGGAAGGCGGGGGGAGGGGAGCCGCGCGTTGGAGGAGAGCAGCGAGCGGGCGCGTGCCACACAGATGTTACAGGCAAGGTTGGGCCTTGTGGTGCAACGAATCAAACGAGTGTAGAACAAGGAGTCTGGGTATTCAGGAACGGTAAGCACGAAAATGTGAAAATGGTGCGTTATAATGATCTCTGTGCTGCAACTGTCTACGCACGAACGTAACATGTGGGTGTCTGTACAACTCGTTCTTCATTGGCCAGTCAATCGGTGCCCAAAGAGAACGGGGGCGCCCTGTATCATGTGCGGTGCGCTGGTGGTGGCGCGCTCGCAGGGTCAGTCTGTCGGTCAATATCACACCCCTCCCTGGTTTGCCTGCGCAGCGATCGACACCTGCTGCTCGCCAGGGAACTTGGGGTAGTAATACGCGTTGACTGGGAAAGAGAACTGCGGTGGGATGGCCATTTCTGGGTAACCCGCTGGCAAGGCAAAAGAGGGCGTCCACGACGTGGGGCAGCACGTCTGGTCTGCGTTGAAGTACGCATACTGGCAGCCAGTGTTGCCGGGGCCGGCGCCATAGCAAAAGTCGGTGAGCGTGGGGCACGAGAAGTCAAGCGTCATGCACATGAGGACGTCATTGGCGAGCTGTTTGGTCAAGGGGGGGCAGGGGGAGGGGGGGGGTCAGGGGGGGGGGCAGGAGGCAGGCAGGCAGGAACGAACACAACGCGCGCACACCTCCTTTGGCATGCTAATCTTGGTCGCCTTGAACGTTGAGTAAGTGTCGCCGCCCCACTTGTACTGAGTGTATGACGTCGGCATCACCTCCCCATCCACAGTCAGTCGAATGACCGATCCCCAGCAGCCGTTGCGCATGAAGAGCTCGATTTTGTATAGATCCATGTTGCAGCAGGGCGCAGAGGGGTGGCAACCGATGACTTGAGTCTTGAGGCAATAAGTGTTGTGGCCCGCCTTGTCCAACGTCTCGTTCACGACGCTGAGGCGGAACGGCGTATTGATTGTGGTCTTGTAACCTATGTGTGTGTGTGTGTGTGTGTGTGTGTGAAGAGAGAGTGTGTGTGTGTGTGTCAAGGATGTAACGTGCAGCGTAACTTTGCGCGTATTATACGTGAAACAACCCATTTGGTCACCGTAGTGACACGCTCATTTGGGGGACAGACCATTTGGGGGTTGGGCAAATGGCCGTTCTAGCCCACCAAAGACACGGGGTTTTGGGGGTAGTCGCTGGCATGCAGCACCCTCGGTGACCGCAACCCCCACGCTGCCTCTCCGCCGTCTTCCCTGAACCCCACGCTGCATCCAAGCAGTGTTATAGACATTCCTTATTATACGCTTTCCTATGCAATTCGAATCTTCAAAATCCAGAGGGAGTTGTGTAACTGAACAGCCTTTGGCACGGGCTTCTGGGTAGCCCGAGCGTTGCTGCCACCTTCCAACACGGGATTGAGGGTAGCCTAGCCTACCCCCAATTGTACCCAATGAGCGTGCCACTACAGCAAAAGAGTGTGCGCCAACAAAGTGTGGGAGGCGACACACAGACCTCAATCCTGCATCGATTCGACATCCAGGCATTTGCATGGGTAGCCCTTACTATCAGCTTTACGATGCAAGTAGGGTGGTTCAAAACCACAAGAAGCTTTACTCGATGCCGTTTTTTTGTGTGCTACCGATTCCTCCGTCGGCCCGTGGCCCAACGAGGGACGGCGCTCATGCCGTGTGTGCGCGTGTGTGCATGTGTGTGTGCATGTGTGTGTGTGTGTGTGTGTGTGTGTGAGTGTGCTCTACACGTATCTGCTACATCACTCACAGTCGCAGAAGGGGAAGGGCGCGTACGGCGTGGGCGGAGGCGGGGGGGTTGGAGGGGTTGGAGGGGGAGACATGGCGCTTGGGGCAAACGGCAGGAAGGGGGGCCGTGGCGAGGGTGGGAGCGGCGGGGAGGGAGGAGGAAGGCCAGGGGGCTGTGGGAGGGGGGGAGGGGGCGGGGAGGGGGGGCAAGGGACGGGAGAGTAGGGGGCAGGACTCGGAGGAGAGGCAAGGAGGGGTGTGACGGGGGGTAGGGTGAAGGGGAGAGGGGAGAAGGGCTGGGGGGGAGGGGAGAGGGGAAGACGCTGGGAGGGGAGGAGGGGGGGCAGGGCTCGGAGGAGGGGAAGAGTTGGGAGAGGGAGGCGGAGGGGCCGAGGGGGAGGGGGAGGGGAGGGGGGGGAGGAGGATCAGGGCTCGGAGGAGAGAGGGAGCGGGAGAAGAGGGAGTAGGCTCGGAGGAGGGGAGGGGAGGGCTGGGAGGGGGCAGGGGAGGGGGTGGAGGGGTGGGGAAGAATTGGAGGGGGAGGGGAGGGGAAGGCGAGGGGAGGGGGAGGGGAGGGAGGATCAGGCTCGGAGGAGGCGAGGGAGGGGGGAGAAGGGAGGAGGAGAGGGAGGGGGGAGGGAGGGGAGGAGGGACTCGGAGGAGGGGGAGCGGGAAGGGCTGGGAGGGGGAGGGGAGGGCTGGGAGGGAGGGAGGGGCTGGGAGTGGGGGTGAGGAGGAGAGGGAGGAGTGAGCGGGAGGGAGGGATGGAAGAGGGAGAGAGGGGAGAGGAGGGAGCTGAGGGAGGGGGAGGGAGGGGGAGAGGGAGGGGGGAGGGAGGGGGGCAGGGCTTGGAGGAGGGGAGTGGGACTGGGAGGGGAGGGGGAGAGGGAGGAGGTGAGGGAGAGGTGAGGGAGGAGGTTGAGGAGAGGTGAGGTAGGGGGGAGGGAGAAGCGGGGATGAGCGAGAGGAGCGAGGGAGGGGGGGCGAGGGACTCGGAGGTAGGGGGAGAGGGAGGAGTAAGGGAGTGGTGGGGAGGGGAGAGGGAGGGGGGGAGGGAGGGGGAGGGACAGGGCTGGGAGGGGAGGGGAGGGGTAGGGAGGGGGGAGAGGTGAGGGGGAGGGGAGGGCTCGAGGAGGGGGAGGGGAAGGGTTCGGAGGGGGAGGGGAGGTGGCTGGGCGGCGGGGCAGAGGGAGGGAAGGAGGGGAGAGGGTGGGGAGAGGGAGGCGGGAGGGAAGGGGGAGAGGGAGGGGGAGAGGGAGGGGGAGGACGGGAGGAGGGGGAGAGGGAGGAGGTAGGGAGGGGAGATGGGAGGGGGAGAGGGGGATGGGGGAGGAGAGGGGAGAGGGAGGGGACGAGGCGGGGGGGAGGAGGGAGAGGGGGGTGAAGGAGGGAGAGGGAGGGGAGGGGGAAGGGGGGAGGCGAGGGGGAGGGAGGGGAGAGTAGGGGAGGGAGGTGGTGAGGAGGAGCGGGAGGGAGGATGGCGCAGGGAGGTCGTGAGGGACGGGGAGGAGGGAAGGAGGGGTGAGGGGGGAGAGGGAGGGGGAGAGGAGGGGGACGGAGGTGGAGGCGCGGCGGAGGGGGAGGGGCGGTATGGTAAGGGGGGGAGGCGGGAGGGAGGGGGAGGGGGCGTGGCCAAGGGGGCGTGGATGGTGGAGCGCGTAGCGAGGGGGAGGGCGGCGTGGAGAAGGGCTCGGAGAGGAGACGGCGGGGGAGAAGGCTCGGAGGAGAGGAGGGACGGGCTGGGAGGGAGGGAGGGCTCGGCGCGGGAGAGGAGGGGGTGATGCGGAGGGAGGGCGGATTCGCTGGGGGCGGGCTGGGAGGAGGCGGGGGCAGGGGTGGTGCGGGGGGGGCGCACGGGACTCGGTGCGTCCCCCCCTCCGCGCATGTGCTGTTTGCGCTGAGGGCGCCGGCACAGCGCACATCGAAAACGCTGAACAGTATGAGCGCAGCCTCTTCGTCGGAGAACAGCTCGAGGAGCATGTCTGCGTCACTCTGGCTCGCAACCAGCACGCCGACGCTGAGGGAGTACATTGGCGACGCGGGGGGCAGCTGTGGCTCGAAGCAGCACAGGGAGCCAGCCTCGTATGTGAGGTCGGCGGCGCCAGTGGTGTCGCAGACATAGTGCACCACTGGCGCTGTTTGACCGCTCATGCTCACTGTCGCACCGCACGGCACCCGGCCCTCACTAAAGAGTGCGCTCGGCACGCGCGGGTAGAAGGCCGTGTCGGTGAGATACTCAAACACGGCATCCGCGGCCGATGCGTTGGTGAAGTCCATGACGAGCTGCACATCGTTGCCAGACCCCTTGACGTATGGCTGCCCCAGCAGTGCGCGCAGCCAGCCAGATGCGCCCACCATGTCGAAAGCTGCGTCCGACAGCAATGCCACGTCAATTCGGCCCAGGTGGCCGTCAAAGCCGGGTCCTGGACCTGCGCCCGTCGCAGGCGAGAGGCTCAGAACGAGGCGCGAGCTGGTGGTGTGCGGCATGTCCCCGGTGACATTGGCCTGGATTGGGAAGCAGCACAGCCCAAATATTGTGGTGAGGTTGGCAGGCACGCCACCCGTCGCGGCGGCCGCGTGCTGCTGCTGGCACGCGTAGCCAGCGAGGTCTCCTCCGCTGCTCGTTGTCAGCATGCCGGCGCTGCATGGAATGCCGGCAGTCGCAGCGAATGCCGCCGCGTTGGCGCGCAGGTACGCCGACGCATCAACTGCAACCGCCTCGCCTGCAAACATCGAGCGCACGACGACGCTGCCCGCCTGCAGCCCTGCGTACGGCTCGACCTGCCACGGTGGCTGCAGCAGCGACTGCGCGAGGCCGCCTGCATTGAGCATGACTGCGAGCGCCTGCTCTAGGCGCAACGGCATGTCTGGTGGGAGGTCCCCAGAAGGGCCGGGAAGCAGCACCAGGTCCCACGTTGAGGGTTCCGTGGGCGGTGACGTGCACGTGAAGCCGCCGCCGCTCACGACCGTGATGGACTCGTTGAGGTAGAGCGCACCGGCAACCTGCACATGCATGTGTGTGTGTGTGCGTGTGTGCGTGTGCGTGTGCGTGTGTGTGCGTGCGTGCATGTGTGTGTGTGTGTGTGTGGTGTGACCTGACTCCATCATCTTCATCCTCATCATCATGTGTGGGTGGGTGGAGGCATAGTGACCTAAACTTGGAGCAGTCCCTAGCACCCACAGCCGCATAACGTACTATGCGTGCAATGCAGGTCACGACCAAGTCTCTGACTTGGAAGGGGTTCAGGGGGGTTAACCCCCCTGAACCCCTTCCAAGTCGCAGACATCATGGCAGCTCCCAAGGAACGACTCTCCTCAAAGCACATGAAACGTGCCCAGAGCACCCATGTTCCGTATGAATACGGACTGGAAACACCGTGATGCATGCACCTGACGCCCCCTACTCTCCTGCCTCCCTCTTCCTATCTGGGGATCCAGCTGTGCAACCGCACAAGTCATGCCATGTAGGTGGCAGCTTGCAGCTGCTTGGGGTGTGTGATCTTGGTGCCCTAGACTGGGGTGCTGCTGGTGGGGTGCTGTGCTTGGTGGTGGCTTGAGCTACCAGGCAGTAGGCAGGCGTGGTCGGCGTGGCTTGGTCTGAGGGTGTGCATTCCACACACTGTTGCAAGGGGCGGGGGGGCTGTGTGTGACTGTGTGCAGGGGCTGTGTGAGTGCAGTCCCGCAGACCATGCCGCATGGTTGGCATCTGCACGCCAGAGATTAGAGAAAACTAAATCCTTCAACCAAGCCCCACTCGACCCACCACCCACCACCCACCCCCAAAAAGGCCAGTTTTCCCCGGGGGCTGCACCCCTGGACCCCCGCTTCCCACCCGGAGACCCACTCGGAAACCCAACCAGAGACCCTCCACAGAGACCCAAATCCGTGACCCACCAAAATGCCCACCACGAGACCCACCCAGAAACTCCCCAGAAATCGATCAGGCCCGGCCTGGCACGACAACCCTGGATCCCTCACCCACGAGGGTAGCAAGGTGTGCTGTAGCCTCGCTCACACCTGGCGAGCACACAGATCCAGTGGCCATGGGTCTTCCTCATGCCCTTGGTGTTCTTTCCCTTGGTGTTCTTTCCATTGCAAGCACCCAACTGCACGGTGCGGCATGCTGATTTTTCCATGACCCGAGCACTTTTGTCACCATTGGCTGGGCCAACGCTGTATTTGCCATTGACGTCGGCACGTTGAACATTTGGCCGTTGGGGCCCCGTTGTCTGTTGGCAGTGCCCCTGGGGGTGCCCCTCAGGACCTGACACCCTGGCACCCACCCACCGACCCACCCACCCACCCACACTCCACTCTCCTCACCTTGGCAAGCAGCTCACAGTCGTCCGGCTTGAACGGGTCGCCTGGCCGTATGAGGAAGATCTCGATGGGGCACACGGGCGGGGGCGGCGCGGGCGATGGCGGAGGGCTGGGGAAAGGAGAGGGCGGCAGGGGCGGGGGAGTGGAGGGCGGCAGTGGCGGGTTTGGAGACGGCGGCATGGGCGATGGCGGCAGTGGACTGGGTGGCGGCGGCAACGGTGGGGTCGGGCTGGGAGGAGTCGGTGGGTAGGGGCTGGGCGGGGGTGACGGCGGCGCGGGGGGGCGTGGGCTGGGCGGTGATGGCGGCAGCGGGCTGGGTGGAGGCGGCGGGCACTGGATGAGCTTCTCGTCTGGCGGCAGGCACTCGGACTGTTCACGTAGCGAGTCTGCACACAGCAGGTCAAACACCTGGACGAGGATCTCAAAGCACACGTTGAGGTCGAAGCGGTCGTAGAACTTGCTGGCGTCTGATTGCGAGAACACGACGGCAGTCACGTTGAGTGTGTTGGTGTCAAAGCCGGAGCACGTGGCCGGCAATATGACGGACACGTTGACAAAGTAGAGTGAGTTGACGAGGGCGGCAAAGACGTCGCAGTCCTCCTGGATGAACACGCCCTCCGCACGCTTGAGTGTGATGGTGATGACGCACGGAGGGGGTGGAGACGGTGGAGGCGGCGCCGGTGATGGGGGCGGGGGAGAGGGGGGCAACAGCGGAGGAGCGGGCGATGGAGGGTTGGACGGAGGGGGTGCAGGGAGGGGGGCGGGGGCCGGTGGCAAGGGGGAGGGGTGGAGGGTTTGGGGTAGTGGGGAGGCGGGAGCGGGAGGGGGGTAGAGGGAGGCGGGGAGGGGAATGGAGGGGGGGGTGCGGGGGGCGGAGGATACGGCGGCGGTGGCAGCGGCGGATTGGGTGACGGTGGTGAAGGCGATGGCGGCGGCGACGGCGGCGGGAAGCACGGCACTGTGAATCGCTGTCGCTCGTCTCCGTAGCACACCGACGCCGCGATCCAGTCTCCGCACTGCAGGTTGAACGTCGCAAACACGATTGCCACCTTGGCCGCATCGTCAAACTCTGCAAAGAAGCTGTCGACGACAGAGGGAAAAGCAAGCGGAGACGACACGTCGAGCGTGGTGGGCGAGTACTCGAGGCACCCAAACGGCGCGATGTACTCGACGGACTGCAGGTACAGCTTGGTCGACAGGCGCGACAACAGCGTGCAGTCGGCTGGACCGAGGGAGTCCTGCCCACGGTACAGCCGGATGCAGACCTCAATCGCGGGGGGCGGGGGGAACGGGGGAGGGGCTGGGAGGGGGTGGAGGGGGTGACGGCGGGGCTGGCGACGGAGGGTAGGGAGGAGACGGCGCGGGCGGCTGAGGCACGGGTGACGGAGGTTGTGGTGCCGGGGGCGTCGGGCTTGGCGGCGGCGGCGATGCAAAGATAGGGCCCGGCGGGCTCGGCGGCAGCAGTGGGGGGGGACCAGGGGGGGGTGGCGCAGGGCTTGGGGGCTTGGGACTCGGCGGTTGCGGGCTCGGAAGCGACGGACTCGGGGGCGGTGATGACGGCGGCGGCGGTGGCGGGGGTGAGCACGGCGCCACAAACCCACACTCGTCCCCGCCGCACGAGCTTGCTGCATCGATCTTGTCTCCGCACGTCATGCCGAAGATGTCAAATATCGTGTCGGCAGCTTCTGGTGAGTTATTCACGACCTCAAAGAACCAGAGGGTGGAGTTTGCGTCAGAGAAGAGTGCGGTGAGGGTGAACGTGTACAGCGAGCCGGCGGTGCACACAAACGGGGACAGCACCGCGTGGCGAGGCAGCTGCCTAAGGTAGAGCGCGTTGACAACGTTGGCCGCTGCGACGCACATGCCGGGATCCAGTACGCCGGTGATCGAGGTGAACTTCATGACGGTGGGGCAGGAGGGCGGGGGAGGGAAGGTGGCGGGGGTGAGAGGGTGGGGGGGGTAGGGGGTGGGGTGAGGGGGCGGGGGGCGACGGCGGAGGGGGCGGGGGGAGGGGGGTGGGGGGGAGGGGAGGGTGGGGGGCGGAAGGCGGAAGGGGGCGTAGGCTGGGGGGGGGAGGGGCTGGGTGGGGGGGCGGAAAGAGGGCTGGGTGGCGGCGGCGGCGGGCTGTTTGGCGGAGGTGGGGGCGGACGCGGGGGGGGCGACGGGCTCGGGGGCTGAGGAGAGGGCGGCGGCGGTGGGAAGCAATCTGCAGCCTCGTTCACGTTGCTGCCGGGTGTGCAGGTGACCAGCGAGACCGAACCGCCGCACGTGAGGCCGTACACCTGGTGTAAGTGGGTGGGTGGGTGTGTGAGTGAGTGAGTGAGTGAGTGCATGGGTGGGTGGATGTGTAGGTAAGTGAGTGGGTGGGTGAGTGGGTGGGTAAGTGGGTGAGTGGGTGGGTGGGCGGCGGGTGGGTGGGGTGCGAGCGTGTGTTGAGTTAGCGGCTGCTCCAAGCTCAAGGTTATGTGTGACACACACTGTGTGTGTGTGTGTGCATGTGTGCGCGTTTGTGTGCCCCCCAACCCCCAACCCACCTCAAACACAAATTCCGCAAACCCGGTGCTGTCAAACTTGGCCGCCAGCTGCGCTGCATCGCCCTCGCCCACCAGGCTCGTTGTCACCGTGAGCCCATGGCGCTCGATGTGCGTGCACGTAACCGGCGAGTACGTTGACACGTTTTGCAGCAACAGTGCGTTGGCAATCTTTGCAAACGACGTGCAGTCGTCAGGGCCCAGCACCACGCCGGGGCCGGAGACCAGCTCCACGGATGCGGGGCACGCAGGCGGTGGTGGAGGAGGGGGATTGGGCGGCAGCGGGGGCGATGGGGGTGCTGGCTGGGGTGGGGGGAGGGCGGGGACGGCGGGGGCGGGGGTGTGGGGGCATGGGGATGATGGCGGGGGCGGGGCGTGGGCTCGGCGGTGAGGGTGAAGGTGGGGGAGGCGCAGGGGCGTGGGCGGTGGGGCGGTGCTGGGCTGGGCGGTGGAGGGCCAGGCGGGGGTGGGCTGGGTGGACTTGGCGCGGGCGGCGACGGTCTGGGCGGAGTTGGAGGGCTGGGGGGCAGCGGACTGGGCGGGGCCGGCGGAGGCGAGCACTGCGGCGTGAACTCAGAGCCTGGGTGGCAGCTTGAGTACGCCCTCAGTCGGTCGGCGCACGTAAGGTTGAAGACGTAAAACATGATCTTGACGTTGTCGTCAAGCTCAAAGCGCGCGAAGAACGTGTCGACGTCTGCCTGGGTCGACAGGTACGCGATCACAGTGTTGGATGATGTCGTCGCGCCAGCGCAGAAGAACGGCTCGGCCGGGTCGATGCCAGGCACCAGGTACAGACCATTTGCCATCTTTTTGAGGGATCCGCACGTGCCGTCACCCAGACCGCCCTGCAGCCTCGCAACCTGCACCGTGATGGAGCACGTGGGGGGCGGAGGGGGGGGAGAGCTGGGCACCGGGGGCGGCGGGCTGGGGGGGGGTGATGGCGGCTGTGGAGACGGAGGCGGCGGAGAGGGGGGTGGAGGGAAGGGGCGTAGGAGATGGCGGGGGTGGGCGCGGGGGCGGCGGGGCCGGAGGAGGCGGCACGGGGCTCGGTGGAGGTGGCGTGGGTGGGTAGGGTGATGGCGGCGCGGGGGGCGGCGGACGCGGCGACGGTGGTGGCGGGCTGGGCGGGGGCATTGGGGTTGGCGGGGCCGGTCTAGGCGGCGGGGAAGGCGGCCGTGGTGGCGGCGGTGAGCAGGGCACGACGTAAGTTGTCGTAGGTGCGCAGCTGGAATCTGCCACGAGGCTGTCTGGGCACACCAGCCCAAAGTAGTCGACGATGACGTGACGGCATTGCGTGCCGGGGCTGCAGTATCCGTTGAAGTTATACATCGCAGTGATCACGTCCTCTGGCGTCGGCAGCACCGCTGTGACCACCATCACCGTTGCGTTGTACGACACGCACTCAAAGTCGGACAGGTAGGTGGTGGCATTTAGGAACACAGCGGTCACCATCTCAGCGTACGTCTTGCAGTCGAGCGCGGTGAACTGAAGGCCGTCGCTGCGCGTCATTGTGACCGCCATCGTGCACGCGGGCGGCGGCGGCGTCGGCGACGGCGGGCGTGGGCCCGGCGGAGGCGGCCCGGGTGGTGGGGAGGGAGGGGGGGCCGGGAGGGGTGGGGGCGGCCCGGGTGGAAGTGCTGGCGGCGAGGGAGATGGGGGTGGCGTCGGGCTCGGAGGGGCAGGGGGCGCCGGTGAGGGCGGTGGCGAGGGCATGGGAGGCGGTGCTGGCGACGGCGGGTCCGGCGCCGGAGGATCTGGAGGAGGCGGGCGAGGCGGTGGCGGCGGTGGCGGGCTGCACGGCACTGCGTACGCCTCAGTCACCGGCTGATAGCTCGTGTCCGTGCTCTGGCTCTGTGCGACCAGGTCATCTCCACATGTGAGGTCGAGCACGCGCACTAGCACGCTCATTTGGGCCGGCTCGCCAAACGCCTGGAACAGGCGCGCGACCTCGGTGCCGTTGGTCGTGCTGCCGGCCGTGTTGGTGCGGCGCAAGCTGAATCCCTGACACCCGAGCACGAGCTGTTTGCTGTTGCGCAGCAGCACCGCGTTGAGCATGTCTGCCGACCGGTCGCAGAACGACTGCGACGACGCCACCGACGGCGTGTTGATCGTCACAAACACCTCGATCTCCGGGCCAGGCGCTGCTCCCTGCTGCAGCAACCCGCGCGCCGCTGCGCGTAGTGCTCCACCCCAGCTGCCCCATCCGCGCGCCTGCTGGGCCGCTGCCTCGTTCTGGAGTGTGTCGCTGCGTCGCGTGCTCCCGCCCTGCGCGCCGTGCGCGCTGGCCAGGCACAGCAGCAGCAGCAGCAGAGCGACCAGCAGCCGCGCCCGCGCCATGCTGCTGCGCCGCCTGTGTAGCAGCACCGTGCATGTGCGTTGGCGTGTGGACACAGGGAGCCCAATGCGCACAGTAGTGCAGGACAATGAGGCGTGGACACACGCAGGGCGCACCCATGACGCATGTGCCAGCATGCAGCCAGCAACGTTTTTTTTCCGGATTGGGGCGCCCACCTGGCGCGTGGTGACGCTGCAGCCGGCTCCATCGAGTAAGCCAGCCAACTCTGTAGTACCGTGCAGGGGCCTGCGCGCGTGTTGGGGGCGTCAGTGCCTGCGCTGGTCTTTAGTGGCACCACCACTCGCTGCAAAGGCTCCCACTCGCCTCGTGCAGCCCCGCCTCCTTCCCCCCTCGGATGCTGCCGCTTTTACGTGCTGCGCACGCGCGTTGCGGTGATCTTGCGGCGGAGGTGGCGGGCGGCCGACTTCAAGCTGCTGGAGTTGCTGCTCGGACAGCAACGAGATTGCCTTGCGCGCGAAGCGACGCAAGTGAACGACGACGTGTGCATCGCGTCGAGGTAGGATGGCCGCCCGCCATGATGAGAAATTCGTGCACACACTTTCCTGTCGAATGTGCTCTTGGCTCTCATCTGCAGGCAGTAGTGAGAGGTAGTAAAGCTTGACGCCATGTGTGTGTTTGGGGGGGAGGGGGGGGGGCGTGTACCATCAGACGCTTCAAGGCAGGGAGCAGACAGGGGGCATGCCGCAGTACTAGTTGGCGCTCACAACACACGCACAGCACCTGCACAGCACTCGCACAGCCGACAGGCTGCGGTGCAGGGGCTGTGCCCCCACCAGCACCCCACCCGCGGTGCATGCGCAATGCGTGGCGGCAAGCACAGCCCCCTGAACAGCCTTGCATTACTCCTGCACTGCTGAGGAGGGCTCAGGTAGGGAGTCTGCTGAACGCACAGGGCACAAGAGCGGCCCCACGCACCCACCCCGGTGGCATGCGGTGTCGAGAGTTGCGGTGTGTGTGTGTGTGTGCAGAGGCATAGCTACAGCCTCCAGGGCCCCCCCACCGTCCCATCCATCGTGACATCGTCATGAGTAGGCATCTTCATCCCATCACGGGCTTCTGCCACGCTGCTTCAGAAGTGCAAGGGACAGGAAGCGTGGCGGCAGTGGCATGGCGGTGGAGTAGTAGGGCCTCAAGTCGTTTTTCAAGTACAAGGTCGCACGCACGCGCCCCGCTCCGTCCGTGCTCAACTCGGGCAGGTACGCGGTACGTCAAAAAGTCTATGGGACTCGTGGTGATCATGCCGCAGGTGTGCCCACGCAACATGGACCGCAGCGCGCCTGCGCAGCCTGCCTCCCGTCATTCATGACTGCAGCATACTATGACATACTATGACTGCATCATCTGCCTGAACTCGTGGAACCCGACCTTGCCGTCGTTGTCCGTGTCCACCTCCTTGACCATGTCGCGCGCCAGCTCGATGCTGCTGCCGCGCGGCATCACGCGCACCAGGTCCTCTGGGCTAATGAACCCGTCGCCGTCCTTGTCCAGCTCCTCAAACGACCTGCGCACCGCCTCGGCTCTCCGCGCCACGCGATTTGAGTCGAGCATCGCTGCGATGAACTCCTCGTAGTCAATCTGCCCTGTGCCGTCGATGTCGGACGCGCAGAACAGCTCCTGCATCTCGGCCTCGTCAATTGCGGCGCCGACCTTGGCAAGCGCGTTGTGAAGGTCGTCCGAGTCGATGCGCCCGTCCTGGTTGGTGTCCATCGCGGCAAACAGCTCGCGCAGGCGCTTGACATCGTTGTCGGTCAGCGTGCGCGCGAGCACGACGAGCGCGAGCCGCTTCATGCGGCTCATGCCCGCGAACGCGCGCAGGCGCTTGACCATGTGCGCGCCGAGCGCGGCCGCTGGCGCGGTCGCCGCGACCTTGAACCACCGGTGCTGCAGCAGCGACTTGGCGGGTGCCCGGCGCGAGAAGTCGAGCAGCAGCATCTGCGTGATCATGTCCTTGGCCGCCTCGGTGACCACCTCCCACTCGCGCCCGTCAAAGCTGTACATGCCCTTCTCCACGCGCTGCAGGATCTTCGCGTCCGTCTTGCCGCCAAACGGGGGGTAGCCGCACAGCAGGATGTACATGATGACGCCCGCGCTCCAGATGTCAGCGCTCTTGTCGTAGTGCTTCTTGAGCACCTCGGGCGCGACGTAGTACGGCGTGCCAAACTTGTGTTGGAGGATCTGGCCGGACATGCAGAAGTCGCTCGTGCCAAAGTCAATGACCTTGAGCGCCGCGCCGGGCGTCTTGTCCGACAGCAGGATGTTTTCCGGCTTGCTGCGCAGCATAGGGCAGGAGGGGGGGGGGGGGGCGGGGCGGTGTTTGTCTGGGGCGCGTGGTGGGGACTGAGGGGGTAGCAGTTGAGTTGGCAGGCACCATGGCATGGCGGATCGAGGCTGTGCCCGCCCACCGCATCACGCGCCCACCGCATCGTGCACACACAGTGCGCGTGCAAGCACACGTCTCATGCGCCCCAACAGGCGTCCGACAAACTGTAAAACTGTCCACAACTCACAGGTCGCGGTGGATGATGTTCCTCGAGTGCGCAAACTCGATGAAGTCCAGCAGGTTCTGCATCTTCTCAGCAGCGTCCTTTTCACTGAAGTGGCCCTGCGCGCGAGCACGGTCAGACACGCGTGTTTTGTGTGAGGCAGCCAGGCGCGTGGAACACGTGCATACACACGCCCCCGTCGTCTTCTGGCAGTCTGGCAGTGCCGCCCACTCTCCCCCGCCCCCCCCGATGACCGCACCCCTCCATCGTGTGCACTCGCACCTTGCTGATGATCTGGTCAAACAGCTCGCCGCCGCTGCACAGCTCCATCACGAGCACGAACGCCTCCGACTGGTCATACACGTCTATGAGTTTCACGGTGTTTGGGTGCTCTTCCAACGTGCGCATGATGGCAATCTCCTTGATCACGCCTGCATCATGGAGGGGGGGCACGCATGCGGGTGCAGTGCAGTAGGGGGTGGGAGTGAGTGGGTGGGGGTGGGTGGGCCAGCCAGCTGCTGCTTGTGCCGCATGCGCGTGCATGGCTGCATGCTGCAAACTCCTGCACTCACCCTCGCGCTGCTTGTCCGGGTCTTCCGCGTTCTTGGCCACCACCTTGGCCGCGTACGTATCGTGCGTAATGCGGTGCTCGCATATGGAGACCTTGGCAAAGGCGCCGTGCCCGATGAGCTTGGACAGCACGTACGCGGCCTCAAAGTCCTTCCCAATCGACCCCTCGAGCTCCGCACGTGCGCTGGCCAGCGACAAGTCTATGGGAGACAAGGGAGCGGGCGCCTTGCCCGCAGGTTGTTGTGACGCCTTGGACTTGCTGACGTTGTTCGCCCCCGCCCTCCCCCCCGCAGGCTCCAACTCCGCCGGCTTCTCTCCCGCCTCCTCCTGTGGCTTGTCATCTGCCGCCTTGTCAATCCCCCTCGCGTCCGATGAACAGAGGTTGCCCATGGGGGGGGCCTAACACTGCTAAAAACGGCGGGCTGCCTGCCACGACCTGGCGCATGATAACACAAGGCGCACGCGATAACACGAGTGAGTGGTTGCACACGGGCTTGGCGAGGGCAGGCATGGCCTGGCATGGTGAGAGCACTGGCCATGACTGTTGCTTTGACAAACCCCCCCAGAGCTCACTAGTTTGTTGTGCCACTACCGCTTCGTCCCTCTAAATCCTCGCATGCGCATATATATGCACCCACCTCTCTGGACAGCCTTCGCTCCCGTCCTTGTCCGGACGAGCCCCCCCAAACGGGGCACCAACGGGATGGCTTGGCTACTCTTACGCTTGTCTACTAGGTCGCCACAGTGCCGAAACAGCGGTGCACTGGGTGGTAGTGGCCCTCAGGTGGTGCCGCCAGGCCACTTCGGCGGCCGATATGTAGGATTTGTGTGAAAAAGTGACACACACACGCACACGCACATGCACACCACGCACACACACGCACACGTCTTCAGTCGTAGCATTGCAACACTGCGCAAACGCTTGAGAGGAGAGCGTTGCGTTGCGCACCTTTTGGGTTTTGGAAAGGCTGGATGGCAGCCCGCCTGGCAGCCCTGCTCCTGCTGTTGGCATGCATGGTTGCGACGTCGTCAGCTGCTACCGTGCCGGTGTGTGTGTGTGTGTGTGTGTGTACACAAGGGGGGAGCAGGGGGCGAGGGGGGGACAGCGCAGCACCAGATCTGGCGTCGAGCTTCCCACCCTCACTCTCCACGTCCGCAGGTGACGTGCGGCAGCACGCTGAAACTGTCCCACGTGAAGACAAAGTTTAGGCTACACTCGCACGAGGTGGCGTACAGCCGTGGCAGCCAGCAGCAGTCGGTGACCGCGTATCCCACTGGAGACGACGGCAACAGCTACTGGGTGGTGCATGGCGCGCGGGTGAGTGGAGGGCACACGGCTGTTGGCGTGGGTTGGTGGAGGAGGGAGCACGGTGTGGGGCGCGTGTCCCATGCGGCCCCATGCTATACCATGCACGATCACGATCGCGCATGCATGCTGAGCGGCGGCTGGGTGGCGTGTCTTGGCATCGCACCGCGTGGCCTGATGGCGACATCGCGCGTGCATGCTGCCACGCAGGACACGCCGTGCCTTCCTGGGGTAGAGTTCGCGAAGAAGTCGCCGATCCGGTTGCAGCACGTCAACACGCGCAAGTGGCTGCACAGCCACCGGTTCCAGTCGCCGCTGACCAATCAGCAGGAGGTGGGTGCAGGCGGGTGGAACAGCGCGGCGGGGTAAACGAGCGTGTGGATACGGATGGAGGGAGGGGAGTCCGTTGGATCATTGTGCTGTCGTGTGCGGTGCTGCGTGCGCTGCTGCGCCGCACTGCCATGGAGTGCCCCACCGAGTTGCTTAGCAGCGCACCAAATGACCGAGCTGTGCTGTGCTGTGCTGTGCTGTGCTGTGCTGTACTGTGCTGTGCTGTGCGCTCGTATGGCAGGTGAGCGCCTATGGCAGCGACGACTCGTCCGACGGCGGCGACGTGTGGATTGTAGACTGGGACACAACGGGCAAGGTGTGGAAGCAGGACACAAAGGTGAGAGGGAGAAGCCGCTTGCGTTCGCCCGCCCCCCACTCTGTGTGGATGCGGCTCCATTGTGGCTTCCTGCTGCCCCCGCATCGTGACTGCCTGCCACATCGCCCGCCACATCGCCCGACTAATCGCTGCATGTGCCCGTACGTCGACTCGCCCCGCCAGGTCAAGCTGTTGCACCGCGACACGTCTGCGTATCTGGCATCGAACGAGCAGGCCAAATTTGGGCAGCCCATCCATGGGCAGCAAGAGGTGTGCTGCATCGCCAGGTCGGATGCAAGCACGGTGTGGCAGACTGCAGAGGGCGTGTTCATGCCGATACCAGGCGCAGAGAGCGGCAATGACGGCAGCGGTGACGCAGCGGGCAGCGAGGAGCTGTGACCCGCACACAGCCCACCCTCCTGCCGACCGTGTCATGGCATCCGCCGGGGAGGCGGACAGCGCTGCCTCTGGCGGGCAGGCGCAAGAGACGGTGCCTCGCGCGCTGCACCGCCGTTCCACATCGCTGCGGGAGGCTTAGAACTGGCTGTAAGTGGAGGGCAGCCTAGTGTAGAGGCCCGCCTCTCGCACTACGGGCATACGGGAGACCGCCAAGCAGCCAGGATGGCAATATATCAGGTTTCACGGCACGGAGTTTGACCAGCTGTTGGGTTCCATCACCAGGGTTTGGGGTTTCAAAACCCTAAACCCATGATGCCAGAAACCCTCTTTGTTGTACACTAGAAGAAGAGGGTTTCAGAAGAAGCATGTCCACTAGGGGCAGCGTCGTGATGGCCGCACGATCTGGTTGTTGATCGTGGGGGGTGACCTCTGTCACGGCTCGGGGCAGAGCCACTACGACCATGGGGGCGTGCCTCAGCAGCGGCCAGCCCAGCAGCGCAGGAGGAGCAGAAAAACAGCGTCGCCGTGGGGGACGCCGACGTGGTCGCCATGCGAAGCGAGCGGCAACGGCGTATGCACATGGAGCGAGCACGAGCACTCGCCATTCCACCACGCCCAGCCTGTGGTCAGGTGCGCCGCATGCACATGGACGCCATGCTGTTGTCTGGTGTGGTCTGGAGGAGACATCCAAGCAGTCACGCACCGCCCATGCGTGCCCATGCGTGCCCATGCGTGCCGAGCTCATCAGTGCCATGCCGCCGCCCTGCCACCCTGCAGAGGGCGACGACTTCCACTCGTGTCGCGATGACTTCTCCATGACAGACGGTGTGGTGTGTGTGTGCGTGTGCGTGCGTGTGTGTGTGTGTGTGTGTGTGTGTGTTTGTGCGGCGTTCCAGCCCGCCAGCATATGTGGCCGACAGCTTTTCCGGTGCGTACGCTGAACCTCACGTCGCAGCCCCCCCCTCCCCGCGCGCGCGCAGGCGTCGCTCCGTCTCCGCTGCAAACACCCGGCGGCTCGCCGCACCGCTCACACCGCGTGTCACAGACAGCCGGCGGCAGCGTAAACGGCGCGCCACTTGCCACACCGTTTTCTGGCAACCGGTCGCAGCAGCAGCAGCAGCAGCAGCAGGATGAGCTGAGCGATGTGTCTGCGTCGTTCGTTGACTCTGAACCGGGCGTGGAGGGAGACCCGGGCGCCGGCAGTGTTCGTCACAGCGTGGCGGTGTCGTGCATGACGATGATCCAGAGCCTGAGCCTGAGGCTGGGTCACCCGGTCACGGACGCTGCGGCTGACCATGGCGGCCGGCGGTCTGCGCAGCTGGGCAGTGAACCGCTGGGGTCGGGAGTGGTGCCGTCGCAACTGCCAAACGCGGGCTTCTCGCTCGCGGTACGTGGGCGGCACCCGTGCGTACTGCCCCCACCCCCTCCCCCACCCTTACTCTGGCACCCGTCCCCCACCCACCCCCACATGCTCACATGCCTCAATGAGCGAGCCCGTCTACGATGTGCCGCAGCCACTTCCACACGCCCCCTCGCGCATGTACCCATGCCCCTCTCACTTCCCCGGGCCTCCACTGACTCGGCCGCCCTCGCTGCGTGCCGCCCTCGCCGCAGCCGCGCGACGTGACCGCGAGCGCGCTGGATGTCAGTATGGCGTACGAGGACGGCGACGCTTCGCACTATAGCCTGCGAAGCGTCGACTATGCCAAGACAAAAATCAAGGTCGGTGCGGTGGTGGTGTTTGCGAGATGCCGTTGAGGGGGGGGGGGGCCCTGGGCATGGGGTGGGACGGGTAATGCGAACGCTGCGTGCAAGCACGGCGCCCGTACCGCTCAGACGTGAAGCGCGCGTGCTGCTGCCATCTGCTCCCGAACTAGGCGAGCGTGCTACCGTCCCCCTCCCCCCCCGGCCTCCCCATAGCGGTTTATCTGCTTGCACTGCACCTCAGTACACCGTCTCACTCTCTACGTCGTGGAAGGAGAGACCTCAGTGCCGCCTGACCTGTGCTGCCCCGTGACCCGCATCGCTCGCCCTCACGCGCGCTCCATGCCCGCCCGCAGGTCAGCGGCTCCTCGTCCCTCTACACGCTGCTCGCAGCCGACATGTTTGCGTTTGAGACAAAGCAGTTCCATGTCGCACGCCTCGTCAACCTTCCGCCACCGCTCGCGCGCTCGCCCGGCAGCGCGCCCGGCCCCAGTGCGTCGGTGTACCCTCCGCTGCTGATCGTCAACCTGCAGATGCCCGCGTACCCGTCGTCGCTGTTCGGCACGACCGACGGGCCCGGCTGGAGCATCGTGTGCTACTTCTCACTCAAACCAGACTATGACTTTGACGAGGCGACGTGCCCCAACCCAAAGGTAGTAGGTAGTGCGCGTGCCACCTGCTGGGCTGCTGCTGTGTGGTGGGCGTGCTGTGTGTTCCTTCTTCCTTCTCTTAAGATGGGACTTGACAGCCTAAAGAGGTGGGCACACTAGACTGGTGCGCAAAACGCAAATGAGGAAGCAAACCCTCACCACCCTGTGCCTACCCCTATTGAGTAGGAGCTGCGTGCACACACATTGATGAGCGCACGTGCGCGCTGAGCGTGATCATGCCATGCCCGATGTGCAGGCGCTGGCGCTGTTCCGCCGCTTCGTCGCCGACTCCAAGGAGGCCGACGGCTCCAAGACGCGCGACCGGTGAGAGCGCGCAAGCGCAGGAGAGGGGGGCGCGGGGTGGCGGGTGGCGGGTGGCCGTCTGTGTGTGTGTTTGTGTGTGTGTGCGTGTGCGTGTGGTGATGGTGGCGGCGGCATCAGCAGCGCTAGTGTTGTGGCCGGGTACGCGCCCCGTACGCTGCCGCACACGCACGCCGCCCCCTCCCCCTCCCTCCTCACAGCTTCAAGGTCGTGCCGCGTGTCGTCAACACGGACGAGTGGGCAGCCAAGGCGCCGCTGTCCGCGACAGAGCACAAGCTGATGGTCACTTACAACATGAAGCCGGTGCTGAGCCGGCCACAGCACGCCTTCTTCATCGGCCCCAACTCGACCTACATGGAGGTAGAGTGCAGCATCCTCCTCTGCGAATCCGACTCTCTCTCGTCCACCCAATGCGCTC
>VFSX01000106.1:423255-491565 GCA_016618255.1 Chlamydomonas sp. UWO 241 | reverse complement strand
ACGGAGAGCAACACAACAGCATGCGTCGCGTGAGCACCCGCTATGCATTGCGCCTGGCATGGCCGGTCAAAGTTGCTTGAGCCGGGGAGGACAAAGTTACACCCGCTATGCATTGCGCCTGGCATGGCCGGTCAAAGTTGCTTGAGCCGGGGAGGACAAAGTTACTAAAATCCTTCCCGGGGGTCACTGCCGGGGCGCCCGGCTCGAGCTACGGCTGGTATCAGAGAGAGTGTTGGATGCATCCCTGCACCCAGTGATTTCATTTTCAGGATTTTCAATAAATTATTCCACAGCCGGATTTTGCTTTGACCGCGTTGACCGCTGACCTCCCGTGGACTGTTTGTCCTCATACATAGGTAATTGAAAGCTGTTGATGTGCTTCGTCTGGCGGGCTTGTGAGACTAAAAATCCACTGGATGGCTTCAGCTGTGTGCGAGGTCAAAGTACAGCCGGCATACAGCCAAATGGCTGTGTAGAGCCGAACAGGAAATCACTGCCTGCACCGCACGGCCACACCCTCGCCACTCGCCACGCGCTGCGCTGCCAGCCCCGCACCGCCACACCATCAGAGCCTCTGATTCTGATGTCACACCATCAGAGCCTCTGATTCTGACGTCACACATCTGACGTCACTACCTTTCGCCACTCCCTGCGCTGCCAGCCCGCCGAAGCCAGTCGCGATGCCATCCGAGTGCGCGGAGGATGGGGTGCTGAGCAAGTTAAAGTGCGCCTACCCAAACAAGGTGTGCGTATGTGTACGTGTGTGTGTGCGTGTGTGTGTGTGTGTGTGTGTGTGTGTGTGTTTGATTTACGCGATGCCGTCCGGGTGCACGGAAGACGGGGTGCTGTCCAAGTCAAAGGGCGCCTACCTGAACAAGGTGTGCGTATGTTTGTGTGTGCGTGTGTGTGTGTGTGCGTGTGTGCGTGCGTGGTTGATTTTACCTTCACTCGGATGCCCCCACCTGCCCTCACGAGCCGAGGCCATCGCATGGTCAAACCAGGTCCGGTGTGCACACGGGACTCGAGAACCACCATACACGCACCTATTCCCTCCCCTGGCATTCCACCCGTGCAATACGCCACCAGCGGCGCCCATCGAATTGTCAAGTCGACCAGCAGCATGCCCCGCAGGCCGCCGCCATTGCGTGGGCAAACCAGACCGCAGTGCACACGGGACTCAAGAACCACCACCATACACGCACCCTTTCCCTCCCCTGGCATCCCACCCGTGCAACGCGCCACCAGCAGTGACAATCAGACTGTGGAACTGATCATCGTCATGCCCCGCAGGCCGAGGCCATCGCGTGGGCAAACCAGGCCGTGGCGTACACGGGGCTCAAGAACCACCGCGAGGCGCTGGCCGCGGCGCGGAGAGCGACCAAGGTGTGACGTGTGGCTATAGGGGGCAGGGGGTAGAAAACATCTTATATTTGATAGGGGTTACTGTCGATGGTGGGTACCCGTAGCTGTGATCTACCATCCTAGAATTTTCCATTGTGAGACTTAAAGTGCAAGGGCTGTACTGTACAAGAAAGGCGCGTCAGGGGCCACCGGGTTATGAAATGCCCCTAATCAGATCCAGTGCCACTGGAGTTGCTGATGGCCTGGGCCTGGTGCTGCTTGACCTTAGTATTGTTCCTACATATCTTGGGTCTCTAGGCATGTCTCTAGGTATATGCTGTTGAGCCGTTGCCCCTTGCAACTTACATCGCCAAGCAGGGTGGGGTACCGCATGCACCTCACACCCACACCCTCTCTTTCTTTCTCTCAAACTCTCTCACTCTCTCTCACTCTCTCCTTCCCGACAGGCGTGCCCTGTGTACGTGAAGGGGCGCATCCGGGAGCCGCACGCACCTCACCCACTCCCTCTCTCTCTCTTCCTCTTCCTCTCTCACTCTCTCACTCTCTCTCTTTCACTCACTCTCTCACTCTCTCACACTCTCACACTCTCTCTCTCTTTCCGACAGGCGGGCCTTGAGTACGCAAGGGGCGCATCTGGGAGCCGCATGCACCTCACATCCATACGCTCTCTTTCTCTCACACTCTCACTCACTCACTCTCACTCTCTCACTCTCTCACTCTCTCTCACTCTCCTTCAGGCGTGCCCTGAGTACGTGAAGGGGCGCATCCGGGAGCCGCATGCACCTCACACCCACTCCCTCTTTCTCTTCCTCTTCACTCTCTCACTCTCTTTCCGACGGGCGTTCTCCAAGTACGTCATGGGGAACATCCGGGAGCCGCATGCACCCCACACCCACACCCTCTCTTTCTCTCTCACTCTCTCACTGTCTCACTCTCTCACTCTCACTCTCCCACTCCCTCTCACTCTCCTTCAGGCGTGCCCTGAGTACGTGAAGGGGCGCATCCGGGAGCCGCATGCACCTCACACCCACTCCCTCTCTCTTTCTCTTCCTCTTCACTCTCTCACTCTCTTTCCGACGGGCGTTCTCCAAGTACGTCATGGGGAACATCCGGGAGCCGCATGCACCCCACACCCACACCCTCTCTTTCTCTCTCACTCTCTCACTGTCTCACTCTCTCACTCTCACTCTCCCACTCCCTCTCACTCTCCTTCAGGCGTGCCCTGAGTACGTGAAGGGGCGCATCCGGGAGCCGCATGCACCTCACACCCACTCCCTCTCTCTTTCTCTTCCTCTTCACTCTCTCACTCTCTTTCCGACGGGCGTTCTCCAAGTACGTCATGGGGAACATCCGGGAGCCGCATGCACCCCACACCCACACCCTCTCTTTCTCTCTCACTCTCTGACTCTCTCACTCTCTCTCACTCTCTCTCACTCTCTCACTGTCTCTCACTCTCACTCTCTCACTCTCTCTCACTCTCTCACTCTCACTCTCTCACTCTCACTCTCTCACTCTCTCACTCTCCTACAGGCGTGCTCCGAGTACGGCAAGGGGCACACCCGGGAGCTGCGCGCGCTGCACACCCACACCTCTCTCTTTCTCTCTCACTCTCACTCTCTCACTCTCTCTCTCACTCCCCGACAGGCGTGCCCTGAGTACGTCAAGGGGCACACCCGGGAGCTGCACGCGCTGCAGGCACTCGGGAAGACAGTCGAGGCGGTGAGTAGGCAGCAGCTGGTGCTTCATACTGGCCAGTTCATACTGTTCTGTTCATACTGTTCATACTGTTGAATTCGAAAGTCGAGGCGGTGAGTAGGCAGCAGCTGGTGCTTCATACTGGCCAGTTCATACCGTTCAGTTCATACTATTCAGTTCATACTGTTCATACTGTTAAGTTCATACTGTTAAGTTCATACTGTTAAGTTCATACTGTTCATACTGTTCATACTGTTCAGTTAATACTGTTGATTTTGTCCTTGTGGCAACATGATGATGGTGATGGATGTTACAGTCAGGGACACCTCTAAAGGCGTGTAAGACCGTGCTTGGCGCGTATGGCCCGAGCACCTTACTGAGATGGCTGGCTGTTGGTGGTAGGGAACCCCAACTCTGTAAAGAGCGTGGGCGCACCCCTAGGTCCCCTACCGCAGCGACAGCAAACGCATGTTGAACGCATGTGGGGAAACAGAAACATAATCTCGTGTTTGCCAACCATCTGGGATTCAATCGGAAATCCTAGCAATGACGAGGATGGATGTTAAAGTCGTGTGTGGCACACCTCACCCTACCACATTCACAACGCCTGAGGCGGCGCCTCAGGCGTCGCATTCACTTGCGCGGATCAGGCGGCGCCTCTGGCGATCCGACCGCCTGAGGCGCCACCTGGGGCGCACCCCTGATCGCGTCAGGTGCGGCCTTAGTGAGGCGCCACCCCGACCGCCTCAGGCGCCACCCCGACCGCCTTAGGCGCCCACCACCGCCTGAGGCGCACCGCCGACACCTCACGCGTTATGACCGCATTCATTTGCGCGGATCAGACGATGGGGCTGTGGTAGGGTAGCCCCGTGGCAACCGGGACAGCGGCTGTGGTTAGGGTGGGAGCTGTCATAAATCCCCCTCTCTCTCGTGCCCCCATGGGGACGCGGCGACCTGCATCGACGAGGACGCCGCGCTGTCGCACGTGCGTGCGTGTTGTGCGTGTGTGTATGTGTGCGTGTGTGCCCATAATCCAGGCTCTGCCTCAGCAGCGGTAGGAGCTGCGGTAACGAATCCCTCTCCCTCGTGCCCTGCTCGTGCCCGCCCGCAGGAGAACGTGGAAGTCGGCACCGTGTCGCCGCACACGCACACTCTCACACGCATGCGTGTTGTGCGTGTTGTGCATGTGTGTGTGTGCGCGTGTATGTGATCCAGTCTTGCCTCAGCAGCCACTCAGCAGCGGTAGGAGCTGCGGTAACGAATCTCTGTCTCCCTCTCGTGCCCGTCCGCAGGAGGACGTGGAGATCTGCATCGACGAGTACATCGCGTCGGTGCGTGGGGGCCTGCAGGGTGTCAAGTTCAGGGTACATGGTTTCGGCGTCCACGTTGGGGAAATTGTGACGCTTCTGTCCGTCTTTGCGCACAAAATCGACAGAGAGAGCGCAGCAGGACAACAGGGGCAGGCACCTGTGGCGTCATGGTGAACAGAAAGGGGGAGGCGGGAGCAGGGCCACGTGCACGCGCGCTCGAAACACACACGTGGGGGCCTGTAGCGGCGGCAGGGGCAGGGGCTGGCACCTCTGGCGCGTCATGATATGGGCAGAAAGGGGGGGAGGGCAGGGCCGCGGCCCACGTGCACACGCGCTTGAAACATACAACACACACACACACATGCACACACGCATGCACACACATACACATATGCGCACACACGTGCACACACACACACACACACGTACGCACACACACACGCACACGACACAGGCGGCACACACACGCACGCACACACATACGCAGGCCGGGCTCAACGACTGCGGGAACCGCACGTCGCAGCTGCTCGCAGCCGCGTGGATCTCGTGGGAGGACGCGATGCTCGTCTACTTCGTGCTTGGTGCAACTACAAGGGGTCAGCTTCTGCTCAGAGCCGGGTTAAGGGTAACAGGTTGAGAATCCTGTGAATGCTGGTTGAAATCCCAGTTAGAAAACCCCTTAACACGTTAGAGGTTGCGGCCCGGCTGGATATCCTTTTCGGCCACGTCTTGGCCTTTCTCCCCACGGGGGGATGTCTCTTCTGGCAATTGGCGACGAACCTGCCTTGCGTTTTCCGTTTCCCAACATGCGCTCACCGACTTCAACAAGCGTTTGCTGCCGCTGCGGTAGGGGACCTAGGGGTGCGCCCACGCTCTTTACAGAGTTGGGGTTCCCTACCACCAACAGCCAGCCATCTCAGTAAGGTGCTCGGGCCATATGGCGCCGAGCACGGTCTTATACGCCTTTAGAGGTGTCCCTGACTGTAACATCCATCATCATCACTTCCCCGAGTTTGAGAAGGCCGCGCTCTCGTTCGTGCGGGGCGAGTGCGACAGGTGCGCAGTCGCTCACACGCAAGGGGGGGGGGGTAGGAGGCAAGGTAGGAGGGGCCGTTTATAGGTTTTGGGGGTTCAACCTAAGTTTAAATAACCTCACCGTACCGTGCGCGCCCTTAGCCTTCGCGGGGGAGTCGAAAGTGATCATGCACACACACGCCTTGGGTAGGCATGTTCAGTCACTTAAACGTACAGCTGAGATGGGGCGGGGTGCGATGGGAGGGGGGGCAGCCTCAGTGATTTTGTTTTGGGCTCCTGGGAGCCATTGGGAGCCATTTGGCTCCTAACGATCCCATCAGATAGATCTCAATCAACCAAGTTGCTTGATGGTCTGACGATCCCATCAGATAGAGCTCGTCACGAGCTGGAAAATTACCTATATTTGACAGTCAATGGTCAACGCTAAGGCAGCAGTCAAGGCGGTCAACGGGACGTTAGTCCGCGCGCCAGCTTCCAGAAAGTAACGTAAAAAACTGAAAACAAAATCACTGGGCAGTCCCCACTCTGTGGCTGCCGCCCCCCCCCCCTATACATAAATGTACAAGGCGAGGGACGGACGCGCGGGCACAGAAGCAGCGGGGAGCAACGGAGGGTGACGCTGCCGTACAAGGCGAGGGACGGACGCGCGGGCACAGAAGCAGCGGGGAGCAACGGAGGGCCCCTCGCATCATAAACACACACGCACCAGACCCAATGCGACCCCCATCACACAAACCAGGCGAGCGCGCCATCTCACACACACACACACACACACACACACGCACACGCACACACACACACACACGCGCGCGCACCAGGGACGCCATCAAGCGCCAGGCCAAGGCGGACGCGCGGGCGAAGAAGCAGCGGGAAGCAGGGGGGCAGCCGGCTGCTGCTGCTGCTGCTGGGGGCGGCGTGGGCGCGGACGGTGCGGGCGCGAGCGCAGCAGAGGGGGGGGCGGAGGCGGACGAGGAGGGGCGGCCGAAGGAGCATAAGGTATGGGCGCGGGCGTCGCTCGTGCCGTTCCAGGTGCGCGCCCCCGGTCGACACACGCACGCACACACACACACACACACCCATACACACGTGAGGGCGTCGCTCGTGCCGTTCCAGGCGCGCGTCCTCAGTTGACACACGCACACACGCACGCACACGCGCGCACACAGACACACACACACGCACACACACACGTGGGGGCGTTGCTCATGCCGTTCCAGGTGCGCGCCCCTGGTTGACACACGTACACACGCGCGCGCGAGCGCGCACGCGCACGCACACACACGCGCGCACACACACCGTCATTACCATTACCACGTCATTACCATTACCAAGTGAGTTTGGCACACGCACACGTGCAAACACACACACACACACACACACGTGCACGCACACACGCACACACACACACACACACAGGGCGGGCAGCTGCTCGCGTTGGGCACACACACACACACACACACACACACACACACGCACCAGGGTTGTACCTGGGGGCATGCGGTTTTCCAGGAGAGGGCCTCCCTGACTCATCGGCTTGCCAGGAGAGGGCCTCATGGACTCATCGGCTTGCCCATTTTTCCCGGGGCTTCGCCCCAGACCCCCGCTATCCGCAGTACTCGCTTTCTGTCATACGGTCTCTCACGCAAGCTTGGTTGGGGGCAGCGGCAAACACACATCCAGAGGACAAACAGCTCGCAACAGCTCATGTGCGCGGCGTGGACATGCATGCATTCAGTGCATGGCGGGTCGGCGCATGCAACACAACAATGGACACTGATTGAAAGTACTATGATGCATTGATGCATGCAGAACACCACAGCATGTGCGCAGAGTTCTGGCCATCAGAGGAAAGCGCCATTCCAAAGTTCTGACCCACACCTAACCTTTACCAGCATCCGGGGGCGGGGCCCGCGTAAGCCAGAATCACTTTGCGATTTCAAAAAGCAGAAACGCTTCAGAAATGAGGGATTTCGTGGTTTTGCGTGACAGTCGGAGTGTGGGGGAGCTCAAGCCGAACGCCCCGATCGGCTTGGCGTGGTCATCGGCCACACCGATGCGAGGCCCTCCGGGCCCTCACACTTGTCGGATTTCCCGATCACGCCCCCAAGAGACCATCGGTTTTCGGAATCCGATAGGCGGGTACACCCCTGACACTCGCGCACACACACACACACACACACACACACACACAGGGCGGGCAACTGCTCACGTTTGGCGTCGACTATACTGGTGTCACACAGACTGTAAGATCCATCATCATCATACCAAGTTGGGGGACATTCAGGCGCACGTGGTCAACAACGTCAGCATGGTCATGGTAGGCGCAATCTGGCGCAGCACGGGAGAGAGGCAAAGGGAGAGGGAGGGGGAGAGGGAGAGAGAGGCACAAAGTTGGGGGATATTCAGCGTGCACGTGGTCAACGACGGGAGGGGGAGAGGGAGAGAGAGGCACAAAGTTGGGGGATATTCAGCGTGCACGTGGTCAACGACGTCAGCATTATAAGTGGAGCTGATCTCCCCACACCGGCCAACCTCCCCACCGGCCACCCACTGCGTCATGTTGCTGCTGCTGCTGTTGCTGCTGCCGCTGCTGCCGTTACCACTGCTGCTGTCGCCGCTGCTGCTGCTGCAGCTTCTGCCCCGCTGCTTTTTCTGCTGCTGCCGCTGCCGCTGCTGCCGCCAGTGCTGCCGCTTCCTCTGCCGGTGCTGCCGCTTCCTCTGCTGCTCTTGCTGCTACCGCTGCTGCTGCTGCTGCTGCCACTGCTGCTGCTGCTGCTGCTGCGCCATGCACACAAGGTCGACGTCCCGCCGCGGAAACTCTCTTTCTCCCTCCCCCTCTCTCTCTCTCTCTCTCTGTCTCTCACTCTCTCTTTCTCTCACTCTCTCCTTCTCTCTCTCCTTCTCTCTCTCTCTCCTTCTCTCTGCTGACAGGTCGACCCAGACCACGACATTGACCTCTCGCACGGCAACGCCACCAAGCTAACACAAACACACACACATACACACACACACACACACACACTCTAACACAGGTCGACCCTGACCACGACGTCGACCTCTCGCACGGCAACGCCACCAAGCTCACAGACACACGCACACACACACACACACACCCACGCCCCCCCCCCCCCGGTACACAGGTCGACCCTGACCACAAGGACGACCTCTCGCTGCCCCCGCACGGAAAGGCGACCAAGATGGCGCGCAAGCACGCGCTCACCCTCCCCCCGCTGTCCTCGCTCCTCCCCCCCTCGAACACAGGCCGACCCCGACCACGAGGGCGACCTTTCGCACGCTGTCCTCGCTCAGAAGGGCGACCCCCCTGCCGCCTGCTGCCTGCCTGCACTTACCGAAGTACCGCTTTGCCTTGCCGATTAAATAATTCGGGAAAAGGCGCGGCAAGGCCGATTTCTATAAAATATTGCCGAGTCGAAAACATGCCAAAAGTGACGTCAAAACGGGGGGGAAAATCCAAAAGAATCCCGCGGCAAGGCGCGTTATCGTCGCCGAGCCCTGGACGCAGCAATGCGGCGCTGCTGGTGACGAGGATCTCCGTGCCGCTGACGAGCGGGGTAAAATACGACTGGCCCGGCTCCTGCTAGACTGCCCCTCGGTGGAACACTTCAGGAGCGGCTTGCCCGGCGCTGCCATGGCTTGGCGAGTAGCCGCGGCGCTGCCGCGGCCCGTGCTGGGAGACGGCCCTTATCCTCCCCCCATGCAGGACGCCATGCGGCACTGATCTCGACGAGTTGATCGACGAGCGGAGGAGCTGGCGCCCGTCAATGCATGCTGGACATTGGTCAAGATGGCTGCCCGTGGAGGCGGGCTACCATCACGGCTTCAGCGGTGGCGACCGCCGAGGCAACACAGAGTAAATCCGCTTCACCAATCGCAGCGTTCGTCACCGCGCTCATCCTCGGGGTCGCTCGTCTGCCGGTGACTGGCGTTGGAAGGTCTTCAGGCAGCCTCCATGACAACTCTGTCGTCCATGCACCCCTGGAGGGTGGGACCTGGCCATGCATGAGGCATGGGGCGCCGGCTGAGCCCCATGCAAACGAGAGCTGGACAGCCATGCACTGCCTGTGACCCTGAGTTCCAGTCAGCGCCAGTCGGCTCTGCCGGCTTGACTGGCCACAAGGCCACTACTGTGACCCTGAGGAAGGTCCTCTCCTATATGCTCCTTGCCAGACATGTCTCTCAGAGACCGCTGTTTGGGGTAGTCTAGCCGGCGGGAGCGGTAGTCTATCGGCCGGGAGCCGGCGGTACTCTAGTACTTCAGTGTGCTGGAGTATCGGCGGGTGTCTCTAGTAGAAGAATAGCCTGCTTAGCTGGAAACCCCTTGTTACTGTTACTGTTACCCTGTGTTACTGTTACCCTCTTTAAAAAAAGTGGCGGCAAGGCAAAGCGGTACTACGGTACCTCCCATCTCCTGCCTGCCTCCTGCCTGCCTCCTGTGAACCCCCATCTCTAACTATTTTCGCAGGTTGACCCAGACCACGAGGACGACCTCTCGCTGCCCCCGCACGGAAAGGCGACCAAGATGGCGCACAAGCACGCGCTCACGCTCATTCCGTCGTTCATTAAGCAGACGCTGCTCGAGCACTTTGGCCTGCGCGCGGCGGGGCTCATGCTCGGCCAGGTGAGGGCTTGGGGTTTCAGTGCTTTTATTTTCCTATTTTGGGGGTGTAGGCTTAAGGGTGTACAGGCGAGGCAAGCGCGCGCTCACGCGCGTCCCGTCGTTCATCAAGCAGACGCTGCTGCAGCACTGTGGCCTGCGCGCGGCGGGGCTCATGCTCGGCCAGGTGGGTGGAGTGGGGCTTGGGGTTTAAGGCTTTGGGGTTTTAGGGTTGAGGGTTTACAGGCGAGGCAAGCGCACGCTCACGCGCGTCCCGTCGTTCATCGAGGCGACGCTGCTCGAGCACTCTGGCCTGCGCGCGGCGGGGCTCATGCTCGGCCAGGTGGGTGGGGTTTTATGGTCTGGGTTTTTAGGGTTTGGGGCAAGGCAAGCACGCGCTCACGCTCGTCCCGTCGATCCATCAAGGCGACGCTGCTCGAGCACTATGGCCTGCGCGGGGGGGGGGGGGGCTCATGCTCGGCCAGGTGGGGGCTTTGGGGTTTAAGGGTCTGTTTTTCAGGGTTTGGGGCAAATCGAGGCCCGGGCAAGGTGCAGGCTTGTGGTTTTAGGGTTTTAGGGTCTCGTCCTGGGCAGCCCAGGGGCTGGTCGTCTGGGCTGGCAGCGGGCATGGCGTCTCGGGCTCGTAGTGCCCGAGCACCTGAGCAGGTTTTTACAGTTTTAGGTTGAATTTTACTCTCTTTTCTTTCTCTGCCCGCCATCGCTGTCTCTACTGCCGTGTCTGCGTAACACACGCACACACACACACGCACACACACACGCACACACACAGGGCATGACCGACACTGTGCCACCGCATGGAGGGCACGCTCGCGCACGCACACACACACACCACGCACACACATACACACACGCGCACACACACACACATACACACGCACACACGCACGCACACACAAGCACACGCACACACACTCCCAGGGCATGACCGACATGTGCCACCGCATGGAGGGCGCGCTCGCGCACGCACACGCACACACACATGCGCACACATAGCAGGGTGTAACACACACACACACACACGCACGCACGCGCGCGCACACATACACACAAACACACACACACACACTTTCAGGGCATGACCGACATGTGCCACCGCATGGAGGGCGCGCTCACACACACACACACACACATGCACACACACACACACACACACACACACACAAGCACACGCACACACACTCCCAGGGCATGACCGACATGTGCCACCGCATGGAGAGCGCGCTCACACACACACACACAGGGCATGACCGACATGTGCCACCGCATGGAGGGCGCGCTCGCGCGCTCGGGCATGGGCAGCGTCGTCAATGTGTACGCATCGCAGTCGACGGCTGCTAGCCAGGAGGCGATGGAGGCGCAGTGCGCGCAGCAGCGATGACGACGACGGACGGGCCGAACGGCGCCGGGCTGGGCAACGGGAACGGGTGCGCGCAGCAGCGATGACGACGACGGACGGCACACCAGTCGGCAGTAGTTTACCACGGGTGGTAGGGGCGGAGCACGGGTGGGGGGCGAGATCTGGCGGGCGCGGAGGGGGGTGGGTAGCTCACCAGCCGCGACGGGGAACGGGTGTGCGCAGCAGGGATGATGATGGGTGGTGCTGTCAGCGGAAGTTGGCACACACAGCATTTGTTTGTACAGCAGCAGGGGGGTGCAGGGGGGTGGGACCCGGCGGGAGCGTTGCAGGGGTGGGTCGAGGTAGCTAGCTGAGAAGATACGGGGGGGGGGGCGAGTGAGCTCTTGCGACATGGACGCAGCCTTGAGACATGGAGGGGATAAGAGGTTCAGTCAGTGTTGCTGACGCAAGTAGCAGCTGTTTGCCGTCTGGAGTCACGCAAGTGATCTGGGCCCCCACTGGGGGCCAGACTGGGTCAGTCAACGCCGCCCCGTCTCCTCTCCCCCCAGTTTTACAGGTTTTACACGTACGCGCCCGGAGGAACCGGGAGCGTGATTTAAGGCCTAGACTACACGTCTAGGGGAGCTCTACTAATAGAGCCCGCAAGGCCTCGCAGCGCGCCAGCCTACCAGGGGCTCTCCCCCCGCCTTCATGTGCATTGGGTCCCACTGACGGGTGTGGAGCGCGCGTATGCACAGCTGATCGCCCACAGCTTGTCACACACGTTCCTTCCTGTGATTCTGGTCCGAGGTGTGCTGAGGGGTCCAGGTCGCATTCCTACACGTGCAGGCGGCCTGCCGCTGTGGGTGTGTCGGTGCGCCCCAATACTAGTCGCTCACATTGGTGCCGCCTCCTTCAAAACCAGCGCGATGATCAAGCATGATCACGCGAGCCCGCCGGTGGACTACCAGTCCCTGGGAAGGATTTTAGTAATTAGTTTTCCCCCGGCTCGAGCAACTTTGACGGCTCATACCAGGCGCAACACACAGCGGGTGTCCACGCAACGCATTCCGCTGTGCTGCTCTCGGCGAGAGCTTTCCAACGCACCCCTCCACGCCCTCTCCCACCAAGTACGGGGTGGTTTTCTGGGAAATGGGAAATCCGGCTCCGAGCAGTATTCGGCTCGCAAGGGGATCACTGTGGACTACCCGCCGACGCTGCCGCTACCGCTGGTGGCGCAGCAGCAGCTCGAGGCGCTGGCAATGCGGTCGGCTCTCGCGATGCGGATCAAGGGTCCCGCAGCGGGCCTGTGCGCAGCGCCGCTTGCTCACAGGCACCATTCACAGACAACGCGTCCGACGGGCTGCCCGGCAGGGGCGCGGACGCCAACGACGTGGTGCTGGAGAACTTGAGGGGCGACTCCATGTCGGCGTTCGACGCAAAGAGCGCGCTCTCGCGCTCGCCAGCGCTGGTCAAGCTGGGCGCGGTCATGCGGGTCCCGGGCGTGCGGCCGTCCGCGCCCCAGCTGCAGGGCGGGCACGCGTACGGTCGCCGCGCGCCGTTGCCTGGGGCGCAGCAGCAGCAGCAGCAGCAGCAGCAGCAGGCGCAAGGCCAACGAGGTCGAAGCTGGGTCGAAGCCGGGTCGAAGCTGGGTCGAAGCTGGGCCGAAGCTGGATCGAAGCTGGGCCGAAGCTGGGTCGAAGCTGTTCTAGGTGGGGCACGCGATGGCACGGCAGGCGTCAGGTGTGCTGCGGCAGGCAGGCGTGGTCACGTCGGCTGGCCAGCCATAGGTCGTGGCTTAACTAGTGGCTGTGACGGTGGCAGTCCTGGGGGATAAGGCCACCCCGCGGTCAAGGGCAATTTTCGTGCTGCGGCAGGCACGAGGCAGTGCATACGTACTGGTTTGGGCACCAGGGAGGCAGACAGGCTGAGCCAGAGGTCGGCGAAGAAAGGAGTCCTTGAGACCTTGGTGTTACAGCAGTGTACAGCAGTGTACAGAAATAGTGTGGTGGCAATGTCCGCCGCTCAGGCAGTCGCTACGCGTAGAATTCCAACGTTTTTAGCAGCGGGGGGGGAGGGGTTGTGCGCCCAGCACGTCTCGTGTCAGCGGCATGCAGCGCGCCAACGCTCTGCGCGCATCTCCAGCCGCTGCTGCATCCTGACCACATACAAGCAGCTGCCAGTATGTGACCAGCAAGCGCAGAGCATCGTGGCGTGGCGTGCAGCGACTGGCCGCCTCTCACTTCTTGGCCGCGTCGACGGGCTTTCGGGTCAATCGTGAGCAAGGTCGGGGCCAAGATCCAGGCTGGCGCGCTACGTGGCCTTGCAGGTTCTCCGAGTAGAGCCCCCCTAGACTTTTAGTCTAAGCCTTCACCCACGCCCCGGGGTCCTTTAGGCGCGTACTTGCAAAAACTGTTAAAAAAAAGATCTAGGCAAAGATGGCCGCTGGAGATCTCAACCACTGCGGCGCGGGGAGCGCGGGGAGCGCTGTGTTTAGGAGCACGAGTGCTCTGACGATTCTGGTGGCGACCTGCAAAAAAATGCTAGCATGTAGCGCCCGAGGCGACCCGATCATCCAGATTGGCACGACGCTGGGCGTGTTCGGCAGCATCCCGCGGCGGCGACGAGGACGGCAGCCGCTGGCGCTGGCTTGGCATGGCAGCTAGGCTGCCATGGCCAGGCCCCTGCAGGCTCGCACATTACGCACATGTGGCCCTCGCTCGACAAGTCTGTTGACCAGGTTGTTGACTGCGCCACCCCAGCTGCAGGTCAGCTCCGAGCTGCAGGTCAACACCCAGCTCCCAGCCCACGCCGTCCCTCAGAGTCTGGTACCTGCAGTGCCGCACAGTGCGCTTACCCTCTGCGCTTACAACGCCTCTTGTGTGTAAACTCTCATCATCATCATGTATGTGTGTGTTGCGTAGAGGATGCTTACAGACGGGGAGGAACCCTGTACACACCTATCATAGTATCTTCAGCGATCGCGGTGCTGCGCATAGACTGTGCTGCCCCAGCAGAGAGACAAGACATGTGTCCTGGGAGCTGGCGTTCCCTTAGCTCCCTCTCCCTTTCACAACGCAGGGGCACGCCCATTCCAGGCACATTCAAATGTGGCAGGCCCGCGAGCCTCTATCCACACTTTTCGCGACAAAGGTATCTCTCACTCACCTCCGCTACCATTCACGGTACAACTATATTCGCCTACACTCCCCTACCGTTACAATGCCTACCCCCACTGCTGGTGAGTCTCCCCCAGGGCTCGCAAGCGTGCCACCGCTGGTCGACACCACCGCGACACGAATTTGCCCCGGCTAGCCCCGCCTCGCCTCACCCCCTGATCGCCCTTGATCCATCGACATAAGCCCCTTGCTGCGTAGCCGACACCGGGCCCAGTCCCTCCCTCCTTCTACATGCAATTGCAATTCACGACTCTGATGCTGACACATTGTGATTCTGCTACTGCCCCGCCTCGCCCCGCCCCGCCTGTGATCCATCGACACAAACTCGCGTCTGCCAAGCCGGCCCCGCCCCGCCCATCTCCTTGCAGTGCTCTTGCTGTGACCCTACTATCTGATTTGCTGACACTCACAGCTCTGATTCTGTCCTGGCCTGCCCCCCCCCCGCTGCTGCCAAGCCAGCGCCCGCGGCTGCCGCGAAGCCCGTCGATCAGGCAAGAAGGGCGCCCCTGCTGCTGCCAAGCCAGCGCCCGCGGCTGCCGCGAAGCCCGTCGACGCGGCGAAGCCCGCCAAGAAGTGAGAGGCGACCAGTCGCTGCACGCCACGCCACGCTGCTCTGCACTTGCTGGTCACATACAGGCAGCCGTCTGTATGTGAGCAGGATGCAGCAGCAGCTGGAGATGCGTGCAGAGCGTTGGCGCGCTGCATGCCGCTGACACGAGACGTGCTGGGCGCGCAACCCCCCCTCTCCTCCCCCCCCGCTGCTTAAAACGTATGACTTCAACGAGTAGCGAGTGAGTGCCTGAGCGGCAGACATTGCCACCACACTATCTCTGTACACTGCTGTACACTGCTGTACACTGCTGTAACACCAAGGTCTCGAGGCACGTCTCAAGGTCTCCCTTGTCCGCAGCAGCCCACTGTAAATGTCTCAGCCTGTCTGTCTAAACCCTAAACCTCTGTAAAACTGGTGCGAACCGAACCAGCGCGTCCGCACTGCCTCGTGCCTGCAGCATGGGAGGGCCTGGCCGCAAGGGGGGAGATGGCGTATCCCCACCAGGTCTGGCCCACTAGTACAGCCACTGGTTAAGCCCAAAAACAAAAAGCCGACCTATTGGCTGGCCAGCCGCCATGACCACGCCTTGCCTGCTGCAGCACGGGTGACGCCTGCCTGCCATGCCATCGTGTGCGCCCTACCTAGAACAGCTTCGACCCAGCGCGCCGCTGGCCTCGCGCCTGCTGCTGTTGCTGCGCCCCAGGGGATGGCGCGCCGTGGCCGTACGCGTGACCCCCCCCCCCCCCCGACGTCCGCACGCCCGGGACCAGCGTGACCGCGCCCGGTATGGTCAGATGCCCGGCTCATGCACGCGGTTCGTGCGGCAGTTTTTTTCAGTTTTTACATGTATGCGCCCGGAGGACCCCGGGGCGTGAGTCAAGGCCTGGACTACGCGTCTAGGGGAGCTCTACTGGTAGAGCCCGCACGGCCACGCAGCGCGCCAGCTTACCAGTGCTCGTGCGGCACATGTGGTAATTCTTGATCATCGCGCTTGGTTGTCAAGGCGGCGGCAGCAATGAGAGCGACCTAGTATTTAGCTTGGGCATGCAAAACCCACAGCATTCAGTTCTGTGTCACCACAGGCAGGAACACATAATCCTGGAAAGACGTCGACTGCATCACCTTCCACCCGGCACCAGCCCTCTGGCCCAGCCTGTCTCTCTCCTATGTATGCGTGCGTGCGTGCATGTGAGTGCGTGTGTGGGGGGGGGGCGTTTTGCGTGTACGTGCATCTGTGCAGCACACCCTATGCGTACAGAGAGAGGAGGGCAGGGGGAGAGAGGATATACAGTGTGAGCAGCATGGAGACAGAAAATCGGCGGCGGACGTAGAGGGGCCCCGGACGGCATCGCACGCTAGGCTACAAGACACAAGCATGTGCTCCCCCTGCCCCCCTCCCCCCCCCCCCGGCTGGTTCATGCAGGAAGCCTGGTGCGGGGATAACACGTCGCCACACGAAAGACAACACAGTGAAGCCGTCTCCCGCGTGCAGTCGCGTGGTCAGCGCAGCGGGGGCACACCAATGGGCACAGTCAGGCACAGTCAGGCACAGGCACAGGCACAGGCACAGGCACAGGCACAGGCACAGGCACAGGCACAGGCACAGGCACAGGCACAGGCACAGGCACAGGCACAGGCACAGGCACAGGCACAGGCACAGGCACAGGCACAGGCACAGGCACAGGCACAGACAGTCAGGCACAGCCGTGGCCAAGCACTTGCACGTGTGGTCGTGGGTGCGGGCGTTGGCAGGGTGCGGGCGTTGGCAGGGTGCGGGCGTTGGCAGGGTGCGCACAGAGGCGCAGGCTCCAAGCCTCGTTCAGCACGTCGTGAGCTGTTTTCAGGTCCGACCTCGTGTCTTCATAATGGCGCCAGGCCCGTCACAGATGTGACCACGTCGAGCTTGATGCAGTACAGATGTCGCCTGTCGAGCCATATTGTGGTTATACAGTTTTTACATGTGCGCGCCCCGGGCTTACCCCGGGGCGTGAGTTAAGGCCTAGACTACACGTAGGGGGGCTCTACTAGGAGAGCCCGCAGCCTAGAAGTGGGCCATATTGTGCCCTAGAACAGCCTCGACCCAGCGCGCCGCTGGCCTCGTGCCTGCTGCTGCTGCGGGGACGGCCGCACGCCCGGGACCCGCGTGACCGCGCCCGGCTTGGCCAGCGCCGGCGAGCGCGGGAGCGCGCTCTTCGCGCCAAACGCCGACATGTACTCGCCCCGCAGGTTCTCCAGCACCGCGTCGTCGGCGTCCGCGCCCCCGCCGGGCAGCCCGGCGGACGCGGGGTCGCCGAGCCATGGCGCGCCGCACGGGCCCGCCACGAGGCCCTTGGCCCGCATCGCGAGCGCCGACCGCTGCGCGAGCGCCTCGAGCTGCTGCTGCGCAGTCAACGCAGGCGGGGGCGGCGGAAGAGGCGGCGGCGGCGGCGGGTAGTAGTCCACTGGCGGGCTCCGCCGCGCGATGCCACCGCCGCCGCCACTGCCGGCATGCGCGTGGTGCGGGTGCGGCTGCTGCGCGCGGCCGCTCGTCTCGGCGCGTGGCTGCGGGCCGCGCGGCGGCGGCGGTGCGTAGTAGTGGCCCACAGCGTGCGGTGGCGGCGCCCCCGCGGGCGCGTTGCCGCCACCGCCTCCTATTCCTCTGCCGCCGCTGCCGCCTGGGCTGCCACCGCCAAAGCTCGTGCTGTGGGGGTCATCGTCGAAGTCGGCCGAGTAGTCGCCGCCGTACGATGGCTCCTGCGCGGTGCAGCAGCAGCAGCAGAAGCGATCGTTGGCCACAGCAGCAGCAGCAGCAGTAGCAGCAGCAGCGATTGTTGGTCACAGCAGCAGCAGCATCAGCAGCAGCGATTGTTAGTCACAGCAGCAACAGCAACAGCAGCAGCAGCGATAATTGGTCACAGCAGCAACAGCAACAGCAACAGCAGCTGCAGCAGCAGAGATTGTTGGCCACAGCAGCAGCAGCAGCAGCAGCGGTTATTATTCACAGCAATAACAGCAGCAGCAGCAGCAGGTTACGAGCTTTGAGGTTGGGCCTCAAACACACACATGCGCCGCCACCTCCGCCAGCGACGCGCGCACCTCAGGACCTAGGATTTTAGGGCTGTCGGGTTTTAGGTTTGTAGTGTGAACAGGGTTGAAGTGTGAACAGGGTTGTAGTGTGAACACGGTTGTAGTGTTTTAGGGTCCAAGGGTTCAGCCCAACTAAGTCCGAGTTGGGGCTTCTAAAGCACACACCTGCGCCGCCACCGCCGCCAGCGACGCGCGCACCCCAGGGTCAGCGCTGTAGGATTATGGGTTTTTAGTTTATGAACAGGGTAGGGTTTTAGGGCTGTAGGGTTTTAGGTTTGCAGTGTGAAAGTGTGAACAGGGTTGTAGTGTGGACCGGGTTTAGTGTTTTAGGGTCCAAGGGTCGAGCCTTATAACTAAGTTTGAGCTGGGGCTACTACTAAAACACACCCACCTGCGCCGCGACCTCCGCCAGCGACGCGCGCACGGCCGCGCCGGGGTCGGCGCCCACGCGGAGCGGCGCGCACGCCTCGTACGGCGACGTGTAGTAGTCCCGGCTCTCGCGCAGCAGCGGCAGCGGCAGCGGCAGCGGGGGTAGCGGTAGCTGGCGTCCGCCTGCTCCCCCCCCTGCCCCCCCGTGTCGTTCTCCGCTGGCGCTGCCACGCGACGCGAGCGCCCCGCGCGCGGCGGACTCACGCAGCGCGTCGGCCTGCTGCTGCGCCTCCTGGACCGTCGCGAGGTACTGTGGTGCGAGGAGGCGCTCACCAGAGGGTTCTCCGGGGCCTGTGTCAGGGTGGTGGGGAGTGTGCACGTATGTGTATGTGGAGTCCGCCTGCTGCTGCGCCTCGTCGACTGTTGGCAAGGTAGGCGGGTACGAGCAGGCCAGAGGCACCAGAGGGCTCGCCGGGGCGTTTATGTGTGTGTGTGCGTGTGTGTGTGTGCGTGCGCGCGTGTGTGTGTATGTGGGTCCGCCTGCTGCTGCGCCTCCTCGACTGTTGCAAGGTACTGTGGTGCGAGGAGGCGCGCTTGCCAGAGGGTTCTCCGGGGCCTGCGGGAGAGAAGGAGGGGGAGGTGTGTGCGTGTGTGTGTGTGTGAGGAGGGGGCAAGTATGGGTGCGAGCGTGTGTGTGTGCGTGTGTGCGTAATGCGCACGCAACTGCCATTGGCAGCACCTCTGGCGCGGCCGCCACACCAGCATCGCCACACACACACACACACACACGCACACACAAACACACACATGCACACACGCACGCACGCACACACACACACATACACGTACACACACACACACACAAACGTACACACGCACCTGCCGGTGGCAGCACCTCTGGCGCGGCCGCCACGTCAGCGAGCGCGTCCTCGTCATCGTAGTAATACGCGTCCCCGTCTGGCGCCGCACCGTCGTCAGACGCCGCGCCATCCTCCTCCTCCTCAGCAGCACCACCACCTCCCGCACACCGTCCTGCTGATCCGTCCCCGCGTCCCGCTGATCCTCCGCCCGCCCCTGCGGAGCCCAGCCCCAGGCGCGAGAGGATGTGCGCAATCTGAGAAGCAAAGAGCGGCGGCGACCCAGCCTGCACGCGTCGCAGAGCGCCGCCGAGGTCGCGCGCGCCAGCGGCGGTGCGCAGCACGCGCCGGGACAGCACGCTGTAGAGCACGCCGTGCACGTAGGAGCGGACCTGAGCGGACATGCTCTCTAGGAGCGCCTCGCACAGAGCAAGCAGCTGCTGCGCGCACGCCTCACTCGACGCCTTGCCCTGCGGGGGGTGGTGTGTGTGTGTGTGTGGGTTGGAGAGTGTGCGCGCGTGTGCGGTTGTGGTTCCAATTACAGTCCGTCGGACGCCTACGTTGGCGTATTACCGCATCGCTCAACGACCTGCTCTGCAAGATCCATAAAGGTGAGTACCAGCTGCCATGCATGCATGCGTGCATGCCTCACCGCCATCCGCCCAACTGCCATACATGCACGACCAGCTGCCATGCATGCATGCGTGCATGCCTCACCGCGCCCCGCATGCACAGGTTCATCAGCAGGCCCGTGCCGTACTCGACGCAGTACACCGACCAACTGCCATGCATGCACGACCAACTGCCATGCATGCACGACCAACTGCCATGCATGTACTCCGACCAACTGCCATGCATGCGCGACCAACTGCCATGCATGCGTGCATGCCTCACCGCGCCCCGCATGCACAGGTTCATCAGCAGTCCCGTGCCGTACTCGACGCAGTACTCCGACAGGGTGCCGACGTCGCCCATGTAGTTGACCAGCCACGGGAGCAGGCCGGCGTCGAGCATGGTGCTCTGGGCCTGTGTTTGTTTGGTGTGGTGGTGGTTTACGAGTGGCCTGGAGGATCAGTAGGCTGTTCTCTAGTAGAAGAGGCTTAGCCTGCTGGAAGCTGTAACCCCCGTGTAATTGGTACTTGTTCCTTGGTGGGGAGGGAGGGAGGGAAGATGGAGAGACCACCGACCTTGCGCATCAGCGACAGCTTGTGCAGCGCCACGAGCGCTTGCTGAAGATGGAGAGACCACCGACCTTGCGCATCAGCGACAGCTTGTGCAGCGCCACGAGCGCTTGCTGCAGCAGCGGCGTGTCACGCACCGGCGCGCCGCGCGGGGGCGGCGGCGGCGGCGCGCCTCCCCCCGAGTGCGCGCCCCCCGCCGCCGCTCCTGCCAGGTGCTCGCCCGCGCCCGCACCCACACCCGCACCCGCGCCCGTGCCCTCCTCGACCGCATCCGCATCCGCATCCGCAAACGCGTCGGCGTCAGCATCTGCGCCCGCGTCTGCGCCCGCGTCTGCGCCCGCGTCTGCACCGCCGCCGCGGTCGGCGCGTGCGCCGCTGGCGGCGGGCTGCTGCGCCGCGCGCGGCGCGGAGCGCCGGCCGGCGAGGAAGCCCCCCTGGGGAGCTGCTGCCTGGCACTGCCTGTCCACACCCGCGCCGCCGTCCAAACCTCCAACATCCTCCACAACTCCAACGTCCTCCACACCTCCAACGTCCACACCGGCGGGCGCGCCGGCGGCGCCGCCGCCTGCTGCTGCTGCGCTGCGGCCCGCTCCTCCGACCACCCACCGCGCGCGCTGCCGCTGCGATCCAGACAAGGACCCAGCTCGGCTGGTCCCGGGGCTGGGCTCACCGCCCGTCGCCGGGGCAACGCAGCCACTCGCCCCCGCGTCACCTCCGCCGTCCACCGGCCCGCTCGCCCCGACTCGCTCGGCGCCGGCGCCAGCGGAGCCCATGCCTGGGGCATCCGGCGGCGGCGGCGGCGGGCCCCGCTCGCGTTGTTGCCAAGCGGCAGCTCGCTCGCTGCCACTCGCCACGGCAGCGTCACCGCCGCCGCTCCCCAGCCTGCCACCCCCGAATTGCTTGCCGCCAGCGGACGCGTTGCCGCCGCCGCCGCCGCCGCTGCCGCGCGACAGCGAGCCGAGCGGCGGAAGGGACAGCCCGACCCCGACTCGCTCCGGCGCAGCGGATGCAGCGGGTGCAGATGCAGACGGCGGCAAGTCGTCGCCGTGCTGCGCACCACCACCACCACCACCGCCGTGATGCGTGCCACCACCACCACCACCGCCGTGCTGCGCACCACCACCACCACCACCACCGCCGTGCTGCGCACCACCAGCCGGCACAAGGGGCGGGAACAATCCGGCGCTGCTGATGCCGCTGGCACCGCCTCCGCCCCCGCCGCCGGGTGCGCGGCTGCCGGACGTGGGGGGCAGCCCGCTCGGCGGCCGGCTGCGCGACCAGTCGGGCTCGTGCTGTGGCTGCTGCTGCGTCTGCTGCTGCGTCTGCTGCTGCTGCTGCGGCGGCGGCTTGCCCGCGCTCGCGCTCCACGGCCGCGGCTGCGGCAGCGGCGGCGGCGGCGGCCCCGCAGATACGCCCACCGCCGCGGCCGGCTCGTCAAACTCCTCCTCGCTGTACGCATCGTCCTCGTCCTCTTCCAGCGCCTCGCCGAGCGCGCGTGGGGCCCCGGCGCGCGGTGCGCGCGCGCGCGCGGGGCTGCCGGCGCCCACATCCACGCCGAAGAAGCTGTCCCCCTCGTCTGAGCAGCTGCTGGCGGTAGGCGAGCAGCACGCACCGCTGGCTCTGCACTCCGCTTCACCTCCCACCCCAGAACTTAACACCCCCAACGCCTTGACGCCCCCCCACAGCGGGCGCCCCGCGTCCTCAGCTGGGCTGCGCGCAGGCGCGCGCCCCGCCCCCAGCGCCACGAGCCCTAACGCCTCCTCGACGCACTCCCCGAGCGCGCGCCCCGCAGCGCCGCCGCGCGCAGGCGAGCGCCGTCCCGCCCCCGGGCTCCCCGGCGACCGCCGCCTCCCGCTGCTGGCGCGGCTCAGGCTGGGGGGGCGCACGCCGCCGGGCGGGGTCGGCACGCGGCCCGCCACGCTGCCTAACTGGCGGCTGTCGCTGCTGCTGGTGGCGGGATCCAGGTGCTGCTGCTGCTGCGGCTCGCCGTCCTTGCCGCCGCCGCCGCGTCCCGCTGATCCGCCCCCTCGTCCCGCTGATCCGCCCCCGTGCGTCGCGCCCGGGTCGCCGCCACCGCCGCCGTCGCCCACAAACGCCCAGCGCCCGAGCTCGGGGACCCCGTCCTCGCCCGCGCCCTTGCGCAGCATCGTGATGAGTGCATCGACGGTGCACGCGCCTGGTGGTGGGGAGGCGGGGGGCAGGCGAGGGAACGGGATTTTAGGATTGGGGTTCAAAAGTCCTCCCCCGCGCCTTTTCGGCGCATCGCGATGAGGGATCGGGGTAAACGGATTGAGGTTGAAAAAGACGTCTCGGACGAGCGCATCGCATCGCCTGGTGGTGGGCGGGGGATCAGAGTGAGCGGATTGAGGTTGAGCAGTCTTCTCGGATGAGCGCACGCGCGCGGTGGTGTGAGGGAGTTCGGGGTTCAAGGATTCAGGTCAAAACATCTTGTTGGATGAGCGCACGCGCCTCGTGATGGGCGGCGGATCAGGATTGAAGGATTGAGGTTAAATGGTTTTCTCGGATGAGCGCATCGATAGCGCATGCGCCTGGCAATGGGGTGGGCGGGGGAGGCACGGCGGTGGTTCAGGGTTGGAGGGGGGGGGTCTTTTAGCCCTTCCTAAATATCTCCACCTAATCCCCCTGCCTTTGGCGGGGGGGTCGGGGGGGCAAGGGAAGCTAAGCTTCTCCTTGGCTTCGGGCTTTATTACAGGGAGAACTAGCTTAACAGTCGTGGGGTCTGCGAAGCTCTATCCTCATCCCCGCGCTGTTTCGCAGCATCGCAATGCGTGCGTCAACGGTGCACGCGCCTAGCGATGGGGTGGGCGGGGGATCATGGTGATATTGCTCTAAACAAACACGGGGGCACGGTTGAATAAGGACCTGGTAGTGCTTGCAATCCCTCCTTCATCTCTCCCTCTCCGCTCCCCCCCCCCTTCCCTCGCCTCTCCCCCCTCACCGTCGCGCAGCATGTACGCTCCTACCATTATGTCGCTCGCCACAGCGTTGGCCAGCTGAGCAGCCTCCTCCAGCAGCGCCCCACAACCCCCCTCTCTCTCTCCCTCTCTCTCCCCTCCTCTCCTCTCTCTCTCTTCCTTCTCTTCCTCGTCTCTCCACCCCTCACCGTCACGCAGCATGTACGCTCTTCCCATCCAATCGCTCGCCACAGCGCCGGCCAGCTGAGCAGCCTCCTCCAGCAGCACCCCACAACCCCCCTCTCTCTCTCTCCCCTGCCTCCTCTTTCTCTCTCTTCCGTCTCTTCCTCTCTGTCTCTCTTCCCTCTCTTCCTCGTCTCTCCCCCCCTCACCGTCACGCAGCATGTACGCTCGTCCCATTCGGTCGCTCGCCACAGCGTTGGCCAGCCGAGCAGCCTCCTCCAGCAGCGCGCCATCAGCAGACGCGGCGAGGGCGGGGAGAAGCGGGGAGAGGGGGCCCGGCTGGTGCGGCTTGTACACGCGCATCAGATCGACCTGTTGGGTGTGTGCGTGTGTGTGTGTGTGTGTGTGCGCGTGTGTGTGCATGTGTGTGTGTGGGCAGCATCGGGGAGATGGGGCCCGGCTGGTGCGGCTTGTACACACGCATCAGATCAACCTTGTTGGGTGTGTGCATGTGTGTGTTTGTGCGTGTGTGTGTCTGTGTGTGCACGTGTGTGTGTGTGGGCAGCAGCAAGGAGATGGGGGCCTGGCTGGAGCGGCTTGCACACACGCATGAAGTCGACCTTGTTGTGTGTGTGTTTGTGTGTGTGCATGTGTGTGTTTGGGGGGGGGGAGCAGCGGGGAGATGGGGGCCTGGCTGGAGCGGCTTGCACACACGCATGAAGTCGACCTTGTTGTGTGTGTGTGTGTGTGTGTGTGTGTGCATGTGTGTGTTGGGGGGGGGGAGGAGCTGCGGGGAGAGGGGGCCCGGCTGGTGCGGCTTGTACACGCGCATGAGGTCGACCTGTTGGGTGTGTGTGTGTGTGTGTGTGTGCGTGCGTGTGTGTGTTTGGGGGGGGGGAGCAGCGGGGAGATGAGGGCCCGGCTGGTGCGGCTTGCACATGCGCATGAGGTCGTCCGTGTTGTGTTGTTGTGTGTGTGTGTGTGTGTGCGTGTGCGTGTGTGTGTGGGGGAGGGAGGGGGGGAGGGGGCCTGGCTGGTGCGGCTTGTACACGCGCATGAGGTCAGCCTGTTGGGTGTATGCGTGTGTGTATGTGTGCTTGTGCTTGTGCCGGCCTCCAGCCTCCTCCCGACACTATTTTCTTAAGCTACTGATTCAGCAGCTAGGCGAAACTAGTGGCACTCGTTCTGATTGGAAGACTTTTTCGGACACGGCGTTTGAGCGTGCTCAGGATAGGGTCGGGTGGAGAGCCGTGGTGTACGGTCCGGCTGCCCCTCAGGCGCCGGCCCCTCCACCACGGCGGTCAAGTAGATTGGCAAGCGCCACTTGACCCCCTATCCCCTAGAAGCAGTTAGGACCTATTTTGGAGGCGTCGCACAATAGCTCTCCTTTTTGCTCTGGGACTACACGTTGGCAGGCAGCCGGCTGGTGGCTACCGCCCCTCACAAGTAATTGTTAGGGCCAGAACTGGACTTGGGTCTAGGCGGTGGTACTAGGACTAGAGGTAGTCTTTGCTGGAAAGCCGATGTAACTGTATGTAACTGTACTATGTGTGCTTGTGTGTGTGTGTGTTTGTGTGCATGTGTGTTTGTGTGTTTGTGTGTTTGTGCGTGTGTGTGCGTGCACGCGTGTGTGTGCGTGCGACCTGCCCACGAGCCAAGTCGACCAAGCGCCCAGCGTGCCCCACCTCGATCCACGTCGCCAGCACGCCCCACAGCTCCACGTTCGTGTTTTTTCTTAGGATTTAGGCCTTCAAAGGGGGATTTAAAGGCCTTAAAATAGGGGTTTGCAGGGGTTCAGAGTTGTGGGTTTCTCCCGTCCCACCCAGTGGTCCCTGAGAAGAATGTTAGTAATTGTTTTTTTGGCCAGCTCCAGCAACTTTGACCGCTCACACCAAGCACAGCTCACAGCGGGCATTCATGCAACGCATGCCGTTGTGCTGCTCTCGGCAAGAGCTTTCCAACGCACCACTCCGCGCCCTCTCCCATAAAGTGTGGGGTGGTTTTCTGGGAAATGGGAAATCCAGCCCGGAGCGGTATACAGCTTGCAGGGGAATCACTGGTCCCACCTCGATCCACGTCGCGAGTACGCCCCAACGCTCCACGTTTTTTTCTTCTTCTGAATCCTCAAGGCCTGAAGGCCTTTACGGATTTGAAGGGGCCACCCAAGGTCTCCACGTTTTTTTTTTTTAGTATTTCGGCCTTTAGAGATTTAAAGGCGGTCACCCAAGGTTACCCTAGCTAGGGGTTCATAGTTCAGGGTTTCCCCCGTCCCACCTGGATCCATGTTGCGAGCACGCCCCAACGCTCCACGCTCGTGCGCGGGCGTGTGAGCCGCCAGCGCAGGGCCTGCAGCACGCGCGCCGCGTGCGTCGCGTGCGCACCACCCTCAGCCGCACCGCGCAGCAGCGAGGACACGACCTGTGTGTGTGTGTGTGTGTGTGTGCGTGTGTGTGTGTGTGTGTGCGTGTGCATGTGTGCGTGCACGTGTGTGTGCGTGTGTGCGTGGTGTGTGTGTGTGTGTGCACGTGTGTGTGGTGTGCGTGCACGTGTGTGTGTGTGTGTGTGTGTGTCGCCCTCGGCAGCGTCGCTCAGCAGAGAGGACTCGACCCGCCAGTCAAGCGGTGGTGGTGGTGTCGGAGAGGGATGCTCGGTGTTCGGTAGGGATGGAGGGGGAGGAGGGAATTGCGCGTGCGTGCGTGTTTGTGTGTGCGTGTTGCCAGCAGAGTCAAAACTTCCCCCCACCACACCACCCCCACCACCACATGGGCTCGCATTCCCGCACTCGGCTCTCGGAACCGTGTGGGGTGGCTTTTTGCGGTTCGTCGCAACGGGGGACTGTGCAGGGGGGTTGGTGTGCGCCTCGCTGGCTGTCGCCTTCTTGGGTCTTGTGTTTTTACTCAGGGTCTAGGCGCTCCCGTTGTGTTATGCATTCGACGACGACACCGACACCGACACACACACATGCACTCCAGTGGGACAGTGCGTGTGTGTTGTTCGTGTGCACCAGCCTCAGGCTGCGCCAGCGCGAGTCGAGTGCACCTCGAGAGGCGTCCAACATACTGTAAAGTATACGACCCCTTAACGCAGCATGGCCCCTAGCTAGTGACCCCATGGCCCGCCCCCCACCCCAGCAGCCCACCCAGATGCCCGCATCGCGCGGCACAACCTTTTAAACGAGAAAGCAGGCCGTGCTCAGGATAGGGTTGGGTGGAGAGCCGTGGTGTATGGTCCGGCTGCCCCTCAGGCGCCGGCCCCTCCACCTCGGCGGTCGAGTAGATTGGCAAGCGCCACTTGAACCCCTATCCCCTGGAAGCAGTAAGGACCTATTTTGGAGGCGTCGCACAATAGCTCTCCTTTTGCTCTGGGACTACACGTTGGCAGGCAGCCGGCTGGTGGCTACCGCCCCTCACAAGTAATTGTTAGGGCCAGAAATGGACTTGGGTCTAGGCAGTGGTACTAGGACTAGAGGTAGTCTTTGCTGGAAAGCCGATGTAACTGTAACTTGAACTGTAAGCAGGCCAGGCCGTCTACAACCGGAGGGCTGGCAGGGGGCGGGGGCGGGGAGGCGTTTTGGGGTGTGCCCAAATGTGGCACAAATTTGGTACAAGCTAGCCTGGGACGGGCCCTCATCGTGGCCCCCACTAAGCAAAACTTTGTGTAGCGCGGCCATGAGCGCGCACACACACACACACACGTGCACACCTTTGCGTAGTCGAGCGCGGCCATGAGCGCGCCATCGTACGCACGCACGCACGCACACACACACACACAAACACACACACACACACACACGCACACACACACACACACACCTTTGTGTAGTCGAGCGCGGCCATGAGCGCGCCATCGTACGAACGCACGCATGCACACACACACACACACACACACACGCACACACACACGCACGCACGCACACACACACACACACGCACACAGACACCTTTGTGTAGTCGAGCGCGGCCATGAGCGCGCCATCGTACGCGAGCGCCGACGGTGCCGCCGACACGGGTCGGTCGTGTGCGGCAGTGCTGGCGTCGCGCTGCCAGCCGCCACCGCTCAAACGCTGCTGCTGCGCCTGCTGCTCCTGCTGCCCCTGCTGCTGCTGCAGGCGCTGCCACGGCTGCTGCTGCCCCTGCCTCGTGTCACCTGTGTGTGTGCATGGTGGGGAGGGAGGTGCGCGTGCGTGTGTGTGTGTGGGGGGGGGGGCGTGTGCGTGTGCGTGCATGCGTGTGTGTGCCCGCATGCATGCGTGCATGCGTGTGCATGCATGCGTTTGTGTTTGTGTGCGATGCGCCTGCCCCCTGCCGCCCCTGCTGCCTCTGCTGCCCTGCTTCCCCCTGCCCCCCCCCCCCCCCGCGGTTGCTGTGCCGAGTCCATGCGCTCACCCATGCGCTCCGACCCGCCCGACCGCAGCTGGGAGCGGTATGCCCCGGCAGGGATGACGACCGGCGACGCGGGGTCGCGCGGCCCGGCGCGGGGCTGGCGCAGCCCCGGCGCGCCCGGGATGCGTGACCCCGGCTGCTGCTGCTGCTGCTGCTGTTGCTGCCCCAGCTGCTGCTGCCCCAGCTGCTGCTGCTGCTGCTGCTGCTCGAGCTCGCGCCTCGGGGACCGGCTCACCACAAGCGGTGGCAGCAAGGCCGCCGCCGCCGCCGCCGCCTCGGCCTCTCCTGCTTGCGCGCCGCATCCGCGGACCTCCCCCACGGGGGGCCCGCCCACCGCGCGCACGACCACGCCCCCGCCGCGCGCCGCGCCTTCTTCCCCGCCGTCGGGCGCACCCCCCGCCAGCGCCCCAGCGGAGGCAAACGCCGCGTCTACCCGATCAAACTCCTCCGCCTGGTCGACCTCCTCAAACGCGTCGCCGCCGTACTCCTCCTCCGCCGCCTCCTCCTCGGGGGCTGCCCCCCCCCCTACCCCGGCAGACGCGACCGCTGAACCGGGGTTGGCGCCAGCGGCTGCGGCGGCTGCGGCGGCACGCGCGCGCGCCTCTGCCGCCGCCAACAGCGCCGACGCCAGGCTGAGCTCCGCTTGCGGCTGCCCTGCCGGGCCTGCTGCGCCCCCGCCGCCCTTGCCCCCACCACCACTGGGCCCCCCCGCGTCCTCCGCGTCCTCCCCGCCCAGAGGCTGAAGCGTTCTGCCGTGGCCGCCGCCACGAGGCGCCGACGATGGCTTCGCCGACAGCTCGCGGCTGACGCCACGCGACCCCGTGAGGTCGTCGTCTGCGGGCAGAGTGATTTTGTGTTCGGCGTTTGGAGCCGGATTCGGGAGCCGTGGAGCCGGATTTCCGGTCAAATGGTTCCAGGAAATCAATTGAGAACTCTGAGAACAAAATCACTGATTGCGGGGCGCACACACGGAACGCACCGCACCGCGCGGATTCCCTACTTTGGCCGTTCCACCAAGGCTCACTGAGTCGGAGTAAGGGCGAGGCGAGAGAGAGAGACGAAGAGGCAAAATGGCAGCAGTTTTTACGTATATGTTCATGGGCAGTTCATGGGTCTCTCACCTGATCAGGACGGGCACACGCACACGCACCGCACGGATGAAGCACGGGGGTCAGTCAGTGCACCTGCCCAACACGCCCCCCCCCCTGGCGCCCCGCCCCGACGCACCCTCTCTCGCGCTCTTCCCTGCGCACACCCCCTGCATCCACCCAAGCACCACAGCCCCCCAGCATCCACCCCCCCAGCATCCACCCCAGCATCCACCCCAGCATCCACCCCAGCATCCACCCCCCAGCATCCACCCCCAGCATCCAACCCCAGCACCCCAGCATCCACCCCAGCATCCAACCCCCAGCATCCACCCCCAGCAACCACCCCAGCATCCCCCCAGCATCCATCCCAGCATCCCCCCACCCCCAGCATCCACCCCAAGCAACCACCATCCACCCCCCAGCATCCACCCCCAGCATCCACCCCAGCATCCACCCCCAGCATCCACCCCAGCATCCACCCCAGCATCCCCCAAAATCCACCCCAGCATCCGCCCCCAGCATCCCTCCAGCATCCACCCCACCACCCAGCATCCACCCCCAGTATCCCCCCCCCCAGCATCCACTCCAGCATCCACCCCCCCAGCATCTCCCCCGGCATTCCCCCCTCCAGCATCCACCCCCCCAGCATTCCCCCCCAGCATCCACCCCCAGCATCCACCCCCACATCCACCCCCCCAGCCCCCACCCCAGCATCCACCCCCAGCATCCACCCCCCCAGCACCCACCCACCGAGTGTTGACTGGTACACCTCGAACATGGTGAACAGCCGATCCACCCCCCCAGCACCCACCCACCGAGTGTTGACTGGTACACCTCGAACATGGTGAACAGCCGTGGCACCTCGCGCGTCGACGGCACGCCCTCAAGGTACGCTGCCAGCGCGTCCCGCTGACCCTGCGGCGTGATGTGTGTGAGTGTGTGCGTGTGTGTGGAAGGTGTGGGGGGAACGGGTCGATTTTACAGTCCGTCGGACGCCTTTGATGGCGCATAACAACCTGTGTGTGTGTGTGCGTGTGTGTTTCTGTGTGTGTGTGTGTGTGTGTTTTGTGTGTGTGTCTGCCCGCCGCCGAGCCTGCGACGCGTGTCATGAACACGATTCCCATCGGCAGGTTTGGGGTGCGGTGATTTCCTTTTCACGGTTTTCAATTGATTCCCCGGGGCCATTTGACTGGAAACCCATGGCTCCATGGCGCCCCCTCCCCAAGCCCCAAGCTCCAAACGCCGAACATGAAACCACTCCGTCGGGGTGCCCGCTGCGTGGGAGGCCCCCGCCTGACCCGACTGACGCGTACGCACCTGCGCCCAACCCCGCTCAAACAGGTGCGCGAACGAAGGGTGCGACGCCGGGTCGGGGACGTGCGGCAGCGCGTAGTACGCGACCAGGTCGCCGCCGGACGCCGCGACCCCCGCTCCGCGCGTGTCGAGGTAGTGGCGCAGCGCACGCATGCGCGCGGCGCCGTCGGCGCTGCTAGCGTCCTCTGCAAGCGAGCTGCGCGCGGGCTGCTGCGCGCCGGCCGCGGCCCTGCCTGCCCCCCCGGGCCCGGGGGGCGTGGCCGTGGCCGTGGCCGCGCGCACTCCTTTCAGACCCGCCGGGGCCGGCGGGTGCACGGCGAAGTAGACGTGGAGCGCAAACTCGAGCTGCTGCGTGGGCGCGTCGCCATCGAGCGCCGCCGACGGCACGAACGCGCGCCAGGCGGAGAAGAAGCGGTCGCGCTGGCCCTCGTCAAAGTGGCGCAGCTGGGGTGGGTGGGGACGGGAGAGGTGTGTGCGTGTGTCGTGTTTGCATGCATGCGACGTGTGTGTGACGCGCACAAGGACAACCTGCTGCTGGTGTGTGTGTGTGTTTTATGTGTGTGTGTGTGTGTTTTATGTGTGTGTGTGTGTGTGTTTTACACCCTATGTGTGTCGTGTGTCGTGTGTCGTGTGTCGTGTGTGCGTATTGTTTGTCTGAAGAGCACGGGTTGCTTTGCATGGTCTCTTCCACTGCAGCCTGGTGCGTGTTCCCCGCACCCACGCAGCACAAAGCGTCTGCCTGCATGCAGGCATGGGGTGTTGCATGGCGCATGGCATGGGCTCACCAGCTCGCCCCGCAGACGCTCTTTGTTCAGGTCAAGGCGCTGCGCTATGCTGCTTGTCAGAGCTGTCTGCTTCGCCATTTTCTCTTCGGCAAGCGCACGCTCTGCGAGAGGAAAGTCCAGGAACGAGAGAAACTCCTGCACCATGCTCAATATCTCTCTTGTCACTCCCCCATTTAGTCGAAACACGGGTTGATGAAGCAGCCGGGGCGACTCAGGTGTTGCAGAGGTTTCTTCGCGCTGCACACCAGGCTCCTCGACTGCCTCTTCCTCGACAGCAGCAGCAGCAGGTAAGGCGCCATCACTAGGCGCCTCGGACTCCACTTCTGCCTCCTCCTCGGGCTCCATCGCCACGGGCAGGGGAGCGTTGGGAGTGGAGGACTTCCACTTCTGTTAGCCAGGGTGTGTCGATTGCTGCTGCGCCTCCGTCATCGGAGTCAAGTAGTGGGCACTTGGTTTCGCGAATCAAATTGAATTGCACTGTTCAAGGCGCAGCTGAGCTGGGACTCATCCACACTTGGTTTCGCGAATCAAATTGAATTGCACTGTTCAAGCACAGTCCCCGCAAACAGACCCCTCGATCTACCCCTGCACCCCCCCCCCACGATCCCCATCAGCTGATCAGTGTGCCCCCTCGTGGTGCACACGCCACGCACGCACGCTGGCGGTCCCCGAGTCAGCGCACCACCACGGCTCCAAAGCGGGGTGGGGCAGCAGCAGCATGCCTGATGACGAGGACAGCGGCCCTGCGGGTCTGGTGAGTGAGGGGGGCACGTGCATGTACAGCACACACGCATGCGGATGCATGGCCAGATCCAAACGCGGCGCATGGAGGTGACTGCATGCGCGTGTGCCCGTGCCGTGTCCCTACAGATTCTTCCGAGGAAGAAGGTGGAGCGCATCGCCAAGGTAGGCCGAAGTTTAAGAGCCAAACCTGCCAGCTAGGTTTAGGCCTGGTTTTAGCAACTGGCCCTTGAACCTAGCCAGACCACCCAGACACATGAACCTTGCGAAATGTTGTACAATGCCCTCAACAGGATCTTGGGACCGACATGATCCCGATGACGCAAGAGGCGGCGGCCGTGCTCACGAAGGCCACGGTGAGATAGGAAATGTGTCCGCACGCGCCACGCACACATGCACACACGCACACAGGCATGAAGCCCTCCAGGGGTGGCGTGCGCGTCACGAGAGGTTTGGGCCGTGGCGCCGCTCCCTCTCCGTGTGCACGTGCGCCGCTCCGCTGTGCACGTGCGCCGCTCCGCGACGCGACCACGCGCATGCACCCCACCCATGCGAACCGTCACCCCCCAGTGCGTGTGTTACGACAGGCACCTGTGCGGGCCTTCGTACTAGTTCATACTTATGTCCACACCACGATCCGCACCCAAGGCACGGCTACAACCAGCCAACAGCCAGCAGGCAGCAGCCACATGAATCGATCGGGCCGCGACGCCCTCCAATTCCATGTAAACCCCCGCCCCCCCAAACGATGTAAGCCCTATTGTCAGCCCAAGCGTTACATGAGGCTGTCCGCATGCGCCGGCAATGCCTCTACTGCTAACAGCAATGCACCCCGGCGATTGTTACGAAGTCTGACCCGTGCACTGGGATGTCTCTCGAATAGGGGGCGACAACCCAGCGCCTGAATCGAGTGGATAGTATCCTTGGTTTGGGGGGGTCGGGGGGGGGGGCACTCTGGCCAACCAACTTCAACTTCAACATGGGTTGCCACTCTGGCCACCCAACTGCAACATTCAACTTCAACCACACACACGCACACACACGCGCACACTCCCTCGCACGCGCACAGGAGCTGTTCCTGGCGCACCTCGGGCAGAGCGCGCACGCGAACGCCGGGGGGGAGGAGAGCAGCGCGGTCGTGTATGACAACATCGCCGCTGCGGTCGAGGGGTGGGAGGCCGCGAACGACTGCCTGAAAGGTGTGTGTGTGTGTGAGAGTGTGTGTGTGTGTGGTCGATTTACAGCCTGCCGGATGCCTATGTTGGTGGATTGTACCCATTTGTGTGTGTGTGTGTGTGTGTGTGTGTGGGGGTTGCGGTAGTAGGGGGGGGGGGGGCACGCCGAGAGAGGCGGCAGGCTGACGGACACATTGTGGCGGAAGACACGCAATACTTGTTCGAGCACTTGACTCGAGGCGGCAGGCTGACGGACACATTGTGGCGGAAGACACGCAATACTTGTTCGAGCACTTGACTCAGGTCACCACACACGCGCACACACACACATGCACTCTACACACGCAGATATCTGCCCCCCCCCCCGCTCCCTGATCCCTGATCCCCACGTAGACCCACCACCACGCCACGCCCCAACAAACGCCCACTCCTCCTCCCCGCCCCCCTGCTCCCCTGCGCGCAGACATCGTGCCGCAAAAGGTGTCGGGAACAGAGGCGTTGGCGAGGCAGGCAGAGCTCAGAGCAGAGAGGGGGGAGGAGGAGGAGGAGGAGGAGCCGTGAGCGAGCGCGTGCGTGCGCGTGGCAAAGGACAGACGCGCAGCTGTTTTTTGCCACGATCGCAGGCTGCAGGTGCCATGTGACGTGCGAGTCGCAGCTTGCTAAGGTGCCGACGCCCAGCGGCTAGGGCGCTGGGCGTTGGGCGCGAACACCGGCTCGCCGCTGTCGACAAGGAAGCGTGCCAGCTCTCGCGCCCACTGCCACCACTCGTCGCCATCTGAATCGGAGAGGAACGTGTGGGTGTCGCCCTGCAGCTCAACACTCGCTTGCATGGGCTCCTAGCGCCCAGCTCATTGCTTACTAGGTGGAGCGCGTTCCCTAGGACACTCTGTGTCAAGCAGGCCATCAATGCTATCTGTACTCGTACTGTAGGAAAACGGAGCTGCGTGACGCCCCAGGGGCAGGTGTACGCATACACTGGTTGTGAGTCGCAATCACTCATCCGAGGTCTGCAGCCGCGCGTGGGTGCGACAGCAGTGTGGGGGCTTTGGGCTTGTCACAAGGAGGGGGGGGGACAGCTCGGGGCCGGCCACGAGAGGGGTTCTTCAGTGGTCTGCTGTGGGAAGGGACGGAGGATGCGGGGCAAGCAGCAAGTGGTTGCAACGGTGGTGGTGCGAAAGCGAGTGAGCTGGCAGTTGCTCAAGGAAGGGCTTCTCTCAGGAGAAAGACTGCCGGCTGGTACATTACCACTAGTGCGACCACCGCTTCTGGCATGGCGTCACTGACGCCGCGGCCGGGTGAGCTGGGGACTGCAGAAGTTGCCCCGGCCGCGCCAGCGGCGTTGGCGTTGGGCGAGCCCGGTCAATGTGCAGGACAGTCTGTTGCAGTGTCGGTGCTGCGGCAGGAGGTGCCAGCCGCCAAACCTCAACCACGCCAACGAGACGCCACTAGCCAGCAAATTATAGTGGTAACAACTGTATTCCGCGGGTTGCGACTTAGATTACTGATACGCTTTGCACAATTCGCGAGCGCGCATTGAGATTTGGAAGTGTAAAGGGCGCAGGCGCAAGGTGACAGCGACACATGATTGCGACACGCGTGTTTCAACGACACACACACACACAGAGGCTTGTCCACCAATATCCCATCGTGTGTCAGTCGCGATGCTCAAGGTCCCGAGGAGAGCCCACACCTACCTCCATGCCGAGGCATCAGAGGCCCATCATTCCCATGCCTCTAACACGTTACCCCTCTGCGCGCCAAGCCGTCGACCGCGCCCTGACCACTTCATTTCAGCGCCGTTATGAAGACATGACGTCGGACCGGAAAACAGCTCACGACGTGCTGAACGAGGCTTGGAGCCTGCGCCTCTGTTCGCACCCTACATATGTCCACGACCACGACCACACGTGCAAGTGCTTGGTCACGACGAGTGACGGGCGCGTCGTGTGTGGCAGGGGACACGGCCAGTCGAAACACCTTGCCGAGGCTGCCTCGGCTGCAGCAGTGTTAGAGCTGCTCACACGTACCGGCATACACTACCGGTGGCGGCACTGGCGGTACGCAGCATGCAGATGTCCGCTGCCAGGAGTTCTGAGCTGCCGCCAGGAAAGCTGCCAGCAGGGCTGGCAGCCCGCACCGTTGTTTTGAGAGCAGGAGTGGGGGACACGCACACGGCGTTCTGCCCGAGCTGCGCGGGAAGTGTAGGGGACGGGATGGCACCCCACCCCCTTGCCACCACCGCAGCCGAAAATAAGAAGGGTGCGCCTGCTGACAGCCGCTGGCGCCAAGTCCGCCGCCAAGAAATGATCGTGGCAGCGCCCTTCTGCAGGTTTCTGCAGGCCACTACTGCGCACATTCACAAGCTGCTAGTACCGAGCACTACACCTTGTCTGTGAGCAGCTGCGCCGTTGTGCTACTACGGTAGTGGTCGTAGCTAAGGCTAACCAGCAACGTTGCCTGACACAAACACAACATTTGAGCAGCTGACGCCTTGTCAACCCACTGAACTTGCACCTGTAACACAAGACAACCTTGGATCGTGTCCGTGCCGCAACAGCCCCGACTGTGCCGATTGGGGTGCCCCCGCCAACCACTCGACTGCACGCGGGAGACGGCTTTGCAATGTTGTGTTCCGTGCGGCGCCATGTTATTCCCGCCTCAAGTTTCCTGCATGAGGCCACCCGGGGGAGGGGGGGCAGGCCGGGGGCAGGGGGGTGGCACATGCGTGTGTCCTAGTCTAGCGTGGGATGGCGTCCGGGGCCCCTCCAGGTCCGCCGCTGGTTGTTCTTCCACGCTGCGGTGCACAATGTACGTACTCTCTCCCTCTGCCCTCCCCTCTCTGCACGCATAGGGTGTGCTGCACACACGCACGGACACACAAAAATGCACACAAACACAAAATGCACACACACAAACAAAATGCACACACACACACACACACACACACACACATGGTTCCACCCGAGTCACGTGGGCTTCCTGGCATCATCGCGTGCAACTGCAGTGCTCCCCCTCTCGGAGAGGGGGGGGAAGAGGCAGGGAGAGGCCACTCACTCTCCCCACACTTTCGTTCACACATTTGCACACATACACACACACACACACTGCCTGCATTATTGGTCGTGATGGGGAGCAAACGGCCTCCCTCAAGCCTGCTATCGCGGAGCCTGGAGAGGGACGGGCGGGCGCCGTCACCACTCACGGTAGCTTTCCGCGACGAGGAGGACCCCGGTGTGCCCGATGTGCCGTCCCCTAGGCGGTCCCGCCCTGGGGCCTGGGGAGCAAGCCCAAGCACGAACACCGGGGGCCAGCAGCCCGCGATGAGCTCGAGCTTCTTTGGATCGAGCCAGCCTCTTTATGGACGCTCCCTGACGCATCTCGTGAGGGATCGCACCACCAACGTGCCGGGTCCAGTTGGAGCCCGCATCGAGACGGGTTTCGTCGTGCGCTCAAACAGCCTGGAGGAACAAGTGAGCCGGATGGCGGTGATCATAAGAGCTCCATGCATGGCGGCCCCATGCGCATGCATGCGTGCGCCATCCACGGCTGCCATGCGCCCGGCGCACGCCGTGCATGCGTGGCCGCGTCACCTGTTGCCTGCGTACACGTGGCGCGAAAGCACCCGCTCTTTCACTCCCTCGCACGCACGCGTGCACATCTGCCCGCAGGTGCCGCCCGCTGCCGGCCTGCGCTCGCCGTCCAGCCCAGGTCTCAGCCCCTCCCGCACCATGCCGCGCTCGCCGTCGCGGCTGCGCAGCGCCATGCCTGCACCCATCAGCATGAGGCTTGACGACAGCAGGCCCAGCCACGGGCACCAGGCGGCCGGGTCGGTCGGATCGGGCGCCGGCTCGCTGACAGGTGGGCTGCCAGAATCCTGGCAACCGCAGCCCGCACCCACCCGCAGCTCATGCTGGTCACGTCCGCGCCCTCAGGCCCGCCTCGCTCACGCGCGCTCGCCTCCGCACACACGCACCGCACCGCAGTGCCCCTGCTGGTCGCCGGCGGCAGGTCGTTCGGCGCCAGCAGCCCGCGCTCGTCCTCAGGGTTGGGCGTTGTTGCAGCAGCAGCAGCATCCGTGGCTGCCGCCGCCCACCCCGCCATCGACCCGCTGCACGCGGCGACGCTCTCGCCGACACTGTCGCTGCCGACGCACGCGCACTCGGCCGACACGCAGCTCGGGGCCCAGGTGCGACACGCACACACACACAAACACACATGCACACACACTCTCTCTTGTGGTGACGCTGGTGCATGTTACTACAGTCAGGGGTACCTTTAAATGCGCATAAGACCGCGCTCAGCGTGAAGCGCCCGAGCACCTTAAACTGGGATAGCTAGTTATTATAGCCACTCCACTGACACACATGAAACAGGTCGGATCAGGCCGATACTACTAGGCACTGCTCAGGGGTTGCGATCCAACCCGCAAACCGCAAACCTGCAACACCGGGTTGAGTTTGGCCAATTTGGGCTGGCGCTGCGGGTGGAAATTGTGCGAATGTCGACCCGAAAATGTGTGAAATCGTCATTTTCACACATTTCTGCAGGCATTTCTGCATCAAAATCGCCTCCTTCTGGTTGTCATAAAGGAAGTGAGCCATGAGGCCCGAGTTCTGCCACAATTTCCCTGAAATCCTTAGCGGAACCACTGCTTGCATGGCCCAGGTGCTTGTGCGCGCGAACGCTGCTTTCACACGCGCGCGTTGTTGCATGCATGCCCCCTTGCGTTGCATGCATGCTCCCTTGCGTTACATGCATGTCCCCAGCCCTTAACCGTAAACTCTTAACTTAACCCTTAAACCTCTTAACCTCTTTACTAAACCCTTAAACCCGGAACCCTTAACCCCCAAACCCTGAAACCCCCAACCCTAAACTCCAAAACCCACCCGACGCAGGCGTGGGCGGGTGCCGGCAGCACGAGCCACCACGCGGCCGCGCACGGTGCGCCGCACTACCATGACCATGGAGAGTCCGGTAGCGGCGGCGGCGGCGGCGGGGGCGGGGGCGTGGGGGTGTCGAGCCTGCCCGCGATGCAGGACGCGGGCGCCGCCAAGGCGGTCGTGTTTGGGACGATCAACGCGCTGGTCGGGATCCCGGCGCTGATCGCGTTCACGGCGATCGACGATCAACGGGCTGGTCGGGATCCCGGCGCTGATTGCGTTCTCAGCGGTCGTGTTGTGTTTGGGACGATCAACGGGCTGGTCGGGATCCCGGCGCTGATTGCGTTCTCAGCGGTCGTGTTCCACGAGGGGCTTTGTAGGGGAGGGGCGGCTGTGTGTTTGGGACGATCAACGCGCTGGTCGGGATCACGGCGCTGATCGCGTTCACGGCGATCGTGTTCCAGGGGACGATCCAACGCGCTGGTCGGGATCCCGGTGCTGATTGCGTTCTCAGGGGGGGGGGTGTGTTTGGGACGATCAACGCGCTGGTCGGGATCCCGGTGCTGATTGCGTTCTCAGCGGTCGTGTTCCACGTGGGCTGATCCGGGGGGGGGGGGGGGGGTTGGGGGTGGGGGGGAGGGGGGTGGGGGGGTCTGTGTTTGGGACGATCAACGCGCTGGTCGGGATCCCGGCGCTGATTGCGTTCTCAGCATTCGTGTTCCACGTGGGGCGATCAACGCGCTGGTCGGGATCCCGGCGCTGATTGCGTTCTCAGCATTCGTGTTCCACGTGGGGCTTTGTATTGGGGGGGGAGGGGAAGGGGCTGTGCGTTTGGGACAATCAACGCGCTGGTCGGGGTCCCGGCGCTGATCGCGTTCACGGCGATTGTGTTGTTTGGGACGATCAACGCGCTGGTCGGGATCCCGGCGCTGATCGCGTTCACGGTGATCGTGTTCCAGGTGCGTTTTTTTGGGGGGGGGGGGTAGGGTGGGGGGGGGGGGGGTGTGTTTTGGGACGATCAACGCGCTGGCGAGATCCTGGCGCTGATCGCGTTCTCAACGGTTGTCCATGTGGGGCTTTATATTGGGGGGGGGGGGGGGCTGTGCGTTTGGGACGATCCTCAACGGTCGTGTTGCATGTGGGGCTTTATATTGGGGGGGGGGGGGGGCTGTGCGTTTGGGACGATCAACGCGCTGGTCGAGATCTTGGCGCTGATCGCGTTCACGGCGATCGTGTTCCAGGTGGGCGGGGCTGTGTGCTGTGGTGGCGGTGTGTGTTGGTGTGGAAAGTGTGGAAATTTGACATGTCGCAAGGATCAACCCCGGTCGCTGCACAGCGGCCCAGCAGGCCTGGTTCCGCGTCGACCACAAGACCGCCATTACGCCAAAAAGTGCCTGCAACACTGATACACACACTGCACGCCACGCCTGCAGGACCCCGTGCAACCGCCGCACATCGGCCGACTCTGTCGCTCCCTCTCACTCAAACACACAAACACACCCACACCCACACCCACACACACACACACATGACCCCATGGGTTCAAGCCGTACGTCGGCTCGCTCTGCCGCTTTTTCTTGCTTGCACAAGCACACACACACACGCACACACACACACACGCACACGCACACGCACACGCACACGTACACACACACATGACACCATGTACACTTTACACATCGCCTCGCTCCCTCTCTCAACACACACACACACGCACACACACACGCACACGCGCACATGTACACACACATGACCCCATGCTCACACCGTACTTCGACTCGCTCTGCAGCTCCCATCTCTTCCACACACCCGCACATGCACACAGGTCTGATACGCCGACTAAGGCGTCCGACAGACTGTAAAATCGACCGCACACACACACACACAGGACCCCATGTTCACGCCGTACGTCGGCTCGCTCTGCCGCTTCTTCTTCTTCTCGTCCGCAATCCACCAGACGGTGTTCTGCCTCCTCTCCACGCTGCCGTTTGCCGTGGGTGAGTGAGCGCACATGTGTGGCACGTGCGTGGCTCTGCTTGCATGGCTGCTTGCATGGCTGCTTGCATGGCTGCTTGCATGGCTGCTTGCATGGCTGCTTGCACGGCTGCTTGCATGGCTGCCTGCATGGCTGCCTGCATGGCTGCCTGCATGGCTGCCTGCATGGCTGCCTGCATGGCTGCCTGCATGGCTGCTTGCATGGCTTCCTGCATGTCTGCCTGCATGGCTGCCTGCATGGCTGCCTGCACGGCTGCTTGCTTGCACGGCTGCTTGCATGGCTGCCTGCACGGCTGCTTGCACGGCTGCTTGCATGGCTGCCTGCACGCCTGCTTGCACGGCTGCTTGCATGGCTGCCTGCACGCCTGCTTGCACGGCTGCTTGCATGGCTGCTTGCACGCCTGCTTGCATGGCTGCTTGCATGGCTGCTTGCATGGCTGCATGCACGGCTGCCTGCATGGCTGCCTGCATGGCTGCCTGCATGGCTGCTTGCACGGCGTGCACGTGCTGTCTGGCTGGCATGCATGGCCGGCTGGCACGTGCTCGTTCTGGCATGTCCACGAGGCTGGCTCGCACGTGGCTGGCGTGCATGGATGACTGATGATGGATGGTACAGTCAGGGACACCTCTAAAGGCATATAAGACCGTGCTCGGCGAATATGGCCCGAGCACCTTACTGAGATGGCTGGCTGTTGGTGGTAGTGAACCCCAACTCTGCAGCGGCAGCACACGTTTGTTGAAGTAGGTGAGATGCCTAGCACGTGCATGGCTGCTTGCTTGCCTGGCCTTGCCTGGCGTACTGGCTGGCGTGCATGGCTGGCTTGCACGTGCATGTGGCTGCTTGCTGCGCGCGGCAACAACAGGGCGGGCAGGGGCTCTGCCTACAGGATCCGTGTGTGCGTGTGTGTGTGTGTGCGTGTGTGTGTGCATGTGTGTGTGTGTGTGTGTGTGTGTGTGTGTGTGTGTCTCTGAACAGGGTGGGCCAGGGGTGGGCAGGGGCTCTGCCTATAGGATCCGTGTGTGCATGTGTGTGTGTGTGTGTGTGTGTGTGTGAAGAATAGGGCGGGCAGGGGCTCTCACCCGCCAGGCAGAGGAGAGCGTGCGAGGGCGGCCATAGCCAGCTTCCACTCGCATACGGCCCATCGGTACCGGTGCTCCCGCTAGCTCCTATGTGCTTCAACCCCCACTCCAATAACAGCACACGCACACCCTGCCTGCACGCAGGCCAGGTCCGTCGGACTCATCTTCCTGTCTTCGATGGCTGTTCGATACAAGCCCTATTAAGCCTCTCGCATGCACACACACACACACACACACACTCTCTCCCTGTATCTGCGAAGGCCAGGTCCAGGACGTCGGCCTCATCTTCCTGTCTTCGATGGGCTGTTCGATACAAGCCCTCTTAAGCCTCTCACACACACAAAAACACACACATACGCATACACACACACTCCCTGTCTCTGCGCAGGCCAGGTTCATCTTCCTGTCTCTTATGGCTGTTCGATCCAAGCCCGCATAAGCTTCACAGACACAATCCCTGTCCCTGCGCAGGCCAGGTCCAAGACGTCGGCCTCATTTTCCTGTCTTCGATGGGCTCGTCGATCGCCGCGATCTCGCGCGTGGAGGGCCTCACTCCAGAGGTTGCGCTCGGCACGACGCTGATCACCTTGTGGGTTGCAGCGTGGCGCCCTTTCCATGAGTGTGGGCATGAGTGTGGGCATGAGTGCGGGCATGAGTGTGGGCATGAGTGTGGGCACGAGTGTAAACACGAGTGTGGGCACGAGTGTGGACACGAGTGTGGGCACGAGTGTGGGCACGAGTGTGGGCATGAGTGTGGGCACGAGTGTGGGCACGCACGCGTGCGCGCCAGTGGTTCCACCAAGGGGTCTTACAGAAATGATGGCTCAACTGGGGCCTCACGGCTCACTCCCCAACCTCAAACCGACGGAGGCTTTTTTCGGAAAGGGTGTGAAAATGTTAAATTTCACACTTTTTGGGTTGAATTTTGCGCAGTCTCATCCCGACGCCAGCCCAAATCGGCCAATCTCAACCCCGGAAGTGCACTGTGTCGGGTTGTGGGTTGGCTAGCGGAAACACTGGTGCACGCGGAAGCCGAGGGCAGCACGTGCACTGCGCATGCCACGGCGAGTCCCGAACCGGGTTCTGGCTCCGTCGCGGCACGCACGGTTGGTCTCCTCAGGGCGCCTCGTCTCGGTCTCACGCCCTGCCACAATTCCAACTCCTGAGGCGCGCAAGTGAAGGCGGTCATAATGCCTGAGAGGCGGTCGGGGGTGCGCCTCAGGCGGTGGTGGGCGCCCAAGGCGGGCGGGGAGGCGCCTGGGGCGGGGGGGCCTCAGGCGGCGCCTGAGGCAACCGGGTTTGCGCCTCAGGTGGCGCCTCAGGCGGTCGGAGCGCCTGGGGTGCCACCTGATCCGCGCAAGTGGAGGTGCCGCCTGAGGCGCCTCCTCAGGCGTTGGGAATGTGGTAGGGGCGCCACGCGCGGACGAAGACACAACAACTGCTTTCTGATACCATGTGTCCGCTGCTCGCTCCCCTCCGCGCAACCCAACGCTCACGGTCGGCCCGCTCACGACGCGCGCCACGGACACACGCCCACGCGCGGGCACACAAAAATAACCTCTTGCTGTTTGCTCCTCCACGCAGCTCTGTTGCGACGCTCACGGTTGGTCTGCTCACGATGCTCGTCGGGCGCTGGCGCCTCGCTTGCATCCACACTCCCACTCCACTCACTCCCCTCACCCCTACACACTCCCCCTCCCCTCACTCCCCCTCTTTTCACTCCCCCTACGCCCGCTCCTTGCTCCTCCTCCACGCAGCTCTGTTGCGACGCTCACAACCGGCCTGCTCACGATGCTCGTCGGGCGATGGCGCCTCGCGCAAAGCACACACAAAAACCACCTCGTGACACACCCGCTGTTTGCTCCTCCTGCACGCAGCTCTGTTGCGACGCTCACTGTGGGCCTGCTCACGATGCTCGTCGGGCGCTGGCGCCTTGCGCAACTCGTGATGTACGTCCCTCTGCCGGTCGTGGGAGGCTACCTTGGGTACGTCGGCTACTTCTGCGTCGCGGGTGGCGCGGCGCTCGCGGCGGGCGTCGAGGTGGGTGGCCATCATAGACCATACGTCTTAACAACCTGCCAACAAAAGCAAGCAAGGTCTGCATCAACCATGCAACCAACCACTCAACCAATCAGTCCACAAATCGCGGGTGGCGCGGCGCTCGCGGCGGGCATCGAGGTGGGTAGGGGGGGGCGGGCTCTGTGTGCGTGATGGTCCTCACGGGCATCCACCTCCAAGGGTGGAAACCCCGCGTTAAAAAAACTCGTCGTTTTATCATCCCACGTGTCTCGAGTTTCCTGACTTCCGTTCCCTCGTGTCCGTGTCCTTTGTCTTCCTTGCCCTCGGATCCCGCTTTCCCGAGTCCGAGTTCTTTTAAATCTTCTTCCATGTTTGATAGGGATTGCTTTCTATGGAGCATCTCTTTGTTTCACCACCTGCCCTTCATAAGCTCTTCGCCAGGGGCTCCCGCCCTGGCGCCGCTCGATGGCGGGCAACCGGGACAACTGCGCTTGATACTGGGTGATTGGGCGAGGCTATGTGGCAGATGGGGCAGCGGTACGATGGAGAGCACGATGCACGATGGCGAGAATTGCGCCGAGCATGCACCCCCTCTCACAACGATCGGAACTCAAGCAGATTGCGGCTCCTAATGGTTTACTGTGCCTGGATTGAAGAGAGAGACGGATGGCGAGAAATTGAGAATTGCGGCTCCTAATGGTTTACTGTGCCTGGATTGAAGAGAGAGACGGATGGCGAGAAATTGAGAAACAAGGCGCAGATTATTAGATGGCGACGCGATCGATGCACCAGCCTTGCGGCATGGGGCGAGGCGAGGCCCCACAGATTATTAGATGGCGACGCGATCGATGCACCAGCCTTGCGGCATGGGGCGAGGCGAGGCCCCACCAGCGGGCGGGCACCATAATGGAGATGGCGGTTAAGAACGGGGAATGAGGCTACAGGGAGAGGATACGGGAAAAAGATGCCGGCGGGTACGGCGGGTGCTGGCGCGCATGGAGCGCGGCGCGGCGCATGCTAAAGAACGGGAATCGCCCATGTGTGGACGAGATTGCTGGCGGGCATACAGGAGATTGCTGGCGGGCATGGCATGGCGGCGCCCATGCATGGACGAGATTGCTGGCGGGCATACAGGAGATTGCTGGCGGGCATGGAGGAGATTCCTGGCGGGCATACAGGAGATTGCTGGCGGGCGTGGAGGAGATTGCTGGCCAACAATGCGTTGCTGTCACTACCTGGGTGGTATAGGGTGGATCTAGTAGAACACAGGCGCACACCAACAATGCGTTGCTGTCACTACCTGGGTGGTATAGGGTGGATCTGGGGGCCCCGTGTCCTGTCTAGGTCCAGTGCGTGCGCGCGTGTGGGGGTTTACCCTCACCCCTACCAGGTAGCCAGCCAGTTTCCCACTGAAACTGAGTTTAAGGTGTCGGGCGCTAGCGCCGACACCGGTCTTATACATCATTACTGGTGTCACACAGACTGTAATATCCATCATCAGTAACTGTGATCTGTCATCGTACAAAGTGTCACTGTGAGACTCAAAGTGTGGGGCCTGTACTGTACATGTACGGCGCTCGCAGCGGGTGTCGAGTGAGTGCCAGTGATCCCCCCGCTTGTAGTGTACCGCTCGGGGCCGGATGATCGATTCCCAAGAAAACCACGCCGCATGTGTTGGGAGAGGGCGTGAAGCGGTGCGTTGGAAAGCTCTTGCCGAGAGCTCAGCACAACGGCATTCGTTGCGTGAGCACCCGCTACGCATTGCGCCTGGTATGAGCGGTCAAAGGAGCGCGAGCCGGGAAAAAATGATTACTCACATCTTTCGCAGGGGTCACTGGGTGGGTGCCCATTAGACCATACATCTTCACAACCAAGCAACCAACCCCGAGCCAACCTATCGATCAATCAATCAAGCAAGCAATGCCTGCATCAATCAATCAAGCAAGCAAGCAGGCAATCAATGTCTGCACCAATCAATCAATCAATCAATCAACCCACAAACCGTCACGAGCTGGGTGCACATCCTCAACGCGCAAGCGCTGACGCGGCTCGCACGCAGATCAACACCGTCACGAGCTGGGTGCACATCCTCAACGCGCAAGCGCTGACGCGGCTCGCGCCCCTCGCCCTCTCGGTCGCCATGCTCATGCTGACAATGGAGCACGCGACGCATCCGCTCGCGCTGCCGTGCGTGCTCGCGCTCATCCCAGGTGTGTGTTGTTGTGTGTGCTGGTGTGCGTGCATGCGTGTGTGATAGGGTACTGTGTGTGTGTGTGTGCATGTGTTGGTGTGCGTGTGTTGGCATGCTCACGACGTACTGCCATGCTCGTACTGCCGTGCGTGCTCGCGCTCATCCCAGGTGGGTCTCGAGTGTGCGTGCGCATGCTGTAGGGCGCTTAGACACTAGTGTGCTGATGTGCGTGTGTGTGTTGTCAGCCCTATCACATTCCCAACGCCTGAGACGGCGCCCCAGGCGGCGCATTTACTTGCGCGGATCAGGCAGCGCCTCAGGCGCGCCGACCGCCTCAGGCGCCGCCATAGGCGTCATCCCGGCCGCCTTAGGCGCCACCCCGACCGCCTACGGCACCCACCCCCGCCTGAGGCGCACTCCTGACTGTCTCAGGCGTTATGACCGCATTCACTTGCGCGGATCAGACGATGGGGCTGTGGTGGGGCAGGTGCGCGACCCACGTCACTGTTTTCGCGCGCTGCGCATCCAACTCGCGCTGAACCGCCCCCACATGCACATGCACCGCCGCAGCGCTCTTCTACGTGGTCCTCTTCGCGTGTGGGCTGACGCTTGCAGACGCGCAGGTGGGCACAGTTCTTGTGTCAGCCACCCTCGTGCATGGCAAGTACGGATGCGGCACACAGGGTGCTATGTGCCAGAGCCAGCCAGTGGCCCGACATCTCGAGAGATGCAACCCATTAAATCCCTGTCTGGCATATGAGAGCAGGGCAGGGCCTTGCGAGCCTGCTCTTCCCAGTTCTTGCAGACGCGCAGGTGGGCACCGTTCTTGTGTTATTAGCCACCCTCGTGTGCATGGCAAGCAAGGATGCGGCACACAGGGTGCTATGTGCCAGAACCAGCAAGTGGTTTATGGGGTTTTTAGTGTGATGAGGTGCCGCAGGATTTTGGCAGACCCTGGCGCACCCGGCATGGCATGTAACAGCCATCCTCGTGCATGGCAAGTACGGATGCGGCACACAGGGTGCTATGTGCCAGAGCCAGCCAGTGGGTTATGGGGGTTTTAGTGTGATGAGGTGCCGCAGGATTTTGGCAGACCCTGGCGCACCCGGCATGGCATGTAACAGCCATCCTCGTGCATGGCAAGTACGGATGCGGCACACAGGGTGCTATGTGCCAGAGCCAGCCAGTGGCCCGACATCTCGAGAGATCCAACCCATGAAATGCCTGTCTGGCATATGAGGGCAGGGCAGGGCCTTGCGAGCCTACTTTCCTCAGTTCTTGCAGATGCACAGGTGCGCACCGTTCTCGTGTTAGCCACCCTCGTGCATGGCTAGTAAGGATGCGGCACACAGGGTGATATATGCCAGGACCAACAAGTGGGTTATGGGGTTTTAGTGTGATGGTGTGGCCGCCGGCTTTTGACAGACCCTGGGCCGCCCGGCATGGCATGCACCCCTTGTGCTTGGCAAGTAAGGATGCGGCACACAGTGGGGTGCTGTATGCCAGAGCCAACAAGTCAGACCCTGGCGCGCCCGGCATGGCATGCAACAGCGTGCGATGAGGTGGCCACACCGGCGTTTGGCAGACCCTGGCGCGCCCGGCATGGCATGCAACAGCCACCCGCATGCATGGCGAGTAAGGATGCGGCACACAGTGGGGTGCCATATATGCCAGAGCCAGCCAGTGGCCGCCCAACCCATTTGTCGGAACCAGCCAAGTGGCCCGACATCGCGAGATCCAACCAACAGTCTGTCGAAAACCTGGAATGGTGGATTCGACTGGGTTCGTTTGGGCGGGGCAGCATCTGGACAGCATCTAGAATTCCAGCGAATTGCGTAACCCGCTCTGATCTGCACCACCGCCCACCACCCACACGCACCACGGGACGCCGGCTGGGGCATGGCCCCCACTGAGGGCAGCAACCAGCCGTGCTGGCAGCTGCTGTGGGACATGTTCACCCACCCACCACCCACACGCACCACAGGACGCCGGCTGGGTCATGGCCCCCACTGAGGGCAGCGACCAGCCGTTCTGGCAGCTGCTGTGGGGCATGTTATGGCCCCCACAGAGGGCAGCAACCACACCACCACCCACACGCACCACAGGACGCCGGCTGGGTCATGGCCCCCACAGAGGGCAGCAACCAGCCGTTCTGGCAGCTGTGGGACATGTTCAACGTGCGGCCGGGCGAGGGGTGGGACGGCCTCCTGCGCAACACGTATTGGCCGGCACTGCTGGCGCAGGTGCGGTGCAGGCTTGGCAAGCACCCTTTGTGTATCCGTGAATACAACCCACCCGTTACCGAGTAATAGTTCTTCAGGGACCCTGAGGGGATGGGGACAGGGACGATGCCAGGGGAGGGAAGGGACGGCCTCCTCCGCGGCACGTACTGGCCGGCGCTGCTGGCGCAGGTAGGCGCGGTCGGCTGCTGTGTCGGCTGCTGTTCCAGCTGCTACTGCTGCTGCTGCAAGTACTTCTACTGCTGCTGCTGCTGCAAGTACTGCTGCTGCTGCTGCTGCTGCTGCGGCAAGGACTGGTGCGGTCGGCTGCTGTGTCTGCTGCTGCTGCTGCGGCGACGGCGGCGGCAGAACTGATGGCTGTTGCAATCTGTAGGCCATCTGATGGAGCACAGGGCTTTTCCATTGTATGTGGCACCTCCTCGACTCGCGCTCCTCAGTTGGGTGTGGTGGTGTCAAACAACCCACATATGTACGCAACACCCGTTTCCCCTGCTGCGTTGCGTTGCGTGCTCTTCTTCTGTGGGCGTGCAGGTGCCAAAGATGACTGGGTATGTTCTTGGTCGTGTGCTTTGGCAGCTGCATGGACGTGGCGCATATCAACCATGCGTGTGCTCAACACACGGTCAACCCTGCATCCCTCTCCTGTTCTCCACTCCTGCCTTGTGCTGTGAAGATGACTGGCCTGTTCCTGGTCGTGTGCTTTGGCAGCTGCATGGTGGCCATCTACCGTGCGTGTGCTCCAACACCCGCGAACCCTGCGCATTGCATCTCCCCCAGGTCCCGAAGATGACTGGCCTGTTCCTGGTCGCGTGCTTTGGCATTTGCATGGATGCGGCGCCTGTCCGCCATGCGTGTGCTCAACACACGGTCAACCCTGCATCCCTCTCCTGTTCTCCACTCCTGCCTTGTGCTGTGAAGATGACTGACCTGTTCCTGGTCGTGTGCTTTGGCAGCTGCATGGTGGTCATCTACCGTGCGTGTGCTCCAACACCCGCGAACCCCTGCGCATTGCATCTCCCCCAGGTCCCGAAGATGACTGGCCTGTTCCTGGTCGCGTGCTTTGGCATTTGCATGGATGCGGCGCCTGTCTGCCATGCGTGTGCTCAACACACGGTCAACCCTGCATCCCTCTCCTGTTCTCCACTCCTGCCTTGTGCTGTGAAGATGACTGGCCTGTTCCTGGTCATGTGCTTTGGCAGCTGCATGGTGGTTATCTACCGCGCGTGTGCTCCAACACCCGCGAACCCCTGCGCATTGCATCTCCCCCAGGTCCCGAAGATGACTGGCCTGTTCCTGGTCGCGTGCTTTGGCATTTGCATGGATGCGGCGCCTGTCTGCCATGCGTGTGCTCAACACATGGTCAATTCTCCATGCCTCTCCCCTGTGGGTGCGCAGGTCCCGAAGATGACGGGCCTGTTCCTGGTCGTGTGCTTTGGAAGCTGCATGGACGTGGCCGCGATCCAGCAGGACGTGCCGCGCCCGCTTGACTTCGACCGGGAGCTGGTGGGTGTTGCGTGTGTGTGTATGTCACACGCACAGTGCGTGTGTGTGTGAATGTGGATGTGCTTGCCTGCTCTCTGCCTGTGGCATTGTCAGGGACGTGCCGCGTCCGCTCGACTTCGACCGCGAGTTGACAGTTTGTTATCGTGCGCGGGGCGGGCTCTTTAGTAGAGGGTTAGCTGGAGGGCGTGGTTATGCGCTGTTGGGCCGTCCCGGCAGCTGTGCTATGGTGAAGCTCGTAGCTTTTGCGCGACTTCGACAGGGAGCTGGCGAGTGGTAACAAGTTGGGGGCGTGAGAAGGCGCACGGCAGTCCTCGGTCAGCTCGTGTGCTCAAACGAGCAGCTTGGTGCGTGTGTGTATCGCCGTGTGTTTCCCGGCGTCTGAATGCCGCTGCTGTGCGCACCCGCCTGTGCTCACTAGCCTGCTCTGCGCGCAGGTCACGGTGGGCGTGTCCAACATGGTGACCGCGCTGCTGGGCGCGGGCTACACGGGTTCGTACATTTTCAGCCAGACTGTCTTCACGCTCCGCGCGGGCGTCTTCAACCGCCTCAACGGCGTCGTCGTCGCCGCGATGGAGTTTGCCGTGTTCGCCGTGCCCTTCTCCGTCGTGCAGTTTGTGCCCAGTTTTTACTTTGGCGCGCTGCTGCTGTGGTTTGGCGTCGACATCGTGCGCGACTGGCTCATCTTCTCGTACAGGTGGGATTGTTGCTGTTGGTGCTGTTGTTAGTGTTGAAGTTGTTGATGTTGTTATGTTGTTGTCGTTGCTGTCGTTGTTTTTGTTTTTTGTTGTTGCTTCTGCTTCTGCTTCTGCTTCTGCTGCTTCGGCCTCTGCTGCTACTTCTGCTGCTGCTGCTGCTGCTGCTCATGTTGTGTTGCTGTTGTTATTGACAATTGAGCGCGACTGGCTCACCTTCTCGTACGGGTGGGAAACACCTTTGGGCAGCCTCCCGGGCTGTGCTTTGTGTGTTTTCTAGTGTGTGTGCGTGTCTGTGAGAAGCGTGCGTGCTGCCGCCGGTGTGTTTACGTATGCACACCCACTTGCGCACCTCATGTCACACCTCCACACACACGCAGGAAGCTGTCCACAGCCGAGTGCATCCTGCCACACCTCCTGCCACACTCCTTTTCAAACTTCCCTTCCACACTTCCCTGCCACACCTCCCGCCACACCTCCACACACCCGCAGGAAGCTGTCCACCGCCGCGTGCATCCTGCTGTGGGCGTCGCATTGTCTGACCCGCCTGCTCCCGGCCGCCTTCCAACGCACCCGCCCCGAACCGAGCACCCTCCTGCGCACACACCCGCACGAAACTGTCCACCGCCAAGTGCATCTGTTCACACATACTTCCCACCCCTCCCGCCACACTTGCACGCCCGCAGGAGGCTGTCCACTGCAGAGTACACCCAGCCACACACCCTGCCACACCTACTTCCACACTCCCTTCCACACTTTCCTGCCACACCTCCCGCACACTTGCACGCCCGCAGGAAGCTGTCCACTGCCAAGTACACCCAGCCACACCTCCTGCCACACTCCCTTCCACACTTCCCCGCCACACTTCCCCGCCACACCTCCCGCCACACCTTCACACACTTACAGGAAGCTGTCCACTGCCGAGTACATCCTTCTGTGGGCGTCATTTGTCGCGATCATGCTGTGGGGCCTGGAGGCAGGCATCGGCGCGGGTGAGGAAGACCCGGGGGGGGGGGAGCATTTAGGGTGAAGTTTGGGTAAAGGGTTTAGTAAGGGAAGGGTGAGGTTGAAATTGGGGGGGGGGGGGTAGGGTTGGGGTTAGGGTTGGGGTGAGGGTTTAGGTTAGGTTCGGGTTTAGGGGGTAGGGGAGCGCGGGGTGCAAAATTACCGGGGGTGCAAAATTACCCACTATCAGTTCCTTAGCTCTAGGGTTTAGCTAGGGTTCAGGGTTCAGGGTGTAGAAGGGAGCGCGTGTGCTGCCGCGCCCCTCCCCCTGTCCGCACACATCATCCGCGGGCGCCCGCGCCTCACGCCGCAGCGGGCGCGCGACGATGTATCTCTCGCTTGGCGCTTGCTTCCCTCGGCACACACACCTTGCGCGCCAACTCAGCAAACGCAACGACGCGCATCCGCAGGCATCGTCATGGCGACGCTCGCTTTTGCGTAGCAGTACGCCGAGTCAGCGGCCTCCCACCTGGCGTGCACGCACACCCACACACACCCACGCGCACATACACACACACTAGCGACCCTCCTCGCAAACACACTCACACACGCACACACTCTCACGCGCCGGCATCGTGATGGGGACGCTCGCATTTGCGTACCAGTACGCCACATACACGCACACACACACTATTGACACACACACACACACACAATTGACCCCCTCGCAAACACACACACACGCACACACTCTCACGCGCACCCACACATCCACATGCAGGCATCGTGATGGCAACGCTCGCGTTTGCGCACCGGTACGCCGAGTCAACGGTCTTCCACCTGGCGCTCACACACACACACACACACACATAGGACCCCCTAGCAAACGCAAACACACGCACACACACACACACTCTCACACACACACGCACACACACTCTCACGACGCAGGCATCGTCATGGCGACGCTCGCCTTTGCGTACCAGTACACCGAGTCGGCGGTCTCCCACCTGGCGCACACACACACACACTGTGTTACACACACACACATACACACGCGATCAACCCTCTTCACAAACACACACACACACAAGCGCACACACACACACACACATACACACACACTAACGCAGGCATCGTCATGGCGACGCTTGCCTTTGCGTACCAGTACGCCGAATCGACGGTCTCCCACTTGTCTCCCGCGCCTGCGAGCAGCGGCAACATGCACAGCTACAGCCGGCAGGTGCGGCGGACAGGTGTCTCTCCCCCCCCACACACAAACACACACATACACACACACACACACGTGTGTGTATGTGACACGCACACGCCCGCGCCCGCGAGGAGCGGCAACATGCACAGCTACAGCCGGCAGGTGCGCTGGCAGCTGCCTCTCTCTCTCTGTGTGTATGTGTCTCTCCCTATTCCCATCTCTCTTTCTCTCACAGGCACAGACACACGTACACAATGCACAGCTACAGCCGGCAGGTGCATTGGGCTCTTCCTCTCTCCCTCTCTCTCCCTCTCTCTCTGTCTCCCTCTCTCTCTGTGTCTCAATGCACCTCTCCCTACATCCATCCATCTTTCTCTCTCTTTGTTTCTCACAGACACATGTTGGACACAGAAACACGCACACGTACGCAATGCACAGCTAGGGGCGGCAGGCAGCTGCCTCTCTCCCTCTCTCTCTCCCTCTCGCTCTCTCTTTCTCTCCCTCTCTCTCGGTCTTTCTCTCCCTGATTTCACCCTCCTTCCCAAGCCCTCCAATCTGTGCATGCACCCACACATGAGACTGTCGACAGGCGGTAGCCCCTCCTTCCCAAGCCCTCCAATCTGTGCATGCACCCACACACACAGGCGGTGCTTGACATCTTGCTCCCGCGCCATGTCGTCACGCTCTCTCTCTCTCTCCCTCTCTCTCTCTCTCTCTCTCTCTCTCTCTCTCTGGGTTGGTGTTTGAAAGAGCGAGCCCTATCTGAGACCATCTATCTGTGCATGCATGCACACACTCGCAGGCGGTGCTTGCGATCTTGCTCCCGCGCCGCGTCGCCGCACTCTCCCTCTTCTCTCTCTCTCTCTCTCTCTGTCTCTCTCTCTCTCTCTCCCTCTCTCTCTCTCTCTTCCTCTCTTTCTCTTTCTCTCTCTCTCTCTTCCTCTCTCTCTTTCTCTTTCTCTCTCTCTCTCTGGGTTGGTGTTTTAAATAGTTGCCCCTATCTGAGACTATCTATCTGTGCACACACACTTACACACACAGGCGGTGCTTGAGATCCTGCTCCCGCGCCGCGTCGTCGCGCTCTCCCTCTTCTCTCTCTCTCTCTCTCTCTCTCTCTTCCTCTCTCTCTCTGTCTCTCTCTCTTGTTCTCTCTCTCTTCCTCTCTCTCTCTTTCTCTCTCTTCCTCTCTCTTCCTCTCTCTTCCTCTCTCTTCCTCTCTCTCTCTTCCTCTCTCTCTTTCTCTCTTTCTCTCTCTGGGTTGATGTTTTAAATAGTTGCCCCTATCTGAGACTATCTATCTGTGCATACACACACACACACACATAGGCGGTGCTTGAGATCCTGCTCCCGCGCCGCGTCGTCGCGCTCTCCCTCTCCGGCTTCATCTTCTTCGGCAACTCAATCTCCATCAGCACAAAGATCGAAAAGGTGCGCGGCTGTGTGCAACTGTGTGGCTGTGTATGTGTGCCTAAGCTTGGCGAGGCCCCTTGGAGCCACAGGCGGGATTTTGGAGGGGGGGGGGTAATCTTCTATGGTCTATCCATCACCACTTGGATCGAAGAGTTGAGATGCCGAATAGGGCGGTGGCGGTGGCGGTGATGGTGGCGGTGGTGGCGCTGGTGGCGGTGGCGGTGATGGTGGTGGCGGTGGCGGTGGCGGTGGTGGCGGTGGTGGCGGTGGTGGCGGTGGCGGTGATGGTGGCGGTGGTGGCGCTGGCGCAAGCCCTACCACAGCCCCTTGTGTTGTTACCCCGGCGGTACAAGCTGCACCCACAGTGTAATGGCTTTGTCACAATTGCACAAATTGTATTACAGTTGTAACTAAGCCATTACACGTGGGTGTAGCTTGTGTACAATTTAGGGGGCTGTGGTAGTGAAGGCCCCTGGCTGGGCGCGCGGGCGGGGAGGTGGAGGTGCCAAGGCGGAGGCTGATGTGACGAGGAGACACACACACACACACAAACGTTGACACGCCGACATAAGCGTCCGACAGACTGCAAAATCGCCTACACACATTTTTCCGGTTGAACGCACCCACTGGCACACACATACACGCACGCACACGTGCATGGTCGCGACGGCGGTGGAGGACGCCAATGGGGCACAATACGGCAATGGCCTCAATCCTGAACCCGAACCCCCCAAATCCAAACCCCGAATCGTAATCCTAGCCTCCTAGAAAAACGTCACACGCAGATCGCTGCCGGCATGGCCGCGACTGCGGTGGAGGACGCCAAGGGGGCACTCCTACGGCAATCGCCTCAACCCTGAACCCTAAACCCCAGACCTAAACCCCGAACCTAAGCCCTACCTACACCAACGTAACACACGCACGCGCAGATCGCTGCCGGCATGGTCGCGACGGCGGTGGACGCCGCCAAGGGGGCACAATACGGCAATGGCCTCAATCCTAACCCCTAAATCCCAAACCTAAGAGCTCTTAGGCCTGAACCCCGAGCCTTCACCTCAAACCTAAACCCTAGGACCTACACCCCGAACCTAAACCCCAAACCTTAACCCGAACCTAAACCCGTGCTCACAGATCGCCGCCGGCATGGTCGCGGCGGCGGTGGAAGACGCCAAGGGGGCACAATACGGCAATGGCCTCAATCCTAAACCCTAAACCCCAAATCCAAACCCCGAATCGTAATCGTAGCCCAAACGTAGCCTCCTTAAAAAAACGTCACACGTAGCTCGCCGCCGACCTGGTCGCGACGGCGGAGGAGGACGCCAAAAGCACGACAGGGCGATGGCCTCAACCCTTGACCCTAAACCCCAAATCTAGACCCCGAACCTAAGCCCTACAACCTCCTTAACATTCACACACACAGGTCGCCGCCGGCCTGGTCGCGACGGCGATGGAGGGCGCCATGGGCACGGCCAGGCGGTAGCCTCAATCCTGAACCCTAAATCCCAAACCTAGGACCTTAACCCTGAGCGATAACCCTCAACCTAAACCCTAAAACCCGTGCTCACAGATCGTTGCCGGCATGGTCGCGACGGCGGTGGGGGACGCCAAAAGCACAACAGGGCAATGGCCTCAATCCTGAACCCTAACCCCCAAATCCAAACCCCGAATCGTAATCCTAGCCTCCTAAAAAAACGTCACACTCAGATCGCCGCCGGCATGTTCACGACTGCGGTGGAGGACGCCAAAAGTACAACATGGCGATAGCCTCAACCCCTTTACCCTAAACCCCAAACCTCACCTCCAAACCTAAACCCTAGGACCTCCTGAACGCACGCACGCGCAGATCGCCGCCGACGTGGTCGTGACGGCGGTGGGGACGCCAAAAGCACGACAGGGCGATGGCCTCAACCCCTTTACCCTAAACCCCAAATCACCCTAAACCCCAAATCACCCTAAACCCCAAATCCAAACCCCGAATCGTAACCCCAGCCTCCTAAAAAAAATCGTCACACGCAGATCGCCGCTGACATGGTCGCTACGGCGGTGGAGGACGCCAAGGGCACGGCCAGCAGCGGCGGTGCCGCCCCGGGGGGAGCAGCTGCAGGCGGCGGGGCAGGGGTCGCCAAGCAGCAGCCCGGCACCCCCGCGCCAGCCTCCTTGTCCGCCAACGGCCCCGAGCAGGGCGCGGCGACGGCGAAGCAGCGCGGGGCGGCGGCCAAGGCGCAGCGCGGCGGCGGCGGCGCGGCGGGGAAGGGCCGGGGTGGCGGCGGCGGCGGCGGCGGCGACGCGGATGACGCACGCGTGTCGACGCTGTGCGCGATGGCCGACGCGCCAATGTTCATCATCCTGGACCTGAGGCTGGTACGGGTTTCTGGTCTGCTTGTGCGTGTGCGTGTGCTTGTGCTTAATTCAAATCGACCTGGTTTACCCAACACTTGGATCGGACCTGACGCAACGTCGCTGGACCGCTCTTGTTAACTTTTCTGTTTGATTTTGCTCCTGATCTTACTCTTGCTCCCGCTCCTGCTCCTGCCCCTGCTCCTGCTCCTGCTCTTGCTCTTGCTCTTGTTTGCTCTCGCCTGTTCTTCCCTGTTCTCTTGTCTGCTCTTGCACTTCCGCTTGCTCTCTCTGCTCTCGCTGACTCGGTTGTGTCGCTGTGATCCTCCAACCAGGTGCCGACGCTCGACGCGACGGCTGCGAAGACGTTTGCCGCGCTCTCGATGTCGATGGCGTCGCGCGGCATCCAGGTGTGTGTGTGGAGCACCCACTGTGCTCCACACACTGTGTGGAGCACAGTGATGTTGCTGTCAGGCCTTTCAAGTTGTGTTTTCCACAGCCGCGGCGACAGTTTTTGCCGCGGTGGTGTCCAGCTCGCCTCCCGGTGACCGCCTGCCCTCATATACATCGTTGTCGATGGCGTCGCGCGGCATCCAAGTGGGTGGGGCAGGAGGCGAGGTGGTTGTTCTTTGGAGTCTCGTGATCAAGGAGGGGTGGGCTCGTTCCTTTGGTTCTCGCGATGCAGGCAGGGACACCCCCGATGAAATGGATGACTTCGGAAAAACGACGCTGCTGTGCGCACGCGTGCACGCGCGTGCGCGCGCGTGCCTGTCGACAGGGACGTCTCTCACTCCTTGTGCCTGTCGACTCGTGCCTGTCGACAGAGACGTCTCTCACTCTCTCTTTCACTCTTGTGTGCCTCCACGTCTTAGTGTGCGGCATCAGCCCCTCCCGCTCCGACGACATCACCCGCCTCACCCCCTAGCACACGCGTGTGTGCACCCGCGAATGCCTCTCTGCCTAACAGCCTCTCTCACTCTCTCTCACTCTCTCTGCGTGCACCTCTTCTCTGTGCCCACACAGGTCCTGGTCTGCGGCATCAGCCCCTCGCGCTCCGACGGCATCACCCGCCTGCTCACTGCGCACGGCATGCATCTGGTGCCGCACGCGCCGCTGGGAGGGGACGACGACGAGGCGTGGGACGGGACGGACGGGGGCGGGAGGAGTGCCGGGGGGAGGGGACGACGACGAAGCTTGGGTCGGGACGGACGGGGGCGGGAGGAGTTTCGGGGGCAGGATGCGCGAGCCGCTGCTGGCGCTTGGGTCGGGACGGACGGGGGCGGGAGGAGTTTCGGGGGCAGGATGCGCGAGCCGCTGCTGGCCGACGAGTGAGTGGGTGTCGTGGGTGTGGATGTGTGGGTGTGGATGTGGGTGCGGTTCATGTGCACGGCAGGCACCTCAGGCCGCGCACGCTGCTGGGCTACTAGGACCATGAGGCGGATGGGGCAGCTGGCCAGTGTTTTTGTCTTTGACGTTTGGAGCCGGATTTGGGAGCCATGATGTAGCCGGATTTTCAGTCAATTGGCTCCAGGATGGCTCAAGGAAATCAAGTCCTGTGCAAGTGCAAGTCCTGGAAACAAAATCACTGCAGCTGGCTGACAAGCGAGTGTGGGCATGTGTGTGTGTGTGTGTGTGTGTATGCGCGTGTGCATGTTTGCGTGCGCCGCTTGGAGGGGTCCCTAAAACCCGTTCCCGTTGGCTCTAAAACCCAAGCCTCAGTTCAAGTTAACTCACAGGCAGTCGCTGAGTTCCCGGGTGTGGAGGCAGCTGCGCGCACACACACACACACACACACATGCAGGCAGTTGCTGCAGGTGTGGGAGTTCCCGGGTGTGGAGGCAGCTGCACACACGCACACACTCACACGCACACACACACACACACACACACACACGCAGGCAGTCGCTGCTGCACGGGCAGGTGTGGGAGTTCCCGGATGTGGAGGCAGCTGCACGCACATGCACGCACGCACACACACACACACACACGCAGGCACGCAGACAGTCGCTGCTGCGCGGGCAGGTGTGGGAGTTCCCGGGTGTGGAGGCAGCTGCACACACACACACACACACACACACGCACACACACACACGCACACACACACACACACACACACACACACACGCACGCAGGCAGTCGCTGCTGCACGGGCAGATGTGGGAGTTCCCCGGTGTGGAGGCAGCTGCACCCACGCACACACTCACACGCACACACACACACACACAACGCATGAACTCGCTGCTGCACGGGCAGGTGTGGGAGTTCCAGGGTGTGGAGGCAGCTGCACGCACACACACACACACACACAGACGCAGGCACGCAGACATTCGCTGCTGCGCGGGCAGGTGTGGGAGTTCCCGGGTGTGGAGGCAGCTGCACGCACACACACACACACACACACACACGCACACACGCGCACGCAGGCAGGCGCTGCTGCACGGGCAGGTGTGGGAGTTCCCCGGTGTGGAGGCAGCTGCGCGCTACTGCGAGGACGCGCTGCTTTGCGTTGCCACGGCGCGCGGGTTGTGCACGCCCGAGGCGACGGTCGTGACGCTGGAGGAAGTGCTGGCTGCGCACGCGACGCAGGTGTGTGCTTTCCCTCCCTTCCTCTCTCTTTCAAGGGCTTTCCAAAGGGCCCGGTCCTGTAGGGCAGGCTTGAGTGAGCTGCATGTGTCGGAGTGTGGGAGTGTGGGTTGTGCACGCCCGAGGCGACGGTCGTGACGCTGCAGGAAGTGCTGCTGGCTGCGCACGCGATGCAGGTGTGTGCTTCCCTCTCTTCCTCTCTTTCAATGGCTTTCCAAAGGGCCCGGTCTTGTTGAAACTCGGGCAGGTCGGAGTGAGATGCGTGAGTGGGAGTGTGGGAGTGTGGGGGTGGGCTGTGCACGCCCGAGGCCACGGTCGTAACGCTGGAGGAGCGTCTGGCTGCGCACGCGTCGCAGGTGTGTGTGTGTGCATGTGTGTGTGTGTAGTGTGTGTGTGTGTGCGTGGGCGTGGGTGGGTGTGGGTGTGCGTGCGTAGGTGTGCACGCCCGAGGCCACGGTCGTGACCCTGAAGGGGGCTGCTGGCTGCGCGCGCGTCGCAAGTGTGTGTGTGCATGTGTGTGTGTGTGTAGTGTGCGTTTGTGTGCGTGGGCGTGGGTGGGTGTGGGTGTGCGTGCGTAGGTGTGCACGCCCGAGGCCACGGTCGTGACCCTGAAGGAGGCTGCTGACTGCGGGCGCGTCGCAGATGGTTTGGGGTGGGCATGCGCGTTCTGTTGCCGCTCCTCACCCCACACCTCCACACCCTGCACACACGCTCACACATGCCGCACATGAGTACATGATGAGTCCACTGCACGCACACACCGCTGCTAACAGCCTGGCGCCAGCCCTGTCGCTGGGTCTGCTGCCGCCAGCGTGCTGACACACACTCGCCACACACACACACACTGACACACACACACGCACCACGCCGCCCACACGGCCACACGCCACGCACACCGCTGCTCCCTCGCAGACTGGCGTCAGCCCTGTCGCTGTGTCTGCTGCCGCCGGCGTGCTGGCAAAGCACATGAGCAAAGTTAACCTCGTGCGGGGTCAGGTGAGCAGTTGCGGTTTCGGTTTGGGGTTTAGGTTTAGGGTCAAGAGCTAAGTTTGGGGTTAAGTTTGGATTTTAGGTTGAGGGTTCGGGGTTTAGGGAGGAGGCATGCTATGTGCGGTGGTGTGTGCGTGTGTGCCCACCACCACCAGATTTTGGCCTGAACCGCGAGCACACGCTTGAGAACGGCACTGCAAGGCACATGAGCAAAGTGAACCTCATGGGCGGGCAGGTGAGCAGTCGCGGTCGCAGTTACTTGGCATGCTTGTCGTGGTGGTGGGTGAGCACCCACCGTCACCACGACCACTACCAGATCTTTGGATGAACGCACGCACGCGCGTGCACGGCACTGCAATGCACATGCGCAGGCAGGTGAACAGTTGTGGCTGCAGTTGAGGGTTTCTTGAAGGTGGTGGGCATGTGCATGCTGTGCCGCGCCCACACGCCCTCCCACACACGCACACCACACGCGCAGGTGCTCTTCCACGCGGGCGCACCCATCGACTCGGTCAACACCCTCTGCGCCGGCCACGTGCGCCTCACCGCGCGCGCACCGGGCGACGCCGCGACCGCGCCCACACTCCCGCCCACACACGCACACTGCGCGTGCAGGTGCTCTTCCACGCGGGCGCACCCATCGACTCGGTCAACACCCTCTGCGCCGGCCACGTGCGCCTCGCCGCGTGCGCGCACCGGGCGACGCCGCGACCGCGCCCACACGCCCTCCCACACACGCACACCACACGCGCAGGTGCTCTTCCACGCGGGCGCGCCCATCGACTCGGTCAACACCCTCTGCGCCGGCCACGTGCGCCTCGCCGCGCGCGCGCACCGGGCGACGCCGCGACCGCGCCCACACTCCCGCCCACACACGCACACCACGCGTGCAGGTGCTCTTCCACGCGGGCGTGCCCATCGACTCGGTCTACATCCTCTGCGCCGGACTTGTGCGCCTCGCCGCGCGCGCGCGGCCGGCGACGCCGCGCCAATACACTCTCCCACACACGAACACCACACGCGCAGGTGCTCTTCCACGCGGGCGTACCCACGCGGGCGTACTCATCGACTCGGTCTACACCCTCTGCGCCGGGCGACGCCGCGGCCGCGCCCACACGCCCCCCCCCCCACACACACGTCACACGCGCAGGTGCTCTTCCACGCGAGCGCGCCCATCGACTCTGTCTACACCCTCTGTGCCGGGCACGTGCGCCTCGCCTCGCTGCGCGCGCGTGCCGGGCGACGCCGCGGCCGTGTCCACACACCCTCCCACACACGCACACACATCACACGCTCAGGTGCTCTTCCACGCGGGCGCGCCCATCAACTCGATCTACACCCTCTGCGCCGGTCATGTGCGCCTCGCCGCGCGCGCGCGCCGGGCGACGCCGCGCCCACACTCCCTCCCACACGCGCACATCACACGCTCAGGTGCTCTATCACGCGGGCGCGCCCATCGACTCTGTCTACACCCTCTGCGCCGGCCACGTGCGCCTCGCCGCGCGCGCGCGCGCCGGGCGACGCCGCGGCCGCGCGTACCCACCCGCCCACACACGCACATCACACGCGCAGGTGCTCTTCCACGCGGGCGTACCCACACGGGCGTACCCACGCGGGCGTACTTATTGGCTCTCTCTACACCCTCTGTGCCGGGCGACGCCGCGGCCGAGCCCACACACCCTCTCACACACGCACACCACATGCGCAGGTGCTCTTCCACGCGGGCGCGCCCATCGAATCTGTCTACATCCTCTGCGCTGGCCACGTGCGCCTCGCCGCGCGCGCGCGCCGGGCGACGCCGCGCCCACACGCACTCTCACACACGCACACCACACGCGCAGGTGCTCTTCCACGCGGGCGCGCCCATCGACTCGGTCTACATCCTCTGCGCCGGCCACGTGCGCCTCGCCGCGCGCGCGCCGGGCGACGCCGCGGCCGCGCCGTCGCCGCGGGGCGGCGCAGCAGGCGTGCTGACCACCGCGGCCGCAACCGTTTCGGACGGCAGCAGGAGTGCGAGCGGGAGCGGAAGCGGCGGCGGACGCTCCCGCAGGTGCGTGCGTCGTGTGTCACGGGGGGGGGGGGGGGCAGGGGGGGCACGCCGCGGCCGCGCCGTCGCCTCGGGGGGGCGCAGCGGGCGCGCTGACCACCAGGGCCGCAGAGGTGGTAGCGGGAGCGGCAACGGCGGCGGACGCTCCCACAGGTGCGTGCGTCGTGTCACAGGGAGGGGGGCAGCAGGGGGGGCAGCAGGGGGGCGCAGTGTGCGCGCTGACCGCCACGACTGTAAACGCCGCGGACGGCGGGGTGAGCGGGACCTGCGTGTGCGGCAGACGCTCGCGCAGGTGCGTGCGTCGTGTGTCACAGGGGGGGGGCGGCGGGGGAGGGCACGCCGTGGCCGCGCCGTCGCCTCGGGGTGCGCAGCAGGCGCGCTGACCACCAGGGCCGCAGAGGTGGTAGCGGGAGCGGTAACGGCGGCGGACACTCCCGCAGGTGCGTGCGTCGTGTCACAGGGGGGGGGGGGGCAGGGGAGGGGGCAGCAGGGGGGCGCAGCGTGTGCGCTGACCGCCACGACAGTAAACGCCGCGGACGGCGGGGTGAGCGGGACCGGCGCGTGCGGCAGACGCTCGCGAAGGTGTGTGCGTCGTGTGTCACGGGGGGGGGGGGGGGCAGGGGGGGCACGCCGCGGCCGCGCCGTCGCCTCGGGGGGCGCAGCGGGCGCGCTGACCACCAGGGCCGCAGAGGTGGTAGCGGGAGTGGAAACGGCGGCGGACACTCCCGCAGGTGCGTCCGACCAAGCGCTGCTGACGGCGAGGTGCGGGGAGCGGAAACGGCGGCGGCTGACCGTCACACGACCGACCAAGCGCTGCTGACGGCGAGGTGCGCGGGAGCGGAAACGGCGGCGGACGCTCCCGCAGGTGCGTGCATCATGTGCCACGGGGGGGGGGGGGGCAGCGTGCGCGCCGACCGCCACGACTGACCAAGCGCTGCGGACGGCGGGGTGCGCGGAGACGGCGCGTGCGGCGGGCGCTCGCACAGGTGCGTGCGTCACGGGGGGTCTTGTGTCACGGGGGGGAGGGTCAGGGGGGCGTAGCGGGCGTAAACGCTGCGGACGGGGGTCATGGGACCGGCGCGAGCGGCGGGCGCTCCCGCATGTGGCTGTGCGTCGAGTATACGTACCAGGGTGGCCCGTCAGTGCTGACGACTCACTCACCCCACCCCACCCTACCCCAGTTACAGTTACATCGGCTTTCCAGCAAAGACTACATCTAGACCTAGTACCACCGCCTAGACCCAAGTCCAGTTCTGGCCCTAACAATTACTTGTGAGGGGTGGTAGCCACCAGCCGGCACCCTACCCCACCCCACCCTTTCTTCCTCCCGCAATGTGCCCCCCCCCCCTCTGGTGTGACCCCCCCCCCCCATCTCTCTCCTGCCTCGTTGGCACGGCCGACTTCTACCCCCCCCCTGGTGTGACCCCCCCCCCCCATCTCTCTCACACACACACGCACACACACACACCACCGGCGGGCAGTGGGGGGGGACGTGGGCACCCGACGCTGTAGGGGCTAGCGCACCAGATACGCGCTAACTCAGATGCTGACTAACGCAGATGCTATATGATACGCCTTAATAACATTGGCATTAAGGCCCACCTGTTCGACACGCAAGTACGGCCTGTGCTAAATTACGGGTGTGAGGTGTGGGGCCCTGCGATGATGGCGGATGCTGGGTGGGGCGTGTTTGCCGGGGCGGGCGGACGGTGGGAGAAAGGCAGGAGTGGGAGGGGCGCTAAGGCCGCACGCGACGGATGGCGCACCCTGGAGGAAGTGCTTCTGCAATTTACCCGTGCGTCCCCAGGAGTCTGCAGCAACGGGCAGCAACTGGGGATTTTGGCGCGGGAGGCGGGGTGGCGGCCGCTGGCGGCAGATTGGCTGCGCCAGGCAACGCGCTTTTGGGATAAGGCGCGGGGGCGGCCTGACGGTGACCTGCTTCAAGATGCAATGCGGGAGAGCTGGGGGCTGGCGGAAGCGGGGGGGACGTGCTGGGCGGCACGCTTGCAGGTGTGCCTCGGAACTGTGGGACACACCCTGGCGTGGGACCAGGAGGGACCGGTACGCATCACCAACCTGCTGGACGTGGCGACCGCGGCGTGGCTGGCCGCCGCGACAAGCACACCGGCGCTGCCGAGCGGCACTACCGTGCGAGATGTACCTGAGGAGTGGTCGCGCGGCTTTAAGATGCTGACCTACATGCAGTGGATGGCGGGTAGCGACAGCAAGCCGCCGGCCCTGTTGAGCTCAGGGCTGAACAGTGCTGCCCGGATCACGGCTCTAGCTAGGTTCAGGATGGGGCTCCATCAGCTGCAGATAGAGCAGGGGCGCTACGCCGTGGCGGGACAGAGGCAGCGACGCAGCCAGCGGGCGTGCTGCCTATGGTGGGCTAGAGGATGAGGCACACATGGTATTTGAGTGCCCTGCCTATGAAGAGGCACGGATGCGGGCCCACAGCCTGTTTTGGTCCATCCCTCGCCCCGAGGAGGCCGACTTAGATGAGCGGATGCGGGAGTTTATGAATCCTCGGCCAGGCCAGGAGAACCCCAGGTTCTGGCACGAGTTGGCTGACTTCCTTGTCGCCTGTTTTGAGACACGCACCGCGTGCACAGCAATCATGATGGCAGATGGCATGCTAGGGGTCTAATTTTGACAGCTGCCGGCCTCTTTCCTAGGGTCGAATGCGCCATCGAAGGCGTCCGACTGACTGTAAAATCGACCACACGCGCGCACGCACACGCACACACACACACGTGCACGCACACCACGCAGGGGTCGAGTACGGCCCTGGGTGCCGCGTCAGCGCACCAAACTTCAACCCCCCCTGGTGTGACAGCCCTGCCCCCCCCCATCTCTCTCACACACACAGACACATACACACACACACACACACCCGCGCGCGTGCACGCACACCACGCAGCGTCGAGTACGGCCCCGGGTGCCTTGTTGGCACTGCCGATTTCAACCCCCCCTGGTGTGACCCCCCCCATCTCTCTCACACACACACACACACGCACACACTCACACGCACACACACACACACACACGTGCACACACACCACACAGCGTCGAGCACGGCCCCGGGTGCCTCGTCGGCGCGGCAAACTTCTTCCCCCCCCTGGTGTGACACACACACACCATCTCTCACACATACACACACACGTGCACGCGCACACACGTGCACGCACACCACGCAGCGTCAAGTACGGCCCCGAGTGCCTCGTCGGCGCGGCAAACTTCTTCCCCCCCCTGGTGTGACACACACACACACACACACACACACACGCACACGCACGCACACACACACACACACACACGTGCACGCACACCACACCGCGTCGATTACGGCCCCGGGTGCCTCGTCGGCGCAGCCAACCTTTACCCCCCCTGGTGTGAACCCCCCCCCCATCTCTCACACACACACGCACACGCACGCACACGCACGCACACACACACACACGTGCACACACACCACGCAGCGTCGAGTACGGCCCCGGGTGCCTCGTCGGAGCGGCAGACTTCTACCTGCACCGCTCCGCGACTGCGACGGCGCGCGTGGTGTCGCCGACGGCGCGCGCGCTCGTGCTGCCGCGCGCCGCGTTTACGAGGCTGATGTTGCAGGTGCGGTACGCAACAGGGCGGTGTTGCAGGTGCTGTCGCGCGCCGCGTTTGTGCGCCTCATGGCCAAGCAGGTGGGGGGGGGGGCGGGGGGGGCAGGTGCGGTACGCAACAGGGCGGTGTTGCAGGTGCTGCCGCACCTTGCGGGGCTGATGGCCGAGCAGGTGGGGGACGCAACAGGGCGGTGTTGCAGGTGCTGCCGCACCTTGCGGGGCTGATGGCCGAGCAGGTGGGGGGAGGGGGGGCATCCGCGTGCGTGTTGGCGCGCGACATTCATAAAACTGAGTCCAAGAGGTGCATCACTGCCATGGTGCAATACGCACGACAGTCGAGGTGGCTATCCTCCACATGAATTTGGCGTGTGCGTGCGTGTGCGTGCGTGTGCGCGCGGCGAGCGTGCGTGTCCCGTGCTTTTCTTTACATGAAATTGGCGTGTGCGTGCGTGTGTGCGCGGCGAGCGTGCTTGTCCTGTGCGCGGCGAGTGCAATCGCTCCTCCATAGCGTCCCCGATGAAACCTGACCGCATGGCTCGGCACTCAGTGACTGACCACCTCCCCCCTCCCTCCCTCGCTCGCTCCCTCCCTCCCCGGTGCCTGATTGCCGCGCAGCCTGGCGCGCTCGGGCTGCTCCAGTTTGCGGTCACGCGCAGCCTGAGCCTCGACCTCGCGACGTCGCTCGAGCTGGTCGACCGCATGCAGTGAGCAGCCGGCCCGTCGTGGCCCCCCCACCCGCGATGTCGCCTGACGTCCATCAAGTTCGGAGCGCGGCCTGGGGAGTAGCCTCAGCGGCGCGGGCTGGCGCCCGCTCTGGTGGTGGTGGTGCTGCTGCCGCTGCTGCTGCTGCTGCTGGCGCCCGCTCTGGTGCTGCTGCTGCTGCTGCCGCTGCTGTCGCTGCTTCAGTGTGCGCTCGCCAGGAGCCTCAGCCTCGATTGAGCTTGGGTTTTACAGGGTTCTACACATACGCGCCTGAGGACCCCGTGGCATGAGTTGAGGCCTAGACGTCACGTCTAGGGGGGCTCTGCTAGGAGAGCCCGCAAGGCCACGCCCGCAAGGTCGCGCAGCGCGCCAGCCTACCATCGGGTGCGGCCTGGAGAGTGCCCTCAGTGGCGCGGGCTGGCGCCCGCTCTGGTGGTGCCGCTTCAGTGTGCGGTCGCCAGCCTACCAGGGTCGACTGAGCTTCATTAAGCAGCTGCGTCAGCGCAGGCGCGGCCGCAGTCGGGTACACGAGCCCATTCCGACGAGGCGTTTTTTTGCGCACGCTACTGTTGCTGGTTGACCACCACTGTTTTTCGTTTTGGGGGGGGGGGTATGTGTCTCTCGTTATCCCGTTCTCTCTCTCTGCTACAGGTCGGGGAGTGTGCACGACGCTTTTGTCGCGTGGTAGCAGCGACCTCGCCATTTCAATGACCCGCGCCTGGTGCGAACACCAAATAAAATCCAGTGGTATGTTGTAGCCGCCTAGTGAGTTGTAGAGACACGCGACGCGAGGGCTGGTCGGCACGGAGGCGGCGTGTGTGACTCTCGACCGGGGTTGCTTGTGATCTCCTCGCATGCAAAAGAGCGCGCAGAGCCAGCCTGCAAGCACAAGTCACTGCGAGCGCGATCTCTCTCTAGCTCCATCCCTAGCTCCATCTCCCTAGCTCCATTTCTAGCTCCATCCCAAGCACAGGTCACTGCGAGCGCGCTCCCTCTAGCTCCATCTGCTTGCGAATCCACTCGCGCGACTTGATGTCCGCCTGGCGTGTCGGCTCCGGAACCCGGTGCCTGCGTGGGGCAGCGCGCAGCGGGGCGGGCGGGGGGCAGGGCGGGAGCTGTCAGTTGGTGGGCTCAGCTGCGCGCACACTCACACACACATGCGCGTTCTCCGCCCCACAATGCCCCACACCTGCAGGCTTGGGCTTGGCTGCACCAGGGAGCACCCCTGGGCTGCACATACACACCCACACGCACACACTCTTTCTCACACACACACACACGTGCGCGTATTCCGCCCCACACGGTCTCACACCTGCAGGCTTGGGTTCGGCTGCACACACACACACACACTCACACACACTCTCATACACACACACACACGTGCGCGTGTTCCACCCTACATGGTCTCACACCTGCAGGCTCGGGCTCGGCTGCACACACACACACACACACACACACTCACACACACTCTCATACACACACACACACACACGTGCGCATGTTCCACCCCACACAGTCCCACACCTGCAGGCTTGGGCTCGGCTGCACACACACACACACACACACACACACACGCACACACTCTCTTACACCCCCCCCCTCCACACCCACACACACGTGCGTGTATTCCGCCCCACATTGTCCCACACCTGCAGCAGCTCCACACCAGCTCCACCGCCGTCTCCAGCCCCACCCTGTGCCCGACAGACACGTACACCTGCATGCCACACGGTTCAAGTCCGGTGTCACGGTGCAGTGCATGGTCCACAATGCAGTTCAGTCCACAGTGCAATTCACAGTGCAGTTCACAGTGCATGGTTGACAGTGCAGTGCAGGGTTCGCATGTGGCTCAGGGTGTCAGCACAAAATGGTCTCTCGGGCCCATTTAGAGTTACGGCCGTGCAACGCGTGAAGGGCTCAGCGCGGGCTCACGGCACACACGCAAACAGGGGGCACACCCACAACCGGGGGGTAGCTACAGTTCCCATTGTGATGTCATGAAGAGGGAAATATGGTGATGTGTATGAAGCTGTAGCTCAAAAGTGTGTGGGGGAGAGGTACAATCCAAGCAGCCGATCCAACAAATCAGCACACCAGTGCAATGAGCCAGCTCCGCTCCTTAATACGAGCGTAAGCTGGTACACAAACACACACAACCAGGGGCTGCACACAATGCACCTCGTTAACAGTCGTGTTAGAAGCTTTTGCTGTGCTGCGGTGGAGGTCTAGGGGGCGCGATCCCGCGGGCCTGTGAACCCCGGCCGTGCTCCCATGGGGAGGAGGTCAGAACTGACGGCCGGGTGCCCTGTCTAGGTCCAGCCCTAACCCACTAGCCCCCCATCACCAGTGGCCAGCCACCTGTCTGTAGCGCTCGGGCGCTATACGACAAGCAAGGTCGAATACGCTGCCTGTGCGGTGCGTCACACATGACTGTAAAAACCATCATCATCATCATCATCAGTTGCGCCGGCCGTCAGCGCAGGGGTGGAGGGAGTCAGGGCATTGGATTTCAGGGTCTGGGTGGTTCAGGGCAGTCGAGGGCTCAACCCTTTGGTAGGGGGGAGCGAGGCACAAAATCCCTGGGGATACAAATCCTCCGTCATCAGTTCCTCTGTCCTATGCGTTGGTAGGGGCTCTCCCCCCATCCCCTAGGGCGACCAAGGTGAGGCGGGCTCCCCCCTCATGAAGCAGCTCCCGCGACCCCATG
>VFSX01000106.1:388255-418255 GCA_016618255.1 Chlamydomonas sp. UWO 241 | reverse complement strand
CCACCACCACCACCACCACCACCACCACCACCACCACCACCACCACCACACCACCACCACACCACCACCACTACCACCCACCCACCACCATGACCACCCACCCACCCCCACGACCACCCCCACGTACCGTGAGGTCGAGCGGCTCATAGTCTTCGTACAACGGCACGAGCCCCGGAAACGTCATCACCACCAGCGACGCGACACCGCGCTGCACCGGGGGTGCCGCTGGGGTGGGGGGGACGCCTACGCTGGCGAGGCGTGCGCATGGCGCTGCGCTGGGCGCACTGGCGCAATCGCCCCCGGCAGCGGCGGCAGCAGCAGCAGCGGCAGCAGCAGCAGCGGCGGCAGCAGCAGCAGCGGCGGCAGCTGCGCTGGGCGCACTTGCGCCACGCCCGGTAGCATCGGCATCAGCATCACCCGCAGCGGCCACAGCCCCTGTGGCAGTACTGGCGTCGCCAGTAGTGGCGCTGGTGGGATCTGGGAAGAAGCTGATGTCGACGCCCCCGACGAGCGTGAGAGGCTCGCCTGTTCCCTTGGGGGTGAGGGGTGGTGGCGTTGGAGAGTGAGCAAAGCAACTGTGGCAGTGGATGTGTAACACTACTCTCTGAACTGTGCGGGGATGCCGGGCTGCGAGCAGATGTGTGTTTGTGTGCGCGTGTGCTTGCCTGCTTCCACGGCAGGCGCCACTGCACTTCGTCGTGCGTGACCAGCTGAGTCCTCAGCTGCAGCTGCTCCCTGAAAGACACATGGGCAAGGGCACGTGTTGGTGGGTGCATGCAGTGCATGTTGGTGGGTGCATGCAGTGGCATGCATGATGCACATGCATGCGTGCAACATCTGCGGCACCCACTCCAGCCACGCCCTCTTCATCAGCGACACATCGACGACGTCGTGTGACGCAGTCATTTGCTTTAAGACGGACGTGGTGGCCAGTGTGGGCGTGGGCGCTCGGTGTGGGCGCGGTTATTTTCAGTGCGTCGAAGGAGGGCCGTTCGGGCTTTGCGCACTACTCACTACTTGTGCGCCGCAGCACTACGCACCATGCGCGCCGCAACACAGCTTAGAGCGGGCGGCATTTCTTCTCCTTTGAGGCCCACCAGTTGTGCTCCCTTGAGGCTCCCCTCCTCTAGTCCGCTAGCCCACCTGCCGCTGTGTCGCTGCTCCAGCGGCGAGAGGACCTCAAACAGCAGCGATGTAGAGGCAGCCAGTGTCAGTGGGCGCAACACACCAGACGTCTTTGAGGCTGCAGGACGACGCGTGCAGGCCCTACTGCGCGGCGCAGGGTATGAGCTCTAGTATCAGTACCTGTATGCCATGTCAAGGGCATAGGGGGCCCACGACTATTGGGAGCAAAGAGCCTCCATGCGCCATGAGGATGAGGGGCGCCACGTATCACTTGTCAGTGCTGCACGCACGCACGACGCCCGCCTACCGGAGAGGTGGCACATACCATGATGCCATGCTGCTGCTTGTACCCCTGCGTGCAGGGAGGGAGAGGATGAGATATTGGCGACCATGGTGTCGAAGACGATGCCAGTTGAGAAGCTCCAGACGAGCGCTGGGCTGGGCGCGATGGTCGGCATCACCGCGGTGCTCATCGCGGTGCTGTGCCACAAGGACCCATGGGGTGGGTTCTGGCATGCGGCACGCCATGCGGCGCATGGACACATGCGGGCGTGTGCATGGGCACCACCGCCGGCATCCCCTGCTGATGCCACCACCACCCCACTGCACGGCACGCAGGCGGCGCGACGCTGTCGTTGGATTCGCTCGCATGGGCTGGCGGAGGATTGGTGGCGGGGCTGCCCCTCGTGGCGCTGCGCGCATGGACTTGGACGCCGGCCGCGTCGAAGGTGCTACCAGTGGTGGATGACATGCACAGGAGCCAGATGCAGGTGCGCAGCGCAGTGCACACACACGCGCATGTGCCGTGTTGCTCCCTCCCGCACGTGTGCACACCCACGCGCACACACACACAAGCACACACACACTCACTCACTCCATGCACCCACCCACCCCTCGCTTGTCCACCGCACAGGTCGTCGCCCCTTGGTTCACCGGCATGGACCGCGTGCACGTGGTCATCATGATGGCGATGGAGGTGCTGCCGCTCACGCTGCTGCTGCTGCCGGCGGCGCAGGGCGTGGTGCAGGGGATCGCACAGTTGTACGCGCAGGTGCGATGGCGGTGGGGCGTATTGTATAAGGGGGGAGGGAGTTGGAGTGGGTGGAGGGCGTGGGAGCGGGGGTTCGCGCAGCTGTACGCGCAGGTGTGTGTGTGTGTGCATGTCAGTGATGCAGAAAATGTTCGGCATGATGGCGGCCTTGTGACGCGGAACATGCCCCGCAGGACCGCTTTTGAGAGGTTGAGGTCGATCTAGTGTAGCAAAAGTGTGAAAATTGTTATTTTCACACAAAAAACGATTTGCGCTCCGTGCCCTGGCGTGACGTGGAGGTCCCGCCAAACGACCCTCCCGCGCGACGCGCGTAATCACGGTACGGCTTTCTGTGCCACTGGTGCGTGTGTGTGTTTGCGTGGGGCTGGATGCAGGAGCAGGTACCGTCCATATTGTTTGCCTTCGTGTGTGTGTGGGGGGGTCGAAACTACAGTTGTTTAATGCGATTGTGGGGGTCGTGTTGTTTTATTCGTTTTGACGCCCAAAATCGCGATTTTCGACGACATTACTAGTTTCTCAGCTCTGGAGGGGGGGGGCAAAAAAAATACTAATTCGCGAAGGCAAACCGCACGGACGGTATTGCAATTCCAGGCGATCGTTGCCGCCCATCATAACCGTGATCCGACCCACCATCATCGTCATTCCAGGTGGCCGGCACACACACACACACACACACTCGCACACACACACACACACTCACACGTACACACACACACACACACACACAGGTGGCCGGCGCCGTCGACCCCTCGCTGCTTCCAGACGTCCCCGCGGTTGACGACGTCTCTGGCACACTCCACACACACACACACACACACGCACACGCACACACACGTACACACACGCACAGGTGGCCGACGCCGTTGACCCCTCTCGCTGCTCCAAGACGTCCTCGCGGTCGACAACGTCTCTGGCATACTCCACACACACTCACACACACACACACACACACACACGCACACACACACACAGGTGGCCGGCGCCGTTGACCCCTCGCTGCTCCCCGACGTCTCCGCGGTCGACAGCGTCTCCGGCAATCTCGACGCCGGGGTGCTGGTCACGCGGCTGGTGGGGCTGGCCGCGACGGCGGGCGTGGCGGGCGCAGCGCGCGGCATGGAGCTGTCGATCAGCGGTGCGTGCGCGTGTGCGGGGGGAGAGGGTGTGTGGGTGGGTGCGTGTGTGGGTGTGTGTAGGGTGGGGGGTGAGGGCGTGTTTGGAGGGGGGGAGTCGCGCGGCTAGTGGGGCTGGCCGCGACGGCGGGCATGGCGTGCGCAGCACGCGGCATTGACCTGTCGATCAGCGGTGCGTCTCGTTATCTTGCGTGTATGTGTCTGCACCACGTCGAGGGCCAGCTCCCCTCCCTACTCACACACAGGCGCGATGGACAACTTGCACACGCGCACACATACCGGTGTCGAGCGCGATAGAAAACTATTACCACACACACACACACATCCAGGTGACAAGTGCAACGCGGTGTCGAGCGCGATAGAAAACTATTACACACATACGCACACACACATGGACGCACGCGCACACACGCTCACACACACACACACAGGCGACGAGTACGACGCGGTGTCGAGCGCGATGGAAAACTCTGATCGCTACTACCGCCTCACAGCGATGGACGTGCGGTCGCGCAAGGAGGACGGGGACCGGGCGAGCCTTGCATTCCGAGCGGTGGCGCAGGTGCGCTTGGTTTGGGTGCAAGTAGGGAGGGGCTCGCGAGCTCTCTAGTCCACACAGGGGAAAGGGGAGGATGGGGTCTCTCGCTAGGACGGGGACCGGGCGAGCCTCGCATTCCAATCGGTCGCTGGGTGCGCTGGGTGCGCTTGTATTGGGGAGGGGCTCGCGAGCTCTCTAGTCTGCACGAGGGGAAAGGGGGCGAGGGCGATGAACGTACGGTCGCGCAAGGAGGACGGGGACAGGGCAGGCCTCGCGCTCCGATTGGTTGCGCTGGGTGCGCTGGGTGCGCTTGGCGTGTGGGTCAGCTAGGGAGGTGCTCGCCAGCTCTCGAGTCTACACCAGGGGAAGAGGGGAGGAGGGAGGGAGGGGGGGAGGGGGTCTTTCGCCAGGAGGACGGGGACACGGCGAGCTTGGCGTTCCGGTCGGTCGCGCAGGTGCAGCGCAGGTGCGCTTGGTTTTGGTGGCACACACACACACTCACACACACACACACGCGCGCACACTCTGATCCGTCTCCCCCTCTGCAGATCTTCCTCGACACGCGCTTTGACGCGTCGATCCTCGCCGCCACACACGCATGCGCCACACTCACACGCACACGTACACACACTCTGATCGTCTCCCCCTCTGCAGATCTCCCTCGACACGCGCTCCGACGCGTTGATCCTCGCCGCCACACGCATGCGCCACACTCACACGCACACATACACACTCTGATTGTCTCCCCCTCTGCAGATCTACCTCGACACGCGCTCCGACGCGTTGATCCTCGCCGCCACACACGCATGCGCCACACTCACACGCACACATACACACACTCTGATCGTCTCCCACTCCGCAGATCTCCCTCGACACGCGCTCCGACGCGTTGATCCTCGCCGCCACACGCATGCGCCACACTCACACGCACACATACACACTCTGATCGTCTCCCCCTCTGCAGATCTACCTCGACACGCGCTCCGACGCGTCACACTCGCCGCCACACACGCATGCGCCACACTCACTCACACGCGCGCACACTCTGATCCGTCTCCCCCCTCTGCAGGTCTACCTTGACAACCGCTCCGACGCAACGACCCTCGCCGCCACACACGCATGTGTCACACTCACACGCACACACACTCTGATCCGTCTCCCCCTCAGCAGGTCTACCTCGCCACCCGCTCCGACGCGACGATCCTCGCCGCCACACACGCATGCGCCACACGCACACGCACACACACTCTGATCGTCTCCCCCCTCTGCAGGTCTACCTCGACACCCGCTCCGATGCGACAAACCTCGCCGCCACACACGCATGCGCCACACTCACACACACGCGCACTCTGATCCGTTTCCCCCCTCTGCAGATCTACCTCGACACGCGCTCCGACGCGTCGATCTTCGCCGTCACACATGCATGCGCCACACTGACTCACACGCGCGCACACTCTGATCCGTCTCCCCCCTCTGCAGGTCTACCTCGACACCCGCTCTGACGCAACGATCCTCGCCGCCGGGCTCGCAGCGGTCGACGTGATGTACCTCGGAGGGCTGTGGTACGCGACTGGCAACTTGGCAGCACCCGCGGCTGCCGCGCTGGCCGTGAACTGGGTCGAGTATGGAAATCTGCACGCACGGATCGGCGGCACGCCGGCAAACGCCAAGGAGTGATTTGGTCGCTGTGCCACTCAGCGGCAGCAGCAGCAGCAGCAGCCGTACGTGCCCCATGCATACACATGGGGCCGATGCGCGGCGAAACAATTGCACAAACTGTTTGGGTCAACGGTTTTGTCTCGGAGGCGTCGACTCGGCGTTGACTCGGCAAACCCGAAATGAGTGTTTGATCGCTCCTCGGTCGTGGCTGGCGACCAACGCTTGGCTCGCAGCAGCAGCTCTTACGCATCTCCATCGCATCGCGCCCAGCATGCCTGGGCCGATATGCGGCCATAGTGACAAACCTTAATGTGGGGTTTGTTACTGGTCGGTTTTGTTTACTCGCTCTTGAGCGTCTCTTGGCACGCTTTGGGCCGATATGCGGCCTTAGTGGCAAACCTTAATTTGGGGTTTGTGGCTGGTCGGTTTTGCTACTCGCTCGCCATTTGCACGCGAGCGTCCCTCTCTCTCTCGACGGCGCACGTCTGCTTGTGCCAATAAACGGGTTCGGTCTTTTAAGGGGCGGGGGCAGTTCTCTACCAACTCTGCCTGAACTATTTACTCTTCTGTGACGCGCCGAGTTAGGGCCAGCCACACTCTCTCCGCCCACTCACTCTGTAACATTAATGGGAGCTGTCTTCCCATGGCTCGCCAAGTCCAGCTTTGGAATGGAGCCCTCCAGTCACACCTGATGCCCTCCAGTACCAGCCGCTGCACATCGCTGCGTATATACCTCCAAGAGGTGTCACCAACGAAGAAGAGGCGGCCCTTCAAGTAAGCTTAAGTGGGCTGCCTTGAATAACAATCCCCGGCAGCTGTCCCAGGATCGATATACGTAACACAAGCCTGGAGCTGGTAGAGGATCGGAGGAATAATCGACCTGAAGCGAACGATGTTTTGAATTAGGAGTCAATGAGGCAGCCACGATAGTGGCGGGGACCCAAGCGTGGGTTCCTGAGGAGCTGCGGTGGACTGATGATGAGAGTTTTACAATCCACTTCTGGCGGTCACACGTACGGTTCCAAAGCTCCAGTGGGACTTAGAGAAACAAGGCTCAAAGCCCACAAAAGGTCAAGCTACAAGTAGCCCACGGCAACGCCATCCACACTTGGTGGCGGGCGCCAAGCAAGCAGCACCACTGTGCAGGCTGCACACCCAGCCCCTCAAATGGCCAGAGGGCGGACCCAAGGTATAAAACCATGAAGGGACCAAACAGCCCTCCCCCAGACCACCGGAAGCGGGGCTAGTAGCACACCCGCCGCAGCACTCTACTCAGCGACCACACCGCACCCGCCACCGCACGCGTGTGGCGCCACCTCCCCTTCAAAAACACCCCCAGAGGGAATGCCATCTAGCAAGCAGGTGCAGGCACCCGCTCGCCGTCAACGACGAGGCGCGCGCGGTGGAACTGCGCCCGCTTCCCCGCAGCCTTGGCGGCGAGGAAAGCGGGCCACAGCGCCCGGTGCTGCGCCTCCTCGCGGTCACTGAGGACGTCGAAGACAGCAGCCGATGGGTCCACGTCGCGCAGGTTGCGGCGGGAGCGCACGACGGTGTCGGCCACAGCGTCAGACGCCACGGTAAAGAGCACACGTAGCACGCCGCCGTTTGCAGTGCACCGCAGCTGGCGCACTTGAGAAATGCCCACGCTGGGTCTCACACGTGAAAGCTGCCTCAAAGATGACGACCTCAAAACGGAGTATGCAGAAGGAACATATTTATCCGCTATAACCGGGCCAGCAGATTTTGACGCGGATCTGACCATTTGCCAGCAGATTTTGACGCGGATCTGCCCACGTTTGCGCTGACTGGTGGTGAAGTGAAGACCGTCTCTGCATTTAAGTATCTTGGGAGTTAGATAACCCAGAGTGGTGGTGTGGAGAAGGAGATCGGTGTGCGTGTTGGTTGCGCGCTGGGCGTGTTCGCGTCTTTTGATCAGATTTGGGCCAGCAAGAAGATGCAAGTGCAGTCTAAGATGCGGGTTTACAACACTTTCGTGCTGCCCCACTTTCTGTACGAGACTGCCGCCCCGAATGCTCAGTTCTAAATAACAAGCGATGGCGATGGCGCGACAGCCTCCGCCTACAAGAGCGTCCATCAGGAAAGCCGCCGCCCTCGCCGCCCACAGCGGACCGATCGGCGGCGAGGCAGCGGGCGGGCAGCAGCCAGGCAGCGGGGAGGCAGCGGCAGCGGAGAGGGCAGCGAGAGGGGGGGGATCTCGTGAAGGGGATGCGTGCAGAGATGGAGGCCATGCGTGCAGGGATGCAGGCCATGCGGGGAGAGGCGCAGGCCATGCGGGCAGATATGCGGGAAATGTTTGATGCGCAGACCAGCACCAGGCACAGCAGCGGGGCGCGTGCGCGCTGCACCCCCACAGCGGAGAAGGCAGCCGCCATCGTGGTGCCCGAACCCTCAACCCCCGTGCGCGCTGCACCCCCGACCATGCAACGGTCTGGGGAGCGCTATCGGGGGCGGCGTCAGGCGGGGGCATGCGGACACCGGGGGGAACAGCCGCCACCATGACGACCCTGACGGCCATGCATGCAGAGCAGATGGCCAGGAATGCAACGAGGGCGGCAGTATGGGCAGCATGCCCATGGTGAGACAGCGGGGGTGGGGGAGATTTGCTGACGAGTCGCATGGGCGACGTGCATGGAGGAAAGAGCGTTGCGCATGCATGGAGCGCAGCGGGGGTGCGGGCCGCGCGCCAGCACAGCACAGGGTGCGGGCCGGGCCTCGCGCCAGCACAGCACAGGGGCCGGGCTTCGCGCCAGCACAGCGGAGGGTGCGGGCCGGGCCTCGCGCCAGCACAGCACAGGGGCCGGGCCTCGCGCCAGCACAGCGGAGGGTGCGGACAGCACAGGGGCCGGGCCTGGCGCCAGCACAGCAGGGTGCGGGCCGGGGCTCGCGCCAGCACAGCACAGGGTGCGGGCCGGGGCTCGCGCCAGCACAGCACAGGGTGCGGGCCGGTCGCGCCAGCACAGCACAGGGTGCGGGCCGGGGCTCGCGCCAGCACAGCACAGGGTGCGGGCCGGGCCTCGCGCCAGCACAGCACAGGGGCCGGGCCTCGCGCCAGCACAGCGGAGGGTGCGGGCCGGGCCTCGCGCCAGCACAACACAGGGGCCGGGCCTCGCGCCAGCACAGCAGAGGGTGCGGGTTGGGCCTCGCGCCAGCACAGCACAGGGTGCGGGCCGGGCCTCGCGCCAGCACAGCACAGGGGCCGGGCCTCGCGCCAGCACAGCGGAGGGTGCGGGCCGGGCCTCGCGCCAGCACAGCACAGGGGCCGGGCCTCGCGCCAGCACAGCGGAGGGTGCGGGCCGGGACTCGCGCCAGCACAGCACAGGGTGCGGGCCGGGCCTCGCGCCAGCACAGCACAGGGGCCGGGCCTCGCGCCAGCACAGCGGAGGGTACGGGCCGGGCCTCGCGCCAGCACAACACAGGACGGGCCTCGCGCCAGCACAGCACAGGGTGCGGGCCGGGCCTCGCGCCAGCACAGCACAGCGGCCGGGCCTCGCGCCAGCACAGCACAGGGGCCGGGCCTCGCGCCAGCACAGCGGAGGGTGCGGGTTGGGCCTTGCGCCCCAGCACAGCACAGGGGCCGGGCCTCGCGCCAGCACAGCGGAGGGTGCGGGTTGGGCCTTGCGCCAGCACAGCACAGAATGCGGGCCGGGCCGTGCGCCAGCACAGCACAGGGGCCGGGCTTGCGCCAGCACAGCGTTGATTCGTTGGGGAGTTGACGATGCCAGCACAGCACAGGGGCCGGGCCTCGCGCCAGCACAGCGTTGATTCGTTGGGGAGTTGACGATGCAATTGGAGCGGAGCTACTGGAGCTATTGTTGCGGAGCCTGCGGCTGCTGGAAGGGAGCCTGCATGCAGATTGCTGCGGGCACGGCGGCGGCGGGGACTAGCATAAGGCACACCTGCGGCCTGCGCAGTCACATAGTATAAATTCAAGGAACACACCTATTTGGCGATTGCGATTTACCTGCCTCGCATTTCCGTTTCCCCACATGCGTTCTTCAACAAGCGTTTGCTGTCGCTGCGGTAGGGGACCTAGGGGTGCGCCCACGCTCTTTACAGAGTTGGGGTTCCCTACCACCAACAGCCAGCCATCTCAGTAAGGTGCTCGGGCCATACGCGCCGAGCACGGTCTTATACGCCTTTAGAGGTGTCCCTGACTGTAACATCCATCATCAACTGCCTTCGTCGCAATCTGGGTGTGCGCCTGGTCGACCGGCACAGATTAACTTATATTCGGCAGGCGTGCGACACTGAGCCAATTGAGAGCCTTGTGGCAAAGCGATCAATGCAGTGGCTAGGCCATGTGTCGGCAGCAAGGCCGGCCTCCAGCCTCCTCCCGACACTATTTTCTTAAGCTACTGATTCAGCAGCTAGGCGAAACTAGTGGCACTCGTCCTCCTCCCGACACTTTTTCGGACAGCTACTGATTCAGCAGCTAGGCGAAACTAGTGGCACTCGTTCTGATTGGAAGACTTTTTCGGACACGGCGTTTGAGCGTGCTCAGGATAGGGTCGGGTGGAGAGCCGTGGTGTTTTGACCCCCTATCCCCAGGCGCCGGCCCCTCCACCACGGCGGTCAAGTAGATTGGCAAGCGCCATTTGACCCCCTATCCCCTAGAAGCAGTTAGGACCTATTTTGGAGGCGTCGCACAATAGCTCTCCTTTTTGCTCTGGGACTACACGTTGGCAGGCAGCCGGCTGGTGGCTACCGCCCCTCACAAGTAATTGTTAGGGCCAGAACTGGACTTGGGTCTAGGCGGTGGTACTAGGACTAGAGGTAGCCTTTGCTGGAAAGCCGATGTAACTGTAACTGTAACTGTATAACCGGGAGGCAAGCTTGCTCCCAGACCTCAGACGCCAGGTGGGCAGGCTGGAGAAGGAGCTCGTGAGCGCGCGCGCTCAGCCACAGATTGCGCCCCTCATGGTGGGCGTGCCCCAGATTGCGGACGTCGTCGCGGCGCTACGCTCCATGGTGGAGTTGCAGAAGCAACAGATTGAGGCCCTCACGGGCATACTGCAGACCTCAGTGACATCGGTGAGCCACCTGGTGAGCCGCTTCCCTGGGGCGCCCATGCAGACACAGATGCTGCATGCGCGTGCACCTGCCAAGGCTACTCAGCCTGCCCGGCCCGCTGCTTCTGCTGCCGCCCTTGTGGCGTCGGCGGCGGGGGTGCCGGCGGGGACGCGGCCTGCTGCACAGGCGCCGCGCGTGCCGCTTCTCCCAGCAGCCGCGCCATGCGTGCCGCTCCTGCCGGCAGCCGCGCCCCGCGCAGACTGCAAGCGGTGGCGGCCGCCGCGCAGCAGCGCCACAGCTTCGTGGCGGCGCTCTCCATGGAAGACGCCACCGCGTTCGCCGTGTGCAACCAGAAGTCTGAGAAGGTGCATGACTGGCGCCGCCCCCTCGACGGCGAGAGGGCGGCGGCGGTGGCGGTGGCTGCGACGTTTGCGGTCGCCATCGCCGCCGACGCCGGCGCCAGCCTGCCTGTCTTCCTAGCGGAGTGTGTCGTGCAGTGGCTGCACAACTGCGCTGGCAACGGGCGCTGCGAGAGGCCGGCTGGCGGCAGAGTGGTGTCTGCGTCGCTCCTTAACGCCAAGCCCGCCGTCGGTGGCATCGGTGTGGTGCTGCACCGGGGCGGCGTGCTGCGTGTGCGCTTCACCGTGACGTCTGACGTCGCGGCCGACACCGTTGTGCGCTACCGCCACCGACTACGCAGCGGCGGCCGGATGTCCAACATCTTCGACGTGCTGAGTGACCGCGAGGAGGCACGTCACCAGGCGCTGTGGCCCGCTTTCGTCGCCGCCAAGGCTGCGGGCAAGCGGGCGCAGTTCCACCGCGCGCGCCTCGTGGTTGACGGCGAGCGGGTGGCTGCACCTGTTTGCTAGTTGCATCTCCTCTGGGGGTATGTTTGAAGGGAGGTGGCGCCACACACATGCGGTGGCGGGTGCGGTGTGGTCGCTGGGTAGAGTGCTGCGGCGGGTGTGCTACCAGCCCCGCCTCCAGTGGTTGGGGGGAGGGCCTTTCTGGTCCCTTTATGGTTTTATACATTGGGCCCGCCCTCCGGCCACTGGAGGGGTTGGGTGTGGAGCCTGCATTGTGGTGCTGCTTGCTTGGCGCCCGCCACTACGTGGTTGGCGCTACCGTGGGCTACTTTTGTAGCTTGACCTTTTTGGTGGGCCTCGTGCCTGCTCTCTTAAGTCCCGCTGGAGCTTTGGAACCGAACGTGTGACCGCCGGCAGTGGATTGTAAAACTCTCATCATTCATTGCTCTCTAACCTATTACCAAATCCCACACTGTTGGTCACTACTGACCGCCTTTTCCAGCCCCTTTCTGGGTCGTTAGGCTTCGGGATGTGCCCCTCACCGAGTCCTTCTGTGCCTCCCCCCTTCAGCAGGGGGGGGGGGCCTGCGACACGTCCAATGTCATGCTCGGTGCAACAACAAGGGGTCAGCTTCTGCTCAGAGCCGGGTTAAGGGTAACAGGTTGAGAATCCTGTGAATGCTGGTTGAAATCCCAGTTAGAAAACCCCTTAGACACGTTAAAGGTTGCGGCCCGGCTGGATATCCTTTTCGGCCACGTCTTGGCCTTTCTCCCCAGGGGGGATGTCTCTTTTGGCGATGGGCGACGAACCTGCCTTGCGTTTCCGATTCCCAACAAGCGCTCACCGACTTCAACAAGCGTTTGCTGCCGCTGCGGTAGGGGACCTAGGGGTGCGCCCACGCTCTTTACAGAGTTGGGGTTCCCTACCACCAACAGCCAGCCATCTCAGTAAGGTGCTCAGACCATACGTGCCGAGCACGGTCTTATACGCCTTTAGATGATGATGAGAGTTTTACAATCCACTTCTGGCGGTCACACGTACGGTTCCAAAGCTCCAGTGGGACTTAGAGAAACAAGGCTCAAGGCCCACAAAAGGTCAAGCTACAAGTAGCCCACGGTAACGCCATCCACACTTGGTGGCGGGCGCCAAGCAAGCAGCACCACTGTGCAGGCTGCACACCCAGCCCCTCAAATGGCCAGAGGGCGGACCCAAGGTATAAAACCATGAAGGGACCAAAAAGCCCTCCCCCAGACCACCGGAAGCGGGGCTAGTAGCACACCCGCCGCAGCACTCTACTCAGCGACCACACCGCACCCGCCACCGCACGCGTGTGGCGCCACCTCCCCTTCAAAAACACCCCCAGAGGGAATGCCATCTAGCAAGCAGGTGCAGGCACCCGCTCGCCGTCAACGACGAGGCGCGCGCGGTGGAACTGCGCCCGCTTCCCCGCAACCTTGGCGGCGAGGAAAGCGGGCCACAGCGCCTGGTGCTGCGCCTCCTCGCGGTCACTGAGGACGTCGAAGACTGCAGTCGAGTCCACGCAGCGGCGCAGCTCGTGGCGCCATCCCTGACTGTAACATCCATCATCAATATCAAAACAAGACGGTTTGAGCCACATCGATCCCACACAGAGTTGAGATATACTCTGCACTGCTTCCTCGCTACCACGAGCACGCTGGCACCGGCCCCGGCACACCGCCGGCCGCGCCCTGGCTGCCACCGTCCCCACACCTGCTGTCCTGACTGTCGTCGAACCCCATCTGCCAGAAGCCCTCTGGCGTGCTGGGGATCCCAAACTTCCCGCGGTGCTTCGAGTGCTCCTGCACCGCCCTCTGAATCGCCGCCGCCGCTTCACCGCCGCGGTCGCCGCCGCCGCCGCCCTGGTGGCTCTGGCCGCCCCTGGTGGCGTGGGGCCTGGCGGTGCCGCCGTCACCGCGCCTGCTGTCGCCACTGCCACTGCCGGGCGGCCGAGCCTGCCGCTGCTGCGGCCCCTCGGGTGCCCGCTGCTGCTTCGGCTGTTGCGGCTGCGGCTGATGCTTCTGCTGCTGCTGCGCCGGCGCCGCCGCGTTGTGCCCCCCACCCCCGCCTGCTGGGAATCGCGAGCTCGAAGCTCCGCCCGTGTGCGTGCACTTCATGCCCATGGACTTCATCATCATGTCCATGGGCAGCTGCACAATGCCGGTTCCCTGCAAATTCTTGGCCCACGAGGCATCCGCGGCAAAGAATTCGCTGCGCGTGTGAGATGCATGCACGAGCGTGCAGTTTTTGTGAGACTCTGGGGACCATCAAGCACGCGTGGCGTGGCGTGCACGGCGCGCGGAGCAAACCCCTCAGCTCTGCACACACACACACACACACACACACACACACACACACAAGCAATCACCGCAGGCGCTGCTTGCCCCCTCCCCCCTCCTCGCTCGCACTCACGCGCACTCGGCGCACGAGAAGCCGGGCAGCGCCGCCCGCTCGTCCTTCTTGCGAACGACCTCGCGGTACTTGTAGCCGACGCCGTCGCCGTTGCTGCCGCCGCTGCCTCGCTCACCCCTACCGGCTCTGCCACCACCCCGGGCGCTGTCGCCAGCGCCAGCGCCAGCGCCACCTCTGATGCTGCCGCTGGGGCCAGGGGCAGCGGCGCTGGGGCCAGGGGCAGCGCCGCCGCGGCTGCTGCCGCCAGGGGATGCCGGCGCATCGGCTGCGGTCGCCTCGCCAGCGGCTGATGCGCTGGCGGCATGCTGCCCGCCCCGTGACGCACGGCCGCTCGGTGCCGCAGCCGCAGCCGCAGGCGAAACAGCGGGCACGGAGGCGGCGGCAGCGGGTGCAGCCGCGCGCCCTGCGCTCGGTTGCTGCCCGCTCAGCGCAGATGACAGCTTGGAGAGCTTGCGCGCGCCACCGTGCTGCGAGCCCTGCGACGTGCCTGCAGAGCCGATGTTGTCGATCGGGCGGCAGGGGCCACCAGCCTCGGCCTTGGGCGCACACGAGGCCGCGCCCGCCGACGTTCCGACGCCGAACCAAGGGTCGGCCATAGGCAGGGAGGAGCCGCCCGCGGGCGCTCCCCAGCTCAGCTTCTTCTGCACCCACTGCTGCTGCTGTGCCACCTGCGCAACCGGCGCCGGCGCCTTCGCAGCCTTTGGCTGCGCCTGCTGTGCCGCACGCACGCCGTCACTCATAGACGCCCGCTGATGGGGCGGCTGCGCACGCGCCTCCTGCCTCTCCACAGGGCGTGCTGCTGCGGGAGCCGTTGCATCCACGGCCACCACAGGGTGCGCTGCCGCCGGCGCAGTCGCCTGCGCGGGTGTGGGCTGCGGCGGCCGCGTTGGCTGCGCCGCCTGCGCACGCTTCTGCTGTGCCTGCCGCTTGGCCTGCTGCCCGCCACCGCTGCCCTCCTCGCCAACACCGCTGCCGCCGGCAGTGGGAGAACGCCGCTTCACGCCACGCTCGCCACCAGGCAGGGCGTCAGCAGGCCCCGCCGCACCACCGCCGCCACCTCCAGTGGGAGGTGACGAGTCACGTGGGCCCCAAGCAGCAGCAGGGGCAGCGCTCGCGAGGCCGTGTGCGTTGCGCTGGTCGGGGGACAGCGAAAGCAGCTCGGGTGCATCCACGCGTGAGATCGGTGGCGGTGCGACCGCATGGGGCAGGCGCTGAGCGGTGGAGCCGACGCCACCCGCCTCCATGTGCTCTGATGGACGGACGCCAGAGGTACTCGCGGGTGCAGCGACGCCGGTCGCGCGCGTGTCCCCTGATCCCGCTGCTGCACTGTCTGCTGGTGCTGGTGCTGCTGCCGCTGCCGCTGGGCTGTCCCCTCCTGCTGCACTTCGTGCTGGGCTGGGCTGCGTCAGGTCGGGAGCTGGTGCTGCGCCCACTGATGCACCCGCTGCTGCGCTCGCTGCCGTTGGGTTGTGCATTGCTGCAGACGCTGCTGGGCCTTCCTGTGCTGCGGCTGTGGCTGCTGCACCTGCTGCCGCTGGGCTGTCTGCTGCTGAACCTCGTGCTGGGCTGTGCTGGGTCCGGTCCGGTGCTGCGGCAGCGTCGCCTGCCGCTGCTGCTGGGCTGGCTGGTGCTGCAGCTGCGCAGTCTGCTGCCGCTGCACGCGAGTCTGGGCTGTCCGGTGCTGCTGTATCGTCGGATTCTTCTTGGTCTGCCATGCCATCCCGCTGGGAGCTTGGGTCCAGAGGGAGTGTGTCAGTCGGCGAGGCGGCAGCAGCAGGAGACGGTGGGCCAGTCTCGCTTTCGGGCGCCGTTGCGGTGGCTGGTCCAGGCACGCCTGCGTCTGGCGCCTGGGAGGGCCGGAGGGCACCACCGCTGCGAACCGGGCTGGACACAAAGCCTGCTGCTTTCGATTCCTGCCTCAGCGACGGCGGAGGCAAAAGAAAGTCTGCCGGCGTCTCGCCCAGCCAATCAAGCGCAGACTGGTTGACCGCCAGCGGCAGCAGAGGCAGAGGCAGCGACTCTGGGGCTGTGCCCATCACAAAGCTGCCGAGGGGCACACGTGAGCCACCCGCTTGCTGTTGCTGCCGCTGCGCTCCCGCCATGACGAACCGCGGCGCATGAAGCTGCGGTGGCGGCGGCATGGCATTGCCCTGGCTGCGGGCCGTCGCCGCGGCAGCACGCGCGCCTTGCCGCTCGTCCAGCACCTGCTCCCCGCATGCGTTGCTCCGAGCCAGCAGCGACCGCATGGCCTCCACCTCTGACCGTAGGGCTTCGGCATCAGCAGCCTTCTCCACGGCACGCGCCTCCGCCTCTGCTGCGCGCGCCTTAGCCACCCTGAGCTGGTTCCGAACGTCATCGCACTCTTGGCGGACCTGATAAGAGGTTGGGCGGCAGGTAGCTCGTGGGTGTCAGCAGCAGCAGCAGCAGCAGCGGCAGCAGCAGCAGTAGCAGCAGCAGCAGCAGCTCATCGCCCACCCGGATTCGCTGGCACGCGGGCAGGCGATGAGGCCTTGCTAAGTGGCATTGCAGAGCACGCCCCGTCATAAGCAACCAACCTGCGTCACTGCTGCGCGTCCCTGAACCTCCACCACAGCCAGCGCCTCGCGCAGGAACGCCACCTCTGCGGCCAGCGCAACCAGGCCAGAGCCCCTGACAGTGTGTGCATACCGCGCGGGCGTGTCAGTGCCCACAGCCAGGGCCTTGTCTGGGTTTAGAAAGGCTTGGCTGGGAGAGGGCGCCCCACAGCATATGGTCAGGACATGGGCTGAGAAGGTGGGGCTGTTGCATGCGCCACGGGCTCATGCGCAAGTCGCCATGCAGCGAAAGCGCATGGGTGCATGGGGTCAACCCACGCAGGTGCTGGTCTAGGCCGTTGATTGTTACCTAGGACCCTCGTGATCGTGATTCTTACCTGTTGGCAACCTCGTCAGTCAGTTCGGCGACCATTGTGGACACTGACGCACTGGCAGTTGCAAATGCAAGGGCGATGCTTTGCTGGGCGATGCTGCCTCCGCATCCTCCGTGTCCTCCGTATCCTTCTTCCATCGCTGGCGCAAGCGACGATGGTGGCAGAGCGAAGGCGTGACGCGTGTTGCAAACTCAAACTCGACCCGCCCCAAGGACAGGCGCAGCCGCCTCCAGGCGGAAGGGTCTCACAGGAGTGTAACTGTGTGCGCGTTCGCAGGGTGCAGAGCGCTTAAGAGTGCTGCTTGGATCACAGCACGCGTGCGTTGCATGTGTTCACACCCAAAACACCCCCACACACAACACATACTCACACACACATACACACACACACACACACTCACACACATACCGCAGGTGGTCCGCTGAAGCAGCAGCCGCCGCGCAGCATGGCTTCTGCTGCTGCTGGTGCTGCAACGTCTGCATCGGCACCCTCCCCCAGCGACAGTGCCTACATCGATGCTGGGGTTGACTGGTTTCAGAGAGTTCATTGGTGCCGTTCCGACAACAACCGGCCTCTTCTCACCGACTACTTCTTACCTCCCTGCTAGCGACCTGTAATACCACTAGCAGCACTGGTCAGACAGCCAGCCACAACATGTGCAACAGCCCATGCGTGCAACAGGCCTGCAGCGGGCCCATCCGCAACAACCCACACCATACACGCACAGCGGAGACGATATACGAGACAGCTGTGGGGTCGGAGGCGGCCAGAGGCGGCCGCCACTGCCCTGTGAGCCGGCGCCGCCTGGCCTTCAGCAAAGCTCCAGGAAGCCGTAGTCATCCCCGATGGGGCCGTTCAGCTCGTAGCCGTCGTCCTGGTAGGAGCGGTACTCCGCTTTCGTCGCCTGAGGGGGCAGAGGGGCCGCAAGGGGCAGCGGCGGGTGTCATCACTGTCTTTGGACCATCGGGTGCCAGGCAGCTGTAGTGGTCGGCGATGGAGGATCGTTCAGCTCGCTGGCGATGAAGACACCCAGGTACACGACCGAAAACATGGCACCGCACACACGCGCCCCTAAAGGCCCCAGAAGGCCCCCTTCGTTGGCCAATTTGTCTCACCTCGAGCCGCTCGATGCACTCATCGAGCGTTTCGCAGGCGTCCAGCATCCACTTGGCGTGGATGCAGACCTCCTCCTCCATGCGCTCCTCCGCCTGCGGTGGTGGGGGTGAGGGTGGTTCTCAGGCGGTGTGAGTGGCGGCGCAGGAAGTTGCCCTGCGCCGCCCGCAGGAAGTTGCAAAACTCCGAAAATAAAATCACTGCTTGGGCTCCACCGCCCTGCCCCAAACATGCACACCTGCCGATATGTCCCAACGCGCCCATCGCACCTGCATGTCGAGCCAATCGCTATACTCGACAAGCTCAAGGTGCTCCCTGAGGTTGGAGGCGAGCTTGCGCACTTCGGCGGCGGTCAGCGCGGCGCGGCCGGTCGCCTCGCGGTGCTTCTTCCTGCAAAGGGTTACCAGCGACCGAGATCAGAGCCGATGGTAAGGGCACACGGCCACACTGTAGGGTGCAGCTCTGGCGCGTTGATGCGCGTCCACCCACCCACCGGCTTGATGTGGAGCAGGGAAGAACGCCATCAACAGGCCTACGCCAGCTGCATTGCCACCAGGCGGGCAGGCGGGCGGGCGGGCAGGCATGCAGGCAGGCAGGCAGGCAGGCAGGCAGGCAGGCAGGCAGGCAGGCAGGCAGGCAGGCAGGCAGGCAGGCAGGCAGGCAGGCAGGCAGGCAGGCAGGCAGGCAGGCAGGCAGGCAGGCAGGCAGGCAGGCAGGCAGGCAGGCAGGTGGGGCACGGCATACGCCCCCGGGGCGCCCACCCATCGCTAGCTTGGCTGTGCAGTGCACGGCAACGCACCACTTGGTCAGCAGCGAGGTCAGCTCCTTGACGGTTCGGCAGGAGTGCGCCCTAGGGCGCCATGATGTCCAGCTTGAGCATCGCCTGGGAGAGGAGGAGGCGCGCGCGTCGACAGGGCGTCAGGTGGAGCGGGCATCGGAGCAGCCCTCAGATCAACGGCAACGAATCCCCCTCAAAACACAGGCACCGGTTGCCGGCGGAGCCGGCGAGCCCGGCTCATGGTGAGCGCGGCGGGCGGCAGCTCCAGGAACTTGTGGCGCAGCTCGGGGTTCTTGTCGCACGCGTGCAGGTCGGAGAATTCTTCACCAGCATAAGCTACGCGACATTGACCAGGCGTCAGGCAGGCGCGCAGGTGCAGCGAAAATAAGTATCGGATTTATTTTTGTTTTGTATTTGCAACGAGCGCGGTCTTTGCCCAGTCCCCCCGAACGGCAACCAAATTGTCGTCTTCACACTCTGGCGCCGGCCTGAGCTCGACCTACGTGCACGTCGTCGATCAGGATCCGCGGCACGCGCGTCGGCGCCAGCGGCGGAAGGTCGTACACGTCGCCGCCGCCGCCCTCGTCCTCCTCACCCTGCCCGTCCTCGCCCAGGCGAACCGACTCGCCCGAGTACTTGCCGTCGCCCCAGTGCTCCAGCACCTAGAGGCGAGGGGTCGGTGAGGGCAGGTAGTGTAGAGAGCGAGGGAGTGGCAAGCGTCGAGGAGGCTTGCAGCGGGCCTCCACCGCAGGTAAGCGCAGGTGCAGAGCGTGCTGCACACGGTCGGACGGCAAAGGCGCAGCGCAGGCAGCAGAGACCACTACTCCCTACCACAGCCTGACCACAGCCACCTATATTGTTACCCCGGCGGTACAAGCTACACCCACAATGTAATGGCTTTGTTACAATTGTAATACAATTCCCGCAAATTGTATTGTATTGTTACAAAGCCGACATTGGTAGTCTTCGCTGGAAAGCCAATTTTACTGTCATTGTTACTGTTACTGTTACTGTTACTGTTACTGTTACTATTACTGTTACTGTTACTGTTACTGATACTGATACTGTTACTGTTACTGTTACTGTTACTGTTACTGTTACTGTTACTATTACTATTACTGTTACTGTTGCTGTTACTGTTACTGTTTCTGCTTTAGCCGTTCTACTAAGGCTCACTGAGTCGGAGTAGGACGAGGCAAAGAGACGAGAGAGACAAAATGGCACCAGATTTTGACTTCTCTGTTAATTGTTCTCTCGCCCGACAGGACGAGGAAGCTAGCCGGGACGGTCAGTGACCGTCAGAGACGGTCAGTGACCTCCCACTACACAAGCTACAAATCGCAGGCACTCCAGCCCGCAACGGCCACGCTTGTGCGTGACCGCGCCCTCTCCGCAGGGCCCCCCCGTGCTAGTCTTGCTCGTCCGCAAAAAACGCCACAGCTGCCTCGAGGGGCCTCAGAGCAGCCTCCTGGCAGTAGCAGCTGTCTCGTGGCTCCTCGAGGTAGTCTCTCGGCGCCAGCAGCTGTCTTGTGGCGCCTTGACGTAGTCTCTCGGCGCCAGCAGCTGTCTTATGGCGCCTTGACGTAGTCTCTTGGCGCCGAAGGCGAGGGTGGGTGGGGGGAGATAGATAGGTAGCGTGCTTGAAGCTGTGACTAGGTCACAGCAAACAAACACAAGCTAAGCTTCCTCGGTAACGAATTAACAGGATGAATTACTCAGGAAGGGAGCCAGGTTATACCTGGCTCCTCCTCAGTTTCACCTTAGTGTGAACTGAGGCTATAAGCAGAAACTCTAGTTTCCTGCTCATCTTAAGATCTACAATTAAACAGGAAACTGTACATTACTGTTACTGTTACTGTTACTGTTACTGTTGAAAAGCCATTTCACTGTGGGTGTAGCTTGTACCGCCGGGGTAACGATTCAGGGGGCTGTGGTAGGGCCTCAAGGCCACTCACCTCGAGCATCAGCGCGTCCCCCAGCGGCCGGGCCGCCCATGACCGCCGGCGCGTTGAGGCGCAGGGCGTCCGCGATCATGGTGGCGGGTTGGGCAGTGCGCAGCTTGCGGGCGAGCGCGACGCAGCGCATGAGGAAGAGGGTGGAGCCCTGTGTCGCGGCATCATTTGTGGGGGTGTCGGGGGAGTCGTGCCAGAGCGTGCGTGCTCACTTCATGTATTGCTTGGGCACTTCAGCAGCCGCTGCGCCACCTTGTTGGGCTTGATCTCGTACATGGCGTGCAGGACCGTCTCGAGGCACGGAGCCTTCTCGCGAGACACCGTGAGGTGCACCTGGTACGGGCCAGGCTTGTTGCCAGCCGCAGCAGTCTCCAGCACGGCCTGGTGATACGGATGGGCAGGCAGTGCGGCGGGCGTCAGGCAAAGGGGTGGCGAGCGTGCGTGCGGGCGGGCAGGCGGGCACAGGCAAGGACACAGCACCGGCACCCCAAGTCGAAATAGTCTGAGGCATCGCAAAGGATCAGGCCCAGACCCACCGCAGGACTGGTGCGTGGCTTGAGGGGGGAGTCAATGTTGCTAGCTATGTGTGTGGACAATGTGGACAGCGGGGAGTAATGCAAAATGTGGACAGCGGGGAGTAAAGTGTGGACAGTGGACACAAAAGGGCCTTGAGGTTAAGCACGGCTGCTCGTTTAGTCCATGATAATGGCCAAGCAGGGAAAGATGAGCAACCAGGGCAAGCGTCTGGCCTACGCAGCGGAGGCGCGTGCGCTGGACAAGGTGGCCCGCGGTGCCGACGGCCGCATTGTCACAAATCTTACTCTGAGCAAAGCCTCTTAAGGATGCTCCAGTTTAGTGTAAGTATGGAAGTCTCACACTTCCACACTTTGGACCTCTCATAAGCTAAGCTTTGGATGGAGAGGACAATCAAGAGCGAGGCGGGGCTCCTGATATTCACAATCACTAACCCCTCTTCTAGAGCTTCAACAACCCTGAGAGTTGTTATACGCATCATCAGCGACCCAGCCAGTACTGCTTAGCGGGCGCCTAGCCCTGCCTTTGTTGGTGGAGACGGCCTTGGAGGAGGAGGCCTTGGCCTTCTTTGGGGGCTTGGGACCCTGGGCGTGGGCGTGGGCGTGGGCGTGAGCGGCAGAGGGCGCGTCACGAGGTGGCGCACGCGCGAACACCCCCCACAGCGCACGTGCATGGTTGCCAGCCACCATGCACGCACGTCCCCTAGCCCAGCACCGTGATTAGCCCTTGGCAACCCTTGGTCTGCCTGTCAAGGTATCGCAGGCAGCCCTTGGCAACCCTTGGTCTGCCTGTCAAGGTATCGCAGGCATAGCGGGTGACCATAGCAATTCACCCCGATCGCACACACCATCTCTTCGCTGTTGCGCACGTCAACGTGCGGGTGCACGTCCGCGTGTGCGCAAACCGACCACCAGCCAGTCGTGTCAAAGGGCATGGTGGTGCGTCTTCCTGCACGATGTATGCATGGTGCACAATACGAGCTCAGCGTTGCATGGCACAACGCAACGCCATGCACCACTGTGCAGACACGGCGTGCCTGTCGCCCAGCATGCTCAGCACACGTCGGTGAGTCGCATACCATGTCTGTCGGCTCCCCCGCCCCAAGCCACCATTCCGCAGCAGCGCACCGTGCGAGTTTGAGGAAACGAGGCCTGGCAGGTGCTGACGACACAACCTTGGGGAAATTCAGCAGGGCAATTAGTGCGTCCAACAGTCTAGGCTCAACGCAGATATGATAACGCTATGGGAAGTGGGGGAGGTGTGAATTGCGCGACATCATACCTCCCGCCCTGCATCATAGATTCCCATTGACACATCCCCATTCCAGTGTTTAGTCACAAGTCGAATGGACGCCGGTGCACAACTCGCTGTTGACACGGTGCTCTTCTCCGACCCATTCACGGCGCTGTGGCCGTGGCTGGATCGCGCCAGCAAGCAGGCCCTACGATGCGTGAACAGGGCCATGCGCGGCCAAATTGATGCGTCGATTGTGGTGGTGGCCAGCTCCAGCTTGGGGTTCTCTGCAGCCAGCTCATCCATGCGTTCTCAAACTGGCCTGGCGTGCGCGACCTGTCCCTGATTGGCGTGAGCGGCGCCTCCGACCTGGAACCACTCGCCACGGCGTCGCTGGCTGGGCTGGCGAGCCTCACCGTGCGGCAGGTGGGGGCAACACGCGCATGCATGGCGCGCTTGCAGGCGCCATGCACTTGCTGATCCGTCGCATGCAAAGCTCTCGCAGTTAAGCACGACGCATGCCTCCTGAACCATGCGCATGCACATCCTTGGATCTCTAGGCTCACCTGTGGGGGGATGGCGAGCCACCGTTGCGTTGGAGCATCACGCTCAGCAGCAACCTGGGAGCAACGCTCCGAGTGCTCGACGTCAGCGGCTGTCTCGACCTGGGCTCCATCGATTTTGTTCGCAGCTGTGCGCAGCTCAGGTGCCTGTGGATGTCAAGTGTCGGTTTGTCAGATCTGTCTCCGCTCGCAGCATGCAGCGAGACACTCGAGGAGATGTGGCTGGCTAGCTCTGGCGTCATGAGCCTCGCTCCCCTGAACGCATGCACTAGGCTCCGCAAGCTGGACCTGCGTGGCTGCAACTCTCAGCTGTACGATCAGGTGGAAGACCTGACTCTCACCCAGCTGGCAGCCCCGGCGTCGATCGAGCTCGACGGCCTGATGCACGAGTTGCAGCCCAACATGCCGCCTGCCATGCAGGTGGTTGCAGCACATATTTTGGAAAATATTATCCGCGATGCGGATGATGAGCAGCGGGTTGGTCTGATCCCCAGGCTGCCATCGCCGCCGCTGGTGCCATTCCAACTCTGGTGAAGCTGTTGGAGTCCGATTCGTCGGCAGCCGTGCAGGCGGCAGCAGCAGGCACACTGCGCAAACTGGCTGCCAAGCATGCTCAGAACCAGGCCGCCATCGGCGAAGCTGCCATTCCATTTCTGGTGCAGCTGCTGGAGTCTGGATCCTCGTCAGAGTTGCAGGTGCAGGTGGCATTTCTACTGTGCAACCTGGTTTCCAATCCCCGAAACGCTCAGAACCAGGTCAACATCGCCGTTGCCGGAGCCATTCCACCTCTGTTGAGGTCGCTGGCCCCTGACTCTCCGGAAGATGTGCTCAATGGCGCGCTGGTAGCCCTTTCCACCTTGGGTGAGAGTCACGCTCAAAACCAGACTGCAATCGCCGGCGCTGGCGCCATTCAGGCCCTGGTGCAGCTGCTCGGGTTTAATCAGTGCGAACGCGTGCAGCGGAAAGCAGCTGGTGCGCTTGGCACTCTGGCAGGCAACCATGCTCAGAACCAGACTGACATTGCCGCCGCTGGTGCGATTCCGGAACTGGTGTACCTGATGACGGCCGGTGACACGGGGCTAAGGATGACTGCCGCAGCAGCCACCGCGCTCCGCACCCTGGCTGAAAACCATCCTCCGAACCAGGCCGCCATCTCTGCCACTGGCTTCGGCTATTTGGGGGCTTTGCAGAGACTGAGGGGGTGGTGTTTAACGACCAGTACTGCCCGGTCACGAGCGCCAGGGGAAGGGTGACCCTGAAGTACGCTGGTATGGACCTGCCCATGAATCACGAGTTTAAATATCTGGGCATGCTTTTTGGGAGCCGTCGGGCAATAGGCGCGGGGCTGGAGCAGAGGCAGGGGGCGGGCCAGCGTGCACGCTTCGCCCTAGCGCGCAGATACGATGCCATGGGCCTCCACAACGTGGGAGTCAAGGCGCACCTGTTCAACGCACTGGTGCGACCTGTAATTAACTACGGGTGCGAGATCTGGGGCCCAGGGTTGATGGCGGGGGCGGGCATGGGGGTTCAGGGGATCTTCCCGGGGGCAGCCGACAAGTGGGGGGTGGCTGGAGGGGACGGGGGCCCCTCCAAGGCGGCGCGCCGCAAGTGACGCGCCATGGAAGCCCTGCACTCGCAATCTGTGCGCGAGGCCCTCCGTATTCGCAGGTGTGGGCAACAGCTATCGCTGCTGGCGACGGAGGTAGGCTGGCGACCGCTGTCGACCGACTGGCTGCGGCAGGCGGCGCGCTTCTGGGCGAAAGCGCTAAGGCGGCCGGATGGCGATCTGCTGAGGGCGGCAATGCGGGAGAGCTGGGAGCTAGCGGCGGGTGGCGTGCGAGAGAACTGGGTGGCACAGCTGAGCGAGTGCCTCAGCACAGTAGGGCACACGCTGGTGTGGGGCCAGGAGGCAGGGGGCATCGCCCGCCTGCTAGAGACAGCAGCGGCGGGTTGGCTGGCATCAGAGACCAGCACACCAGAGCTGCCAGAGGACGCCAACCAGCTCAGCGTCGTCCGCTCAGTGCCTGACTCACGGTCACACCGCTTCAAGATGCTTACTTACTTGCGGTGGATGGCGGACGACTGTGGCGGCACACCAATGCTCTGGACGGGGCTGAACAGCGCCGCCCAGATCACGACACTCGCACGCTTTAGAATGGGGCTGCATGAACTGCAGATAGAGAAGGGGCGCCACACGACGCAGGCAGAGCCACGCAGCCAGAGGCTCTGTCGCCTTTGTGGCATGCGGGAGGATGAGGCACACGTGATTTTTAAGTGTCCAGCGTATACGGAGACACGCCTACAGTTCCACACCCTTTTCCTGAGCGTCCCTGGGGACGATAAAGGCTTGGATGCGAAGATGCGGGCGTTTATGAACCCCAGCCCGGGGCTACTTTACCCTTGTTTTGGGCGTGACATGGCCAACTTTCTGGTCTCGTGCCTTGATATAAGCAACACAAGCCTGGAGATGGTAGAGGATCGGGAAGAATAATTGACCTGAAGCGAACGATGTTTTGCATTAGGAGTCAATGAGGCAGCCACGATAGTGGCGGGGACCCAAGCGTGGGTTCCCGAGGAGCTGCGGTGGACTGTGCTGTTTGCAGTGCACCGCAGCTGGCGCACCTGAGAAATGCCCACGATGGGTCTCGCAAGTGAAAGCTGCTTCAAAGATGACGACCTCAAAACGGAGTATGCAGAAGGAACATCTTTATCCGCTATAACCGGGGGGCAAGCTTGCTCTCTAACCTATTACCAAATCCCACACTGTTGGTCACTACTGACCGCCTTTTCCAGCCCCTTTCTTGGTAGTTAGGCTTAGGGATGTGCCCCTCACCGAGTCCTTCTGTGCCTCCCCCCTTCAGCAGGGGGGGGGGCTGCGACACGTCCAATGTCGTGCTCGGTGCAACAACAAGGGGTCAGCTTCTGCTCAGAGCCGGGTTAAGGGTTACAGGTTGAGAATCCTGTGAATGCTGGTTGAAATCCCAGTTAGAAAACCCCTTAAACACGTTAAAGGTTGCGGCCCGGCTGGATATCCTTTTCGGCCACGTCTTGGCCTTTCTTCCCACGGGGGGATGTCTCTTTTGGCGATTGGCGATGAACCTGCCTTGCGTTTCCGTTTCCCAACATGCGCTCACCGACTTCAACAAGCGTTTGCTGCCGCTGCGGTAGGGGACCTAGGGGTGCGCCCACGCTCTTTACAGAGTTGGGGTTCCCTACCACCAACAGCCAGCCATCTCAGTAAGGTGCTCGGGCCATACGCGCCGAGCACGGTCTTATACGCCTTTAGAGGTGTCCCTGACTGTAACATCCATCATCATCATCAGAGACAGGGGGAGAGACGAACGTTTTTGGTGGTTTTCTATTGAACCCCTAGGTGGATAGAAAACTGGAGTTTCTGTCGAATGAGACTTTCCAAGTGTGAAGTGAGATTTACAGAAGCCTCTTATGGTGCTAGCACCCCAAGATTCCTATTCGCCTACTTGGGTCGCTAGCACCGCTCCTTTCCTCAGTCAGTTTGCGGCTTCACGTTCCGTTAGCAGCCTTTTGGATACTACCCACCCACCCTGCTGAAAGGTGGTCTACAATGTGCATTTCCAAGGAGTTGCGGACTTCTACGTTCTGTTTTTCAGAGTTGGAGAGTTGATGAGAGTGGTGCTTAGCTGCAGAGTCGGCCGCTCGACATTGGTCGTGGATGGTGACTGCCAAGCCTTGCGGCGGGTCACCATCTGCGGCCGGTGGAGGTCTGGCTCTGCCCCGAGCCGTGACCTCCATGGTCACGCGTGACTGTAATCAATCGAACACAACTGAAAGTCTGAGACAGAAAACGACTCTGATTCCTTTGGTGAAAATTTAATTGTAAGGCTCCTGCGTCGCGGCCCGTTCAGTGGTGTGTCGATGCCCCCCCCCCACACACACAACCAACACACACACACACAGCACACGTCCACAAACACCCCCCCCACACCCCTGACACACACACACACACACATCGCACACGCACACACACACACCTGACACCCACCCACCCACACACACACACACACCCACACACACACACACACACACAGACACCGCCTCGCCCCTACAGCCCGCACCCCCTACAGCTCCCAACAGGCCCCCCATGCTCCCCATGGGAGGCTCCCCCGCTCCCCCATCTCCCACGGGCACCCACGCCCACGCGTCCATGCATGCATGCATGGACAGTGCTGAGGGAGCCCCGCTGCCCTTATGGGGAGAAGCTCCCAACGGCATGTTTGGGTGGGTGTTGGCCTCTTCCCTGCGGCGTTGCTCCGAGGCTGCGCGCTGCTCCCACTCCGGCGCCCAACACGCGTGGCCCACCTGCCCCGTCTCCGGTACGCTCCACCCCCTGGTGCATCGCAAATGACATGCGATGACGCAATCCACGCATGATCGCCCAGGATAATGAGCACTGCAGCCACACCTGGCTGTCGCCTTCCAGTTGGTTGCAACAAGATCCACGACGCACCGAGGCTTACACGATGCACACGTCCTGCTACATATCCTGCTACGCACATGCACGCATTGGCTTTGATGTCACGCGCAAGGAGGAGCGCGCGGCGACGCTTGCATGCTGACGCAGTGCTGACAGGGGGGGGGGGTCACATTACCTTCCTTCAGCTTCTATCGCTGACAGGGGGGGGTCCACATTACCTTCCGTCAGCTTCTATCGCTCCACCAGAACCCTGTTCAGACCTTCTGAGGAAGGTCTGAACGGGGACACCACCCCAAGGTTGTTTGCCCCCTCGTGTGCAGCCCTGGGAGGAGGGGGCTGTCTAAAGTTGAACACCTTATTTGCATTGAACTGGGGAGGCATGCATGAGGCAGCACGAGCAGCGTGGCGAGGGGGGCGCGGGCGCGGAGGGCGAGGGCGACTGAGAGACACAGGTTTGTAGGCTGTAGCGCGGCGCAGAGGGTGAGTGTGCAGTGTCACTCAATCGCGCAGCAACGGTCGGCTGTCGCACATTAGTTTGCAAGCGGTGTGGTGGTGGAGGTGCGCACAATGTGGAGGTGCTCACAGTCAAAATTCCAACTTGAGTCGTTTGTGTTTTTTGTATCCACTTGCCGGCAGTCACAATAAGTCCCGGAGTCCACAATCAGTTCCAGAGTTCCCATACTTTACAACACCCCTCTTGACATTGCGGCACTCATGTACGTTTGTTCTCTTCTGGGGCCGCACTGAGTTGAAGCACGACCCAGGCGCGACCCGCACACTTCGTGCGTGAGCGTGCGTGTCTACACATTTTTCAGGCCCCGCACCCCCACACTGTCCCTGTTGCCCAACACACCGCAGCTGCAGGTGTAAACAAAACAACAAAACAGCAATCACGGGGCCAGGGTGGGTGGGTGCGTGGCACGTCATGGGCGTGGGTGGGTGGGAGACATGCTCTCGCCGCCTGCCTGCCGCGCCCGCCGACGGCACGTCACGTAAACCGCAGCGCCGCGAGCACGTACTTCGACGCCTCCTTTGGTCGCCCGAGGATGTTGAGCGCCGTGCCCGCGATGTGCCCCGCCGTCAGGCCCGCCTCTGCGAGCTGGTCAGCGTAGTCGCCGTGCTCGATCCAGCGGTCGGGCAGCGTCATCGGGCGGAACTTGAGGGCCCCGTCGAGCAGGCCGTCAGTCGCGAGGAACTGCGGGCACGTGGGGCGCGGCGGGGTTAGCAACAAGGGTGTGTGTGTCAACTAAGGCCGACACACCAATTCGTCTACGCTAGACGAATTGAAAAAATCGTCTACACTAGACGAATCACCAAAATTCTGCACAGGCGACTCCTGTGTGTAAATTTTCTCAAATTTGCGACGATTACACAGACGACTGCCCAGACGATTCCACCTCCTGCACAGACGATTTCTGCACAGACGATTGGCCAAAATTGCCAGCTGCACAGACGATTGCACAGACGATTTCTGCGCAGACGATTGGCCAAAATTGCCAGCTGCACAGACGATCGCACAGACGATTTCTGCACAGAAGTTTGGCCAAAATCGCCTGCTGCACAGACGATTTCTGCACAGACGATTGGGCAAAATTGCCAGCTGCACAGACGATTGCACAGACGATTGCCATAATCGCCAGCTGCACAGACGATTGATAGCGGCTCCACACCTCACGGTGCCCCGCCTCCATCCCACTCCCTGGGGGGGCACCATAAGCAACCAGCAGCTGCCTGTACGAGCGCCCACTCCACCTGAGGCCTACCTGAGGCAATCTACCGCAGATCCATCTACCAGATGAGCATGCGATCATGACAACCCAGCCACTCAAGCCCAGCCCTCCACAGCCCCCTCACAGCTGCTACTGGACTGCTGCTTCCACCTGCGACATCTGAGGGCCCCCCAGGGGCAGGCGAGGCAAGTCTTGCGCGTGCATGCATGCAGCGCATGCAGCCATGCGCCCCAAGCACACGCGCGCTCCACGCAGCGCGCCGTGACCCCACAAACACACACTCTCTCCTCATCCCCCACCACCACCACCACACCGTACACACATTCACACACACACAAACACACACTCTCTCCTCATCCCCGCATCCCCGCAGAGACCTGGAGCATGCCTGGACTGGGGCAACAACAAGAGGGTTTTACAATCACAGGCCGGCGGTCACAATCAGTTCCAAAGTTCCAGCAGGATCAGACAGCAGGCACAAGGCCCACCAAAAAGGTCAAGCTACAAAAGTAGCCCACAGTAGCGCCACCCACACTAGGTGGTGGGCGCCAAGCAAGCAGCACCGCAAGCCAGGCACCACACTCAGCCCTGAAGCAGCCAGAGGCAGACCCCAGGTATAACCGGCTGTAAAGCCAGGACCATGAAGGGACCAAGAAGGCCCACCGCCAACCACCCCAAAGCGGCCAAACACGGCAGCCGCCGCAACGCTCTACTCAGCGACCACACTGCACCCGCCACTGCGCGCGTGTGGCGCCACCTCCCCTTAAAACACACCCCCAGAGGAGATGCAACTTAGCAAGCAGGTGCAGCCACCCGCTCGCCGTCAACCACGAGGCGCGCGCAGTGGAACTGCGCCCGCTTGTCCGCAGCCTTGGCGGCGACGAAAGCGGGCCACCGCGCCTGGTGCTGCGCCTCCTTGCGGTCACTCAGGACGTCGAAGACCGCAGCCGACGAGTCCACGTAGAA
>VFSX01000106.1:375755-383255 GCA_016618255.1 Chlamydomonas sp. UWO 241 | reverse complement strand
CTTGAGTTGTGGGCGCGGGTTCGAAGACGCGGCTGGCTGCGCGTGACCCGAGGAGCCATCGCCACGCGGCACCCGGACATAATAATACAGGGCGTGCGCACGCAAGTCAGCAGCGCACACACGCATACACACGTGCGCGCAAACAGGTCTGGTAACCTCACGAGGCAGCTCCCTCGAAACCTCACACGCCCCAAAGGGTGTGCCGAGGGTGCGTAAACTGCAAGCTGTGCAGTTCAAACCGCGCACAACCGCACACGCCGCACCTGCACCACGTGCGCTGCAACCACGCCCCCCGATCGCGCCCTCTTCGACCGTGTTCATCGCCGCGTGGTGCCTCTAAACCCCACGCCCCCCGAGGGTGCGTAAACTGCAAAATGCGCAGTTTCAACCGCGCACAACCGCGCGCGCCGCACCTGCATGACGTGCGCTGCAAAACCTCCAATCGCGCCCTCCTCGACCGTGATCATCGCCACGTGGTGCCTCGCGGCCGAGCGCAGCAGCCGCGTGTCGAGCGGCTTGCAGAAGCGTGCTGCGGGGTTGAGGGTTTAGGGTTAAGGGTCACGGTCGCAGAAGCGTACGTCACGGTTTAGGGTTCAGGGTTTAGGGTTTAGGGTCGAGGTCGCAGAAGCTCGCGTCAGGGTTTCAGGTGTAGGGTTTAGGGTCACGGTCGCAGAAGCGCGCGTCAGGGTTTAGGGTTTAGGATTTAGGGTTTAGGGTGTAGAGTCACGGTCGCAGAAGCGCGCGTCATGGTTTAGGGTTTAGGGTTCAGGGTCACGGTCGCAGAAGCGCGCTGCGGGTGGAGAAGGCGGAAGGAAGGGGAAGCGTGTGGGGGAGAGTCAGGGAGTCGGTGATTCTAGTGGGGGAGCGAGTGAGTGGGAGAGAGAGGGAGAGACAATCAGCAAGTGGGTGATGTTGAGTGTGCGGGTGCGCACGAGCTGTGGTTGATGAAGCATATGGCGTTGCCCCCCCCCTCCCCCCGGCATCGATCGGCAGAGCAGGGCAAGTTGGCACCACGGCGTTGCCCCCCCCCTCCCCCCGGCATTGATCGGCAGAGAGAGGAGAAAGAGAGAGGAGAGACAATCGGAGAGTGGGTGATGTTGAGTGTACGTGCGTGGTGCGCACAAGCTGTGGTTGATCGGGAGAGGAGGTCGGCAGAGGCAGGGCAGGACAGCAGGGCAAGTTGGCACCACAGCGTTGCCCCCCCCCCTCCCTCCCCCCGGCATCGATCAGCAGAGGAGGTCGGCAGAGGCAGGGTAGGGCAGCAGGGCAAGTTGGCACCACGGCGTTGCCCCCCCCCCCCGGCATTGATCGGCAGAGCAGGACAGGTCGGCACCATGGCGTTGCCCCCCCCCCCCCAGCATTGATCGGGAGAGGAGGTCGGCAGAGCAGGGCAGGGCAGCAGGGCAAGTCGGCACCACGGCGCTGCCCCCCCCCCCCTCCCCCCGGCATTGATCAGTAGAGGAGGTCGGCAGAGGCAGGGCAGGGCAGCAGGGCAAGTGGCGTTGCCCCCCCCCCCCCCCCCCCCCCATCGGCAGAGCAGGGCGCAGGACAGGTCGGCAAAGGCAGGGCAGGGCACCCCCCCAGGGTTAGATGGCAGCAGAGCAGGGCAGGGCAGGGCAGGGCAAAGGCAGGGCAGGGCAGGGCAGCAGGGTTAGATGGCACCACCGCGTTGCCCCCCCCCCCCCCCCCCCCGGCATTGATCGGCAGAGCAGGGCAGGGCAGGGCAGGGCAGAGGCAGGGCAGGGCAGCAGGGTTAGTTGGCACCAACGCGTTGCCCCCCCCTCCCCCCGGCATTGATCGGCAGAGCAGGGCAGGTCTGCACGACGGCGTTGCCCCCCCCCTCCCACCGGCATCATTTATCGGCAGAGCAGGGCAGGTCTGCACCACGGCGTTGCCCCCCCCCACCTCCGCACCGGCATTGATCGGTACAGCAGGGCAGGTCGGCACCTGTCACATCCTGACACGCCACACATGTGTAGTAGTTCATACAGGCAGCGCCTCACGGCGCCCAGACCACTTATCGCGATCTGTAACACACAGTACCTCATCTATCGACCCAGAATACCTCGTCTATCGACCCATCCTACTACAGCACCGCACCGTCGATCACGGTCGCAGACACGCCATCGCCGTGGAGCAGGTCTGCAGCTGCGAGCGCGTGGCGCACGCTGCTGCCATACGCGACAATCACCACGTCGCTGCCCTCGCGGCGTACGACGCCCCGGCCGACCTCGAGTGGCGTGCCCTGCTTGCGTGGGTGGGGTTGCATGGGTGGGTGGGTACCGCGCGTGTGTTGATGTGTAGGTGGGTGGGCGGGGCGCACGCTGCTGCCGTACGCAACGATCGCGCGACGTCGCTGCCCTCGCGGCGGACGACGCCCCGGCCGACCTCGATTGGCGTGCCCCGCGTGCGTGGGTGGGGGTGCATGATTGGGTGGGTACCGTGCGTGTGTTGATGCGTAGGTGGGTGGGCGTGGCGCACGCTGCTGTCGTACGCAACGATCGCGACGTCGCTGCCCTCGCGGCGGACGACGCCCCGGCCGACCTCGAGTGGCGTTCCCTACGTGCGTGGGTGGATGCGTGGGCGGGTGGGACGTCTGGCCAGGATGACGTCGCTGCCCTCGCGGCAAACGACGTCCCGGCCGACCTCAAATGGTGTGCCCTGCGTGCGTGGGTGGGGGTGCATTGGTGGGTGGGTACCGTGGATGGATGGTATGTGTGCGTGCGTGGTTGCGTGGGTGGGTGGGACGTGTGATGACGATGCTGTTTTTGAGTCGTGTGCGTCACACCTAACGAGCAGCGTTCTTGACTTTGCTCGGCGTAGAATGGCCGAGCACTACAGGTGGCACTACAGCAGGTGGCACTACAGGTGGCTGGCTACTGCAGCAGCTGGTGGTGGGGACCTAGTGTGTGCGTGTGTGTGTGTGTGTGTGTGTGTGTCGGTGATTTCCTTTTCGGCCCTACACAGCCATTTGGATGTGTTCCGGCTGAATTTTGACCTCGAACACAGCTCAACCCATCCAGTTGATTGTAAGTCTGACGAGCTCGCCAGGCAGAGCTCGTCAAGAGCTATCAAATGCCGTGTATTTGAGGGCAAACGGTCAATGTGAGGTCAACATGGTCAAAGCAAAATCCGGCTGTGAAATAATGAAATATAAATCCTGAAAATAAAATTATTGGTGTGCGTGAAATCACAAATCTTGCCTGCTGCCATAAGGAGGGAGTTGAGCAGCTGCTGCTGCCACTCGTGCACAGCCCTGCGTGGCAGCGGGCTCTGGCGCCCCACCCACCCTCCCAGACCCCTGCCGAAGTCTCCTGTTTGCAGGCACCCGGATGGTGGCTACCGCCCCTCACAAGTTATTGCTAGGGCCTGTACTGGACTTGGTTCTAGGTGGTGGTACTAGGACTGGAAGGTAGTCTTTGCGAATGTTACTGTTACTGATGTTACTGTTACTGATGTCTCCCGTGTCCCCAGTCTTGCCCTACCTCGCGCACTTTGAGCCCCCGTCCAATGCCCGCAGCCGCGAGGTCGACCCCAAGCCGGCTGCCGAGCAAGTAGCGGGAGCACGCCTAGCCCGCCTGCCCCTCCAGCCCTCTCTCAAAAGCCTCATTGGGCCTCATCGGGCGTGCTGGCAAGCTCAAGCGTGAGCAAAGCTGTGCCCCATCAGCACACCTTGAGCCCCCATCTGATGCCCGCAGCCGCGAGGTCGACCCCTAGCCTGCTGCCGCGCGGGCAGCGGAAGCATGCCTAGCCCGCCTGCCCCTCCACTCCCCCACAGCAAAACTCCTCATTTGGTGCCAGCACGGCGCGCCTGCCTCTCCGCCCCTCTTAACAAAACTCCGAATCGAGTGCCACCCAGTCGTGCCCAACCCCCCGCAGTTTGAGCCCCTCGTCCGATGCCCGCAGCCGCGAGATCGATGCGCCGAGCCTGCCTGCCTTTCCAACCCCCTTTCAAAACCCGTATCGGGCGTGCTGGCGAGCTTCAGCGTGGACAAATCCGTGCTCCACCAGCGCACTTTGAGCCCCCGTCTGATGCCCGCAGCCGCGCGGTCGACCCCTGGCCAGCTGCCGCGCGGGCAGCGGAAGCATGCCTAGCCCGCCTGCCCCTCCACTCCCCCACAGCAAAACTCCTCATTTGGTGCCAGCACGGCGCGCCTGCCTCTCCGCCCCTCTTAAAAAAACTCCGAATCAAGTGCCACCCGTCCGATGACCGCAGCTGCGAGGTCGCCGCCCAGCCCGCTGCCGCGCGGTCGGAGCGCCAAGCCTGCCTGCCTGTCCATCCCTCTTTCAACACCCGTATCGGGCGTAATGGCAAGCTCAAGCGCGAGCAAAGCTATGCCACACCAGCGCACCTTGAGCCCCCGTTTGATGCCCGCAACCGCAAGGTCGACGCCCAGCCCGCTGCTGCGCGTGCAGCGGAAGCATGCCTAGCCCGCCTGCCCCTTCATCCCTCTATCAAAACCCGTATTGGGCGTGCTGCCAAGCTTCAGCGCGAGCAAAGCTGTGCCCCACCAGCACACCTTGAGCACCCGTCCGATGCCCGCAGCCGCGAGGTTGACGCCCAGCCCGCTGCCGCGCGGGTAGCGGAAGCATGACGGCAAGTCGTCGATCGCCGCGGCCGTCGCGACCATGTGGATGAGCTCCGCCTCGTTAGATGGCGCCATGCACACCATGTGCGGGAGAGAGGCCTGGCGGTGTGTGTGTGTGCGCATGTTAGTGTGTGTGTGTCAGTTGCCAATCACGGCCGTATGGACGAGCTCCGCGTCGCTGCTGAGCGCCATGCACACCATGTGCGGCAGAGAGGCCTGACAGTGTGTGTGCATGCAGGTGTGTGTGTGTTTGTGTGTGCAGAGTTCTCTGTAACGATATATCTCTCTCTCTCTCTATGTGTGTGTTCACTTCAAGATCGCCGCAGCTGTCGCGACCATGTGGATGAGCTTCGCCTCGTTGGACGGCGCCATGCACACCATGTGTGGCAGAGAGGCCTGGCAGTGTGCGTGCATGCATGCGCGCGTGTGTGCGCGTGTGTGTGTGTCAGATGAAGATTGCCGTGGCCGTCGCGGCCATGTGGATGAGCTCCGCCTCGTTGGATGGCGCCATGCACTCCATGTGCAGCAGAGATGCTGTCAGTGTGTGTGTGCATGTGCGTGTGTGTGTGCATGTGTGTGCGTGTGTGTGTGCGTGTCGCCTGCGGAGGGCCTGCCCCCAGGCGCCCTTGCAAGGGCACGCGTTAGCAGTGTGTGCGTGTGTGTGTGTGTGTGTGTCGCCTGCGGACGGCCTGCCCGCAGGCGCCCTTGCAAGGGAGCGCGTTGGGCAGGGCCCCACCACACAGCACCACCCCTTGTCCCACGCGGGACACGCATGATGGGATGCACATTTTGTGTGTTTGTGTATGTGTGTGTGTGTGTGTGAGTAGACACTCATAGCGACAAGTTGTCGCCCGCTTTTGAACGACGCCTCTTTATGCACACCTCTGGAACGATACCGCCGTTATCTATGTAATATATGTAACGATCTGGAATGGGACGGAATGGAGTGTCGAGACCGGGTCCGGGGCTCTTTGTGGGGCTCTGCAAACAGACTCAATCGTGTGCCCGTGCTCGTGCCCGACCATCGAGCCCGCCATCACAGCGCAGCATGAGCGCCACATTGAATGCACCCACGTGCGTTGCGCCGCGAGCACACACAGACACACACACACACACACACACACATACGCATACGCACACACGCGTGCTCTCAACATGAACGTCACACCGAATGTGCACACGTGCATTGCGGTATCAGCATACACACACACACACACACACACGTGCTCTTACCGTGAACGTCATGTCAAATGCGCCGCAATGCGTCGCACCGTCAGCACACACACACTGACATATACACACACACACACACACACACACACACACACACACGTGCTTTCACCATGAACGTCACGTCAAAAGCGCCGCAATGCGTCGCGCCGTCGGCTCCCACCATGCCGGCACGGTCCATCGCAAAGCGGACGGGCAGCTTCTGAAGCGAGACGTCGTGCACGACCTGAGTGTGTGTGTGTGTGTGTGTGTGCATGTGTGTGTGTGCATCCGGGCTGCCGGCACGGTCCATCGCAAAGCGGACGAGCAGCTTCTGAAGCGAGACGTCGTGCACGACCTGAGTGCGTGTGTGTGTGTGTGTGTGGTCGAGTGTTTACAGTCCGTCGGACGCCTTTGATGGCGCATTAGACCCTGATGGCGCATTGTGTGCGTGTGTGCGTGCATGTGTGTGTATGTATGCGTGTTAGCGTGTGTCTGTGTGTGAGCGTGTATGAGCGCTTGTGTGTGTGTGTGTGTGTGTGTGCCTCCGGGTCGCGGTGGGAACTGTTCGGAGTATCTGTCTCTCTCTCTGTGCGTGTGTGTGTGCGTGTGTGTGTGTGTGTGTGTGTGCGTCATAGAGGGTGGGCGAGTGTGCATGTTTGCGTGATGGTTTTGGTTTGGAGCGGGTGGCCAAATGGAGGTGGGACAGATGCGAGAGGGTGGGTGGGTGTATCTCTGCGTGCGTGCATGTGGGGGGGACGAGGCGGGGAGATAAGGAGTGGGATTAGAGGAGGCGCGCTGCCTGCGGCAGCCGCAGCAGCAGCAGAAACAGCAGCAGCAGCAACAGCAGGGCGGCAGCAGCAGCAGCAGCAGCAACACCAACACCAGCAACACCAACAACACCAGCAACACCAACAACACCAGCACCAACAACAACAGCAACAGCAGCATCAGCATCAGCATCAGCATCAGCAGCAACAACGACAACAACAACAGCAGCAGCAACAACAACAACAACAGAACAACAGTTAAACACAAAAATGTCGTATCCTGGCTGGATGAATGCTGAGTAGATGACCGCAACAGCAACAACAGCAACAGCAACAGCAGCAACAGCAACAACAACAGCAACAACAACAAACACACCACACCTGGTCGTACCCTCGCTGGATGAACGCCGAGTAGACGACTGCAAAGGGGGGCGGGCCCCTTGAGCAACAAAAAACAACAACAACACTAGCAGCAGCAGCAGCAGCAGCAGCAAACCTAACACCTGGTCGTATCCTCGCTGGATGAACGCCGAGTAGATGACAGCAAAGGGGAAGAGCCCCTTGGAACAACAACAGCAACAGCGACAGCAACACCTACAACAACAACAGCAACAAACACAAAACCTGGTCATATCCTCGCTGGATGAACGCCGAGTAGATGACTGCAAAGGGGGAGAGCCCCTCGCACGCGAGTCCGGCGCAGAACGTGACTGCGTGCTGCTCAGCGATGCCAACGTCAAATACCTGGCAGTGTGTTTGTGTGTGTGTGTGTGTGTGAGCGCGTGTGTGCGTGTGCAGGGGGGCGGGTCCCTCTGTTTCCCTGTCTCCCTGTCTCCCTGTCTCTCTGTCCCTCAGTCTCTGTCTCTCTGTCTCTCTGTCTCTCTGTCTCTCTGTCTCTCTGTCTGTGTGCAAGGGGGCGGGTCTTGGTGAGT
>VFSX01000106.1:368255-370755 GCA_016618255.1 Chlamydomonas sp. UWO 241 | reverse complement strand
TTTTGGTCAGAAACGGTCGGGAACTCCAACGGTTTGAATTTGAACGCATGGAGCCCAAACTCTTCTACCTGCAGGCGGGACAGCGCGCTCAAGAGCCCAATTATGAGCCCTTTGTGGTTTGCAACCCTAAACCCTAAACACACAGACACACACAGACACACGCAGACAGACACACACACACACACACACAGCGTTACAGCAAACTCTCAACGGCTGACCTAGATGGATATCCGTTTCTAACACACAAACACACACACATACATACACCCACCCACACACCTGCAGGCGCGACAGCGCACTTGCGAGCGCCCCGACGGGCTCCTGTCCCTTGTGGTTGTACGGTTTGGGTACCGACACCTGTTAGTCAGTTTGTGTGGGCAGGGTATTAGGGTTTAGGATTGGTGCGCAGGGAGAGGGTTTAATGCACAGGGTTGGGGTTTACGATTTGTGTACGTGGAGGTGCTCCGGGACCTTGTGGTTGCACTGCGTGGGTGCCAACATATTTTGGTGCTGCTGCTGTTGTTGTTGCTTGCTGCTGTGGCTGCTGCTGTTGTTTTTGTTTTTGTTTTTGCTTTTGTTGTTGTTGTTGTTGTTGTTGTTGTTGCTGTCGTTGTTGTTGTCGTTTCTGCTGCTGCTGTTGCGATGGAGTTGGTGTTGGTGGTTGTACTGCGTGGGTACCGAAACCTGCGTTTTTTTGTTCGTAGAGATAAAGAGCTTGTGTGAGTGAGTGGACCGTGTCACGGCACGGGGGGGGGGGGGGGGGCAAGCGTCCTATTGACTGGTCTCCTGTCCCTTGTGTGTGTCACGGCACCTGCATTTTTTTTGCTGCTGCTGCTTTTTTTTTTGTCGCTGTTGTTGCTTTTGATGCTTTTGTTGCTTTTGTTGTTGATGTTGACACTTTTACTGTTGTTGCTGTTGCTGTTGTTGCTGCTGCTGCTGGCGTGCAGGAGGGGGGCAGGAGGGTTGGGGGGGAGAAGGGGAATGGCCATCTATTGAGTAACCACATACCCCCCACCCTCACACACACCAACCTGTTGGTTGTCGTTGAGAATTACAATCATGTTGGTGTCGAGGAATCCGGCATGGTTCATCGCCTCGTACGCCATGCCGCCGGTGATGGCGCCGTCTCCGATTACGGCGACCACCTGTGGTAATGTGTGTCAAATGGTATGTGTGTGTGTGTGCATGTGTGTGTGTGTGTGTGTGCACGTGTGTGCGTGCGTGTCTCACACGGTGTGTGCGTGTGTGCGTGCATGTGTTTGTGTGTGTGTGTGTGAGTGTGTGTGTGTGTGTGGTTCATCGCCTCGAACGCCATGCCGCCTGTGATTACACCGTCTCCGATCACAGTGACCACCTGTGACAATGTGTGACATGGTATTTGTGGGTCACACTGAAGGTGTATGTCACACGAGTGTGTGTGTGTGTGTATGTGTGTGCATGTGTGTGTGGCATCGCCTCTTATGCCATGCCACCAGTGTGTGTGTGTGTGTGTTCAGACTGTAAAGTCGACCGCCACATTACATACACACCTGATTGCGCTTCCTCTTCAGGTCCCGCCCAACCGCCATGCCAAGCCCCTCAACATACACACGCATGCACATGCACACACACACACACACACACACGCACACACATAACACACACACACACGCACACCTGGTTGCGCTTCTTCTTCAGGTCCCGCCCCACCGCCATGCCGAGACCCGCGCTGATCGACGTCGAAGCGTGGCCGGCGCCAAACGGATCGTATTCGGACTCGCCCCGATTGGTGAAGCCTGGTGTGTGTGTGTGTGTGTTTGTGTGTGTGTGTGTGTGTGTGTGTGCATGTGTGGTGGGGAGGGGTGCACGTGATTGTGGCAGCGTGTGTATGTGTGGTGGAGCCTGGTGTGTGTGTGTGTGTGTCTGGTCGATTTTACAGTCCGTCGGACGCCTTAAATGGCGCATTAGACCCTAGGAAAGAGGCCGGCAGCTGTCAAAATTAGACCCTAGCATGCCATCTGCCATCATGATTGCTGTGCATGCAGTGCGTGTCTCAAAACAGGCGACAAGGAAGTCAGCCAACTCGTGCCAGAACCTGGGGTTCTCCTGGCCTGGCCGAGGATTCATAAACTCCCGCATCCGCTCATCTAAATCGGCCTCCTTGGGGCGAGGGATTGACCGAAACAGGCTGTGGGCCCGCACCCGTGCCTGTTCATAGGCAGGGCACTCAAATATCATGTGTGCCTCATCCTCTAGCCCACCGCATATGCAGCACGCCCGCTGGCTGCGCCGCTGCCTCTATCCCGCCACGGCGTAGCGCCCCCGCTCTATCTGCAGCTCATGGAGCCCCATCCTGAACCTAGCTAGAGCCGTGATCCGGGCAGCACTGTTCAGCCCTGAGCTCCACAGGGCCGGCGGCTCGCTGTCGCTACCCGCCATCCACCGCATGTAGGTCAGGTGTGCTTAGCCGCGCGACCACTCCTCAGGTACATCACGCACGGTAGTGCCGCTCGGCAGCGCC
>VFSX01000106.1:348255-365755 GCA_016618255.1 Chlamydomonas sp. UWO 241 | reverse complement strand
ATGATCCAACACCATCGTTTTTTTGAATTTGGACACCTGGGGGCCGAGTGATGAGGTCTTTCCAGTGGGCCGTTTTGGGGGGCTCGATTAAGTCCAGCGGTTTCCACGGGGCGTTCAGTACTTTCTTTCCAGTGGGCCGTTTTGGGGGGCTCGATTAACGGAGGCGCGTTCTCGTCGCCGAGCCCTGGACCCAGCAATGCGGCGCTGCTGGTGACGAGGATCTCCGTGCCGCTGACGAGCGGGGTAAAATACGACTGGCCCGGCTCCTGCTAGACTGCCCCTCGGTGGAGCACTTCAGGAGCGGCTTGCCCGGCGCTGCCATGGCTTGGCGAGTAGCCGCGGCGCTGCCGCGGCCCGTGCTGGGAGACGGCCCTTATCCTCCCCCCATGCAGGACGCCATGCGGCACCGATCTCGACGAGTTGATCGACGAGCGGAGGAGCTGGCGCCCGTCAATGCATGCTGGACATTGGTCAAGATGGCTGCCCGTGGAGGCGGGCTACCATCACGGCTTCAGCGGTGGCGACCGCTGAGGCAACACAGAGTAAATCCGCTTCACCAATCGCAGCGTTCGTCACCGCGCTCATCCTCGGGGTCGCCCGTCTGCCGGTGCCTGGCGTTGGAAGGTCTTCAGGCAGCCTCCATGACAACTCTGTCGTCCATGCACCCCTGGAGGGTGGGACCTGGCCATGCATGAGGCATGGGGCGCCGGCTGAGCCCCATGCAAACGAGAGCTGGACAGCCATGCACTGCACTACTGTGACCCTGAGGAAGGTCCTCTCCTATGTGCTCCTGCCGGCTTGACTGGCCACAAGGCCACTACTGTGACCCTGAGGAAGGTCCTCTCCTATGTGCTCCTTGCCAGACATGTCTCTCAGAGACCGCGGTTTGGGGTAGTCTAGCCGGCAGGAGCGGTAGTCTATCGGCCGGGAACCGGCGGTACTCTAGTACTTAGTGTGAGTGTAAGTGTGCTGGAGTATCGGTGGGTGTCTCTAGTAGAAGAGTAGCCTGCTTAGCTGGAAACCCCGTGCTACTGTTACTGTTACTGGGCCGTTTTGGACGGGAAAATCACCATTGGAACCGCCTTGATGAGAGGAGCATGAATCCACTCTAAGAAGTGACCCTGGGTTTAAGGCTGGGGGTCCACCCCCCCTCAACGCCCCAACTCCCCCGCAGGCTGCTACATTGCACGAAGTGCCCACTAAGGATTTTAGCAACCTTCATGGATTGAGATGGGACCGATGCCATCTGAATCTCCTTGGAGAGCACAGGAAAACACCTCTGGAGAGTCAACCCTGAATCTGCCTGGAAAGTGTGAACTGGAGTGTCCACACTCCTTGGTGGCGGCCATCGGAGCCATAGTAGGACTGCATTTGGGGGATTATTTTGGCTGTCTTCTGGCGACTTCGACATTGCGGTGGAAAGCCCTCACTGTTAAAAAGCCATGCGCATTGGTCCCGGCTCCATGCATGGCGTATTTTGTGATATGGGCGGGGGGGGAGGGGGTCATTTTTTTTGCATCATGTGTTCCAACATTTTGTTTTCTGCCCCCCCCCCCCCCCCGTGGTTCGGGTGCTAGGTTTCAGGGTGAGGGTTTAGGGTGAGGGTTTAGGGCGAGGGTTTAGGGTTACGAGTGAGTTCGACCACCACTAGGCTGGCCGATGGGTGGCCGCCGGTGCACGAGACCTGCATTACGGTGGTAGGGTTTAGGTTTTCGATTTTAGGGTTTAGAAGTTCGGGTGCTAGGGTGAGGGGTTAGGCTGGGGGTTGTGAGTGCGTGCAACCACGCCCAGGCTGGCCGACGGGTGGCCGCCGGTGCGCGAGACCTGGGGTTGGGTTTTAGGGGGTTCAAGTTTTAGGGTTTAGGGTTAAGGGTTTGGAGCCGCACGTGCTAGGGTGAGGGGTGGGGGTTTTAAGGTTGAGAGTGGGCTCAACCACGCCCAGGCTGGCCGATGGGTGGCTGCCGGTCAGCGACACCTGGGTTTAGGTTCAAGGGTTTCAGTTTTAGGGTTTCAGTTTTAGGGTTTCAGTTTTAGGGGTTGGGGTTTAGGGCTTCAGTTCCAGGGTTGCAGGTGTAGGGTAAGAGGTTCGGGTTTTGGGGTTTAGGGTGGGGGGTTAGGGCAAATGGTTGTGGCCGCGCCCAGGCTGGCAGACGGGTGGCCGCCGGTGCGCGAGACCTGGGTTGGGGGTTTCGTTTTCAGGGTTTGGAGGTTCGGGTGCTAGGGTTTGAGGCGAGGGTCCAGGCTGGGTCTGGGCCGAGGGTTGAGGGTTAAAAGTTGTGACCACATCCAGGGTGGCCGACGGTGTGCGAGACCTGGGTTTAGGTCGTCGGGGTTCAGTTTAAGGGTTTAGGGTTACGGGTTCAGGGTTGAAGGTTCGGGGTTTTAAACCTTCCAGGGTTGAAGGTTCGGGGTTAAGGTTTCAGGGATACGGGTTGAGATTTCAGGGTTTGGAGGTTCGGGTGCGAGGGTTTAGGGTGAGGGTTTAAGGTTGTGAGTGGGCTCAACCACGCCCAGGCTGGTCCACGGGTGGCCGCCGGTGCGCGAAACCTGGGTTAAGGTTGTCGGGGTTCAGTTTTAGGGTTGGGGTTTTGGGGTTTGGAGTTGCGGGTGCTAGGGTGAGGGGTGGGGGTTCAGGGGTGACGGTTGTGAGTGGGCTCGAACACTCCAAGGCTGGCCGATGGGTGGCCGCCGGTGCGCGGGACCTGGGGTTGGAGTTTCAGGGTATCAGTTTTAGGGTTGGGGTTTTAGGGTTTTGGAGTTGTGTGGTAGGGTTTGGAGTTTAGGGTTAGGGTCAGGGGATTCAGGGTGCCACACAGCTGGTGCACACACACGTACACACACACACACACACACACACACACACAAGCACATGCACACACACACACACACACACGCATGCACACACACACCATGTGCACAGTCTCCTCCTGCAGCTCCTTGCACAGCTGGTGCAAACACACGCACACACACACACACACACACCACACACACACACGACCACCCACAATGTGCACGATCTCCTCCCATAGCTCCCTGCACAGCTGGCGCAGCTGGCCACACATGCACACACACACACACACAACGCACACACGCACACACACACCGTGTGCACAATCTCCTCCCACAGCTCCCTGCACATCTGGTGCAGCTGGCCGCACGTACACACACACACACACACACACAAGCAAGCACACACACACACACATACCCCACCCACCGTGTGCACGATCTCCTCCCGCAGCTCCTTGCACAGCTGGCGCAGCTGTCCGATGTTGAAGTTCTTGATGTGGACCGGGTAGTTGACCGTGTCCAGCAGCGGCGTGCGCGGGCCGCTCGCCGCCCACGACGCGATGTCCTCCGCGCTCGGATTGCCCCAGTCCTGGTAGTGTGGTATTGTGGCGGTGTGCGTGGTGGTGGCACGGGGGGTGCAGGGGTGGTGAGTGAAGGGGTGGCAAAAGCTCGGCCATGTTCTCTGGTGCAAGCTCAGTGCAGGCCGCTCAAAGTGTGGCGGTGGTTTGTGAGGGGGAACTAGTGCCCGTTCGACGCTGATGGCGCGATGCCCTCCGCGCTCAGATTGCCCCTGTCCTGGTGGTGATGGGTGATGGTAAAGTCTGTCAGTATGTTTAGTATGTTTAGTATGTTTAGTATGTTAGTATGTTGGTATGTTTAGTATGTTTAGTATGTTAAGTATGTTAGTATGTTTAGTATGTTTAGAGGGCTGGGTGCAGGGCGGGTGAAGTGAAAGAGGTGGTGAAGGCGTGCCCGTTTGGAGCCCACGACGCAGTGTCCTCCGCGCTCGGATTGCCCCAGTCCTGGTAGTGTGGCAGTGTAGCAGTGTGCGTGGTGGTGGGACGGTGTGTTGGCGAAGGGGTGGCAAAAACAGGGCACGTGGGTTGTCATGTTCCCGGGTGCAGGCTTCAGTGCGTCGTCGAAAGCGTAACACAACGGGAGCGCCTAGACCCTGAGACAAAACACAAGACCCCAAAAGGCCAAAGCCAGCAAGGCGCGTCTACCCCCCAGAACAGTCCCCCGGGCGCAGGCTCAGTGAAGGTCACTCGAGGTGTGGCGGTTTGCGAGGGGGGGAACAAGTGCCCGTTCGATGCTCAGGACGCGATGCGCTCCGCACTCGGATTTCCCCAGTCTTGGTGGTGTGGTGGTGTGCATGGTGGTGGCAGGGGGGAAGGGGGGGGTGAACGGGTGGCAAAAGCAGCACGTTGGTTGTGTTCCCGGGTGAAGGCTCAGTGGAGGCCACTCGAGGTGTGGCGGTTTGAGAGGGGGGAACAAGTGCCCGTTCGACGCTCAGGAAGTGATGCCCTCCGCACTCGGATAAACCCAGTCCTGGTGGTGTGGTCGTGTGGCGGTGAACGTGGTGGTGGCAAGGGGGGTGGGGGGTTTTTATTATTATTTATGGGGGGAGTGCAGGGGTTGCCAAGGGGCAGTGATTTCCTTTTCAGCGGTTTTTATTATTATTTATTCTACAGCCGGATTTTTCTTTTACCGCGTTGAGCGTTGACCTCCCGATGACCGTTTGTCCTCATGCATAGGTAATTTGAAAGCTGAATTTGACGTGCTCTGTCTGGCACGCTTATCAGACTAACAATCCACTGGGTGGGTTGAGCTGTATGCAAGGTTAAAGTTCAGCTGGAATACAGCCAAATGGCTGTGGACAGCCGAAAAGGAAATCACTGCCAAGGGGTGGCGGTGTGCGCGGCGGGTGGGGGATGCCGTGCAGAGGTGATGATGCTGGATTTTACAGTCGTGTGTGACGCACCTACCACCTATAGGCAGCGTATTCGACCTTGCTCGGCACTTCATAGCGCCCGAGCGCTGCAGACGGGTGGCTGGCCACTGGTGGTGGGGGGCTAGTGGGTCAGGGCACTCGGCCCCCCCAGATTCACGATTCCTCCACGTGGGAGCACGGCCGGGGTGATGTGCACGGAGCGGTGGCGTGCACACCGCGTGCACACAGTGGTGTGTAAGGAGAGGCAGGCAGGAGTGGTGCGCATCTCACGCCACCAAGGCTGTGCTGTGGTGTGCTGTGCTGTGGTGTGCTGTTTCTCTCCCACCTCGCCATCAAAGTTGACGCGCGCGGCGACAGAGGGCCGCGAGCGGCTGTTGACGACGGGCACTGGGAGGCGGTGGTGTTGCAGCAGCTGCACGGGCGCGCCTGCACACGGATGGGTGTGTAGGTGACACGCTGCGGTTCCATGCATGGCATGCAGTTTGCATGGCAGTGCATGGCTCCTGCAAAACGGCGCGTCTGTGTGCGTGTTCATCTCACCATGCCTGCAGGCACGTGACGACTGTCTGTGCCATGCGCACGCACCTGCTGGGGGTGCTGCAGCTCCCCGAGCGGCCTGCAGGGTGTTGTGTAATGCATGAACCGACGTGTTGTGCTAGGATCGCAGTACGCAGCGTGCAGCCTCACGCAGACACGGGCATCTCTTTGTAACACGTGCAGTTGGCAGGTTGTGTTACGTACCTGCCAGGCGCGCATGCTGTTGCTGCCGAGCTCCCCACTAGGGTTGCGCGCAGGTGTATTGATACAGCGCGGTCCAAGCGCAATCAGAGGAATTTACGAGTAGTGATAACCATGGCTTGAACTGAGCACTTGAGCACTGAGGGTTACGTTGAGTGTGGATGTTTCATCAACGTTACCTGGAGTTGATGCATGCATCAACTGGAGTGCATGCACCCTTAGTGCATGTGATAACACTTTAGGAGGACCTAGTTGTACACTGTGTGGGGGGGGAGGGGGGGGAGTTGCCCTGGTGTGCGGTGTGGTGTGTGTGTCTGTGCAGCTGCAGCTGCAGCTGCAGCACCCCCTCTATTTGCGTTACAGAGAGGGGAGGGCAGGGGGAGAGGATATACAGTGTGTGTGCCAGCAGCGTGGAAGGAGAGAACTGGCGGCGGACATAGAGGGGCGGACCTGGAGGGGCCCCAGAAGCCATCCCACGCTCGACTAGGACACAAGCATGGACACATGGCGCCGCGCGGAACACAACACAGCGAAGCTGTTTCATTCAGGAAATCTGGGGCGGGAATAACATGGCGCCGCGCGGAACACAACACAGCGAAGCTGTCTCGCGCGTGCAGTCGAGTGGTTGGCAGGGGCACACCAATGGGCACACCAATGGGCTGTTGCGGCACGGACACGATCCAAGGTTGTCTTGTGTTACAGGTGCAAGTTCAGTGGGTTCAGGTGCAAGTTCAGTGGGTTGACGATGCGTCAGCCGCTCAAATGTTGTGTTTGTGTCAAGCAACGTTGCTAGTTAACTGTAGCTGCAACTACCGTCGTAGCACTACCGTAGCACTACCGTATCAGCCACAACGACGCAGCTGCTCACAGACAAGGTGTAGTGCTCTGTACTAGCAGCTTGTGAATGTGAGCAGTAGTGGCCTGCAGAAGGGCGCAGGGCTCATTTCTTGGCGGCGGACTTGGCGCCAGCGGCTGTCAGCAGGCGCACCCTTCTTATTGTCGGCTGCGGTGGTGGCAAGGGGGTGGGGTGCCACCCCGTCCCCTACGCCTCCCGTGCAGCTCGGGCAGAACGCCGTGTGTGCGCGTCCCCCACTCCTGCTCTCAAAACCACTGTGCGGGCTGCCAGCCCTGCTGGCAGCTTTCCTGGCGGCAGCTCAGCACTCCTCGTGGCAGCGGACATCTGCATGCTGAGTACTGCCAGTGCCGCCACCGGTAGTGTATGCCGGTACGCGTGAGCAGCTCCAACACTGCTGCAGCCGAGGCCGCCTCGGCTAGGTGTTTCGACTGGCCGCTTCCCCTGCCACACACGACACGCCCGTCACTCGTCGTGACCAAGCACTTGCACGTGTGGTCGTGGGCGTGGGCGTAGATAGGGAGCGAACAGCGGAACAGGTGCCAAGCCGCGTTCAGCACGTCGCGAGCTGTTTTCAGGTCCGACCTCATGTTTGCTTAAACGGCGATATAGAGGACGTCTGGGCGTCGAAAGTTGTGGCGCGGGGATGATTTTCTGATCGCTTATAGGCCGCGGCACTGGCCTCCGCCGCCAGGAGGTTGGGTGTGGGGCCTCCGCTGCCTCGCAACTGCGTCTCGCACCCAACCCGACATGATTGATCTTGGATGAACTGTGAAGGTAGTATTTTTTTACGGTCACTTGGTCACTACGGATGATGTGCCGGGGGGTAGACGCCCGTGGGAGTAGTGGGGATGGTGTGAAGTGGTCAAAAGTGTGAAACCACCAACCACCTAAACCACCTAAAAACCAAACCTTTACTCACATAGCCTTCACTGTCATGGGGATTATGAGTGACAGTGCTGAGGTACCCCTGGACCTGGGGGGAGGGGTCCTGGGGGAGGCGCAGGAGACGAGATGGAGACGAGGTGATTCCTGAAGGCGTGCTGCCAGAGCTCTGGCCAGAGTGATTGTCGAGTGTGGACATGGGCGTGCGTGCCCGCTGTTGGCTCTCACCACTTTATGCATGGTATTTATTTGCGGTTCTGTGCTCTGGGGGTCGGTGCGTCGGCCTCACTGCAGCGAGCCAGCTGGCTGTAGCTTTTTGACCTTGTGTGTTTACTCGGGTTTGATCAAGCGCTTCCGTTGTGTTCAGCATTCGACGAGACAACGTAGGGATGGCATGGACGACACGAACGACACACAGAAATAAAATAAAAGGCTCCAGCGCCTAGCTAGGCACTGTGCAAGCAAAGCAGGGTAGGAGGGGTGGCACCGACGTCTGCCTGTGCGCCGCGCAACAGCCCTCTCAAATCTGCTCTCCAAATCGGGGGGAGGGGCACGGGGAGGCCAGCTGGGGCACGGGGAGGCCAGCAGGGGCAGGTGGATGTTGTGAATTGTGTTTGAAAGGACGAGACGCAATCATTGTGGATGGGCAGCAATGGCGCGCCAGCGCGCTGAGCTGCCTAGCTGGACGGGTTGCGCGCCCTCCGGTCGCGTCGGGATCGGGATCTGCCGCACGCGCTGCGTCAGCGCCCGGTACGGGCCCTCCCTCGCCTCCATCGACATCGGCATGGCACTCAACGTGCTGGGGCGCACCCAGACCTTGGTGGATGTTGGAGCTGGGAAGGAGCATCAACGCCGGGGGCGCTCGGCCACGCCTGCGGGCACGCCTCGGCCACACCGGCCTTGGTCACGAGCGCACGCCGCTGAACAACTCTGTGATTTGGCGCGTGCGCGTGGGGCGAGTGTAGGTGCTGTTACGTGTGTGCGCCTGTGCCCTTTACACTTCCGATCTCAATTAGTGCGCAATCAGTGCGCGGAGGGGTGGCCAACTTCGACCAGTAATCGCTCGTGCACATCATGTTGGCGTGGTCGAGATTTGGCGGCAGACGGGCCACCTCCTGCCGCAGCACCGACACGACAACAGACTGCGCTGCACAGTGCCGGGGCTCGCCCGACGCCAACGCCACCGGCACGGCCGGGGTGCCTTCTGCGGCCCGCAGCTCGCCCAGCGTCCAAGTCGACGCCCTGCCAGGAGCGGCGGTCGCGCCAGTGGCGGTCGACGCCCTGTCAGGAGCGGCGGTCGCGCCAGTGGCGGTCGACGCCATGCCACGAGCGGCAGTCGCACCAGTGGTGGTCGTCGTGACCGAGACGGTGAGCCGGGCCAGCCGGCAATCCTTCTCCTGCGCGACGCCCTTGAGCGACCGCCCGCAGTGCATGCTCACGATCAGCTGCACCAGCTCACTCGCGCCACCACTATCGCCACCACTCGCTGGCTGCCCCGCTGCCCCTAGACCCGCTGCTCGCGCCCCTCCCGGTGCAGAGCCCCCTGAGGCTGCCCCACTGCCCGATGGCCATGATCCTCCCGCTGCCCCTCGACCGCATCCCGCTGCCCCTCCCACTGTGTGTCTGGCCTTGCTCGGCCTGTAAAGCATTGCAGCCGCAGAGCCCCCTGTTGCCCCACCACTCGCTGGCCCTGCCCTCCCATCCGCTGCCCCTGCCCCTCCCACTGCAGCGCCAGAGCCCCCCACTGCAGCTCCAGAGCCCCCTGCTGTCCCACCACCACCAGAAATCCCTAATCCCGCTGCCTCTGCTCCATCCGCTGCCCCTGCCCCTCCCGATGCAGCGCCAGAGCCCCCCGCTGCAGCTCCAGAGCTCCCTGCCTCCTCCGCTGCTGCCCGAGATCCTCCCGCCGCCGACGCACCCCTGCGCGCCCCGCCCGTGAGCGTGCGCGCGCCCACGGGACCCCGCGCGCCCACGACCACGACGTCCCACGGGAACAGCTCTGGCGCCTCGAGTGCGATGCGCGCCAGCAGCCCCCCCTCCTGCACACCGCCGCACCCGCCCGGCCCCGCAAACGCCATGAGCCCGGAACCTGCGATGGGGTTTACGGTCAACTTTTAGGGTTTGAGGCTCATGGTTTAGGGTGGGGAGTTGAGCATTTCCTGCTGGGCAACGCGCGCCAGCAGCTCCCCCCTCCTCAACGCCGCCGCACCCGCCCGGCCCTTTACACGCCACGAGCCCGGAGCCTGCGGCGGGGTTTAGAGTCGAGTTTTTAGGGTTCGAGGTTCAGGGTTCAGGGTCTAGGGTTGAGTGTTCCCAGTCAGACGACACGCGCCATCAGCCCCCCCTCCTCTATGCCGCCGCACCCTCCCGGCCCCGCAGATGCCGGAGCCTGCGGCGGGGACACGTTGGTGTGGGTTTTGAGACTACGACAAGGAGAAACATCCATGGCAGAATGCGTATGGACGCCCATGCGTGGAGGGCGTGTTGAGGGGATAGGGTGGGCGCCCCGTTAACGCCATCAGCCCGGAGCCTGCGACGCGACGTGGTGGTGGTGAGGCGACGGTGAGACATCTATAATGACGGGATGCGCGTACACAGGTGGCGTGATGGGGGGAGAGGGGGAGGGGGGGGGGGATCTGCACCGCACCGCGCCACCCACCCGCCTCCATGCTTATGACCTGCAGTCGGCCGCCACGGTCGAAGGGAAGCCTGCATAGGGTGTGTGGGGGGGGGTCTCCACGCCACCCACCCGCCTCCATGCTCGTGACCCGCAGCCGGCCCCAAGGTCGAAGCGAAGCCTGCATAGGAGCCTGCATAGGAGCCTGCATGCCTGCCTGCCTGTCTGCCTGCCTGCCTGCCTGCTACCCAGACAGACTCGAGGGAACGGCGTGTATGTTTGTGTGGGTGTGTGGGGGGTGTCTCCACGCCACCCACCAGCCTCCATGCTTGTGACCCACAGCCGGCCGCCACGGTCGAAGTGAAGCCTGCATAGGAGCCTGCCTGCCTGCCTGCCTACCTGCCTCCTACACAGACAGACTCGAGGGATCGGCGTGTGTATGTGTGTGGGGGGGGTCTCCACGCCACTCACCAGCCTCCATGCGCGTGACCCACAGCCGGCCGCCGCGGTCAAAGCGAAGCCTGCATAGGAGCCTGCATAGGAGCCTGCCTGCCTGCCCACCTGCCTGCCTGCCTGTCTGCCTGCCTGTCTGCCTGCCTGTCTGTCTGCCTGCCTGCCTGCCTGCCTGCCTGCCTGCCTGCCTGCCTCCTACACAGACACGCTTGAGGGAACGGCGTGTGTGTGTGTGTGGGGGGGGGGGGTCTCCACGCCACCCACCCGCCTCCATGCTTGTGACCCACAGCCGGCCGCCACGGTCGAAGCGAAGCCCGCTCGGGCGCATCACGCGCGTCTTTGTGAACTGTGTGGGTGGGTGGATGGGTGAGAGTGAGTGAGAGAAAGAGAGAGAGTGAGTGTGAGAGAGTGAGAGTGAGAATGAGAGAGTGAGAAATTGAGAGAGTGAGAGTGAGCATGAGCATGAGCATGAGCGTGAGCGTGAGTGTGAGCAAGCGAGCGAGCGAGCGAGTGGTTGAGAGCGAGCCAGCGAGTGAGCTTTCTTGCTGCCAACCAGCCAACCAACCCATTGCTGTGCCAGCCAAGGTCCCCTGCATGCATGCCCAGCCTGCTTGCTGGCAGTGGTAGCCCGCCTCATGAGGAGCCTCAGCTGCCCAGCCCCTCCCTCAATCTGTGACCTCCCCCGCTAGCAGTGTACCCGCTCCAGGCCGGATTTCCCATGGCCCAGAAAAACTCCCCACGCTTGGTGGACGAGGGCGTGGAGGGTGCGTTGGAAAGCTCTCGCCGGGAGCAGCACAAAGGCATGCGTTGCGTGAACGCCCGCTATGTAACGCGCCTGGTTTGAGCGGTCGAGGTTGCTTAAGCCGAGGAAAACACAACAACAAAAATCCTTCCCAGGGGTCACTGACCAGAGTGCCTGTGCCGACGAGAGTGCCATCAGGGCTGAGGAGGAGTCGAGCCACTCCGCCGGTGGCTGCGAGCATGTGTGTGCGCGTGTGTGCATATGTGTATGTGTATGTGTGTGCGTGTATGTATGTGTGTGTGTGCATGTGTGTGTGCGTGTGTGTGTGTGTGTTGCACGCGTTGCTTTGTGTGTGTGTGTGTGAGGTGGGGTAAGTGACGCCTCCCTTCCCCCCCCCCCACACACACATGCATGTGCCTACCTGCCTGCCTGTCTGCCTGTCTACTTCCTTCCTTCCTTCCTTCCTTCCTTCCTTCCTTCCTTCCTTCCTTCCTTCCTTCCTTCCTTCCTTCCTTCCTTCCTTCCTTCCTTCCTTCCTTCCTTCCTCCCTCGGCGGAATCGTGTACAGTGGCGACTCTTTCTGCCCGCCCGCCAGCCTGCCCCACCTGGCCCACTCGGCGGAATCGTGTACAGTGGCGACTCGTACTCGGTGTCCACTGCCGAGTAGAGAGACCCGTCGTGCGCGCACAGCCCCCAAGTGATGGCGACGCCGAGGCCCCTGTGAAATTGAAAGGTTCGAGGTTTAGAAGGTTAAAGTTGGGGTTCGGGTTTGGGGTTTGGGGTTTAGATTTTAGGGTTGGGGTTTAAGGTTTGGGGTTCATGGTTGAGTGGTCGCGCCGTGAGAGCACAGGCCCCATGTGGTGGCGACGCCGAGGCCCCTGTGCATGGGGTGCAGTGGTTCAGTGGTCCCGAGACCAGTGGTCCCGCTATCAGTGGTCCTGCTGTCAGCAACCCATCCAAGTACGGTGCTCGGGTACTACGCGCCGAGCAGCCGTCTCTCTCCCCCTCTCCCCCTCTCTCCCGCGCTCCCTCGCTCCCCCTCTCCCTCTCTCCCTCTCCCTTTCCCTCTCTCCCTCTCTCCCTCTCTCTCTCTCTCCTCTCTCCCTCTCTCTCTCTCCCTCTCCCTCTCTCTCTCCCTCTCCCTCTCTCCCTCTCTCTCTCTCCCCCTCTCCCTCTCTCCCTCTCCCTCTCTCTCTCTCCCTCTCTCCCTCTCCCACTCTCTCTAGCACCCGAAAATCTTGCGAGGACACATTCATGCTAACAAACCTGCCGCACGCATGTACACCAAACCACCGACACACCGACATACACCGACACACACACACACACACGCACAAATACACGCACACACACACACACACTCACCACTGGGACAGATCCATCTGCACCAATTCTTGCATGACCCAGGCGGGGCGTGGCGGCGCGCGCGGCTTGGCGGGCGACGCGGGCGCGCGCGGGGGCGGCAACGCGGGCGTGCACGGGGGCGGCAATGCGGGGGGCGGGGCCTGGGTAAGGCGCACGATGCTGCCCCCTGCACATGGGTGTGGGTGGGTGGGTGTGGGTGCGTGCGTACAGGAGGGGGTGCACGCGGGGGCAAAGCGGGGGGCGGGGCCTGGGCCGAGCGCACACCCTGCTCACAGTTGCATCAGGCACCACATGCCCCCGTGCGCACACGTGGTGTCCTCTGGGTGCTGCTGTGCCCCGCCCCCGCCAGCCACCTAGACCCTGATGATGATGATGGATATTACTGTCTGTGTCACCAGTAATGATGTATAAGACCGGTGTCGGCGCTAGCGCCCGACACCTTAAACTCAGTTTCAGTGGGAAACTGGCTGGCTACCTGGTGGTGGTGGTTGGTGGATGTTACAGTCAGGGACACCTCTAAAGGCGTATAAGACCGTGCTCGGCGCCATATGGCCCGAGCACCTTACTGAGATGGCTGGCTGTTGGTGGTAGGGAACCCCAACTCTGTAAAGAGCGTGGGCGCACCCCTAGGTCCCCTACCGCAGCGGCAGCAAACGCTTGTTGAAGTCGGTGAGCGCATGTTGGAAACGGAAAACGCAAGGCAGGTTCGTCGCCAATTGCCAGAAGAGACATACCCCCGTGGGGAGAAAGGCCAAGACGTGGCCGAAAAGGATATCCAGCCGGGCCGCAACCTCTAACGTGTTAAGGGGTTTTCTAACTGGTAGGGGTGAGGGTAAACCCCCACACGCACGCACGCACTGGACCTAGACAGGACACTGGGCCCCCAGATCCACCCTATACCACCCAGGTAGTGACAGCAACGCATTGTTGGTGTGCGCCTGTGTTCTACTACTAGTCCCGCCGCCGCCATTGGCTCCAGCAATCTCCTCCATGCACGCCAGCAATCTCCTCCACGCCCGCCAGCAATCTCCTGTATGCCCGCCAGCAATCTCCTCCATGCCCGCCAGCAATCTCCTGTATGCCCGCCAGCAATCTCGTACATGCATGGGCGCCGCCATGCGATCTCCATGCGCCGCGCCGCGCTCCATGCGCGCCAGCACCCGTACCCCCCGTTGGCATCTGTAACCTTAGCCATTCCCCGTGACACCTATGGCTGATCCTTGTTCCGCCGTCCCCGTTGGCATCTGTAACCCGTATCCTCTCCCTGTAGCCTCATTCCCCGTTCTTAACCGCCATCTCCATTATGGTGCCCGCCCGCTGGTGGGGGGGCAGGAAACCCCTGCGCCACAACCTCCTCACAAAGCCTAGCCGCATGTGCCTCGCTTCCATGTTTCTCAATTTCTCGCCATCCGCTTCCATGCCCGCCTGCAATCTCCTCCACGCCCGCGAGCAATGTTTCTCAATTTCTCGCCATCCGCTTCCATGCCCGCCTGCAATCTCCTCCACGCCCGCGAGCAATCTCCTGTTTGCCCTCAAGCAAGCTCCTCCATGCCCGCCAGCAATCTCCTCCATGCATGCACGCGCAGAGCGCCGCCATGCACCCCCCAGGCGCCGCGCGCGCCGTGCGCGCGCCGCGCCCGCCAGCTCCCGTAGCCTCATTCCCTGTTCTTTACCCATGCGCCTGACGCATTAGCCTTGTCCGCCGTCCCCTGGCATGCATAACCCGTAGCCTCATCCCAGGTGGCTACCCGTAGCCGCATTCCCCGTTCCTGGCCGCCACACCCATTATGGTGCCCGCCCGCTGGTGGGGCCTCGCCTCGCCCCATGCCGCACGGCTGGTGCATCGATCGCGTCGCCATCTAATAATCTGCGCCTTGGGGCTGGGAACCCCTGCGCCGCAACCTCCTCACAAAGCCTAGCCGCATGTGCCTCGCTTCCCATGTTTCTCAATTTCTCGCCATCCGTCTCTCTCTTCCATACAGGCACAGTAAACCATTAGGAGCCGCAATCTGCTTGAGTTCCGATCGTTGTGAGAGGGGGTGCGTGCTCGCCACAACTCTCGCCATCGTCCATCGTGCTCTCCATCGTACCGCCCCATCTGCCACAAAGCCTCGCCCCATCAGGAACAGTTCACCAGTAGCGCTGTGCGTCAGAGCCGCTCAGGGTAAATTTCCAGATTTTCAGCCGCCCAGTACCAAGCGCAGTTGTCCCGGTTGTCCGCCATCGAGCGGCGCCAGGGCGGGAGCCCCTGGCGAAGAGCTTATGTGCTAGTTCATGTGATGCGACTTCCGAGCGCGCGACTAGGCTTGCGTGCTTTTGGCTCTCAGACCCTATTGAGTGCTTTAAAACCCTCAACCCTTAAATCTAAACCTGCTCTAAACCCTGAAATCCTTATCACAGTTGTCCCAGGCACTACATGCCCCCGTGCGCACACGCGGTGCCCTCTGGCACTGCTGCAGCCTGCCCTCACCCTTAAGATGGAGGATGATGAATGGCCATGATCAGGACCATGATGATGGATTCTTCAGTCGGTGTGACACCAGTAATGATTTACGAGACCTGTGTCGGCGCCAGCACCCGTCACCTTGCCCCCAACTCGCTGGCTACCTGGTAGGTTCCGGAGGTTTCCTAACTCTCCACCCTGAACCCCAAGACCCCACTCACAGCTCCTCTGGCACCACATGCCCCCGTGCGCACACGTGGTGCCCTCGAGGTGCCGCAGCCTGCCCTCCCCCTGTTAAGGGTTCAAAAACGTACCCCCTAAACCCCAAGACCGCACTCTCAGGTTGCCTGGCAGGGCATGCCCCCGTACACACACACGGTGCCCTTCTCGGTGCTGCAGCGCCCCGCCCCCGCCGGTGGCCGTACCCTGTTCAGTGCTTTTTCAGTGCTTTATTCAGTGCCTCCCCCCCCCCCCTAAACCTGCCCTAAACCTGCCCTAAACCCTTAGACCCCGCTCTCAATTTGTCTGGCAGTGCATGCCGCCGTGCGTGAACGCGATGCCCATTTGGGTGCTGCATCGCCCCGTCCCCTCCGGTCACCGGACCCCAAAACCCTAGGCCCTAAGTAGGTTTTTTACAGGGATTTTTAAAGGCCCTGAGTATTCAGGGCTTTTAAAATCCTTCCCTGTAAAACCTTTACAGGGATTTTTAAAAGCCCTGAGTACTCAGGGCTTTTAAAATCCTTCCCTGTAAAACCTGCCTTGACCCCCAATCTCCCACTCACAGTTTGTTTGGCAGTACATGCCCCCGTGTGTGAACGCGATGCCCTCGGGGTGCTGCAGCGCCCCGTCCCCTCCGGTCACCCGCCCCCGCACCGCGACGTGCTTGTACTGCAGGGTGCGTCCGTCAAAGCGGATCACACCCCTGACCTGCATCGGTTTTGGGTTTGGGGTTTTGGGTTTTGGGGTTTAGGCAGGGTCTAGGAATTTGGGTTTGGGGTTTAGGGTCTAGGGTCACTTGACCCGTGAATTGAGGGTCAAGGGTTTGTGGTTTGTGGTCTGTGTACTGCAGGGTGCGTCCGTCAAAGCGGATCACACCCCTGACCTACGACCAGGGCGTGTTTGGGGTTTGGCAGGGTCTAGGATTTAGGATTTAGGGTTTGTGGTTAAGGTTTGTGGTTTGTGTACAGGATTGTCTGTCGAAGCGGAGATCTAGGGTCAACGATTCAGGGTTCAGGGCTTGGGGTTTAGGTTTGTGGTTTGTGTACAGGATAAGACGTCGAAGCGGATCACGCCCCTGACCTGCGACCAGGGCGTGTTTAAGGTTTGGGGGTTGGGGGTTCAGGCAGGGTCTAGGGTCTACGATTCAGGGTTCAGGGCTTGGGGTTTAGGTTTTTGGTTTGTGTACAGGAGTAGCCGTCGAAGCAGATCACGCCCCTGACCTGCGCTGGTTTTGGGGTTCCGGGGTTTAGGAATTTGGGGTCTAGGGTCTAGGGTCTAGGTCTAGGGTCGAGGGTTTAGGTCTAGGGAGCCTGAGCAGCCAGAGGAACCACCCACACCCACCATCACAGCCACCAGCACAACCACTCACACCCACCATCACACCCACCATCACACCCACCATCACAACCACACCCACCATCACAACCACACCCACCATCACAACCACAACCACCATCACAACCACAACCACCATCACAACCACAACCACCACCCACAACCACAACCCACAACCACAACCCACAACCACCATCACAACCACCATCATCACCACCATCACAACCACCCACCCACACCTTGTACTGGCACGCGTAGATGTCTCCGTCGTCCGGATTTACCGCAATCCCGGTAATCCAGCTGCAAACAGCATGCGAGTGTGTGTGAGTGTGTGTGCGTGCATGTGAGGGAGGGAGATAGAGGGAGAGGAGGAGAGGGGGAGACCACGGTGCAGAGAAGGGTGTCGGCATGACTGTGCCGCTGCTGCTGCTGTTGCTGTTGCTTTTTTTTGCTGTTGTTGCTGTCGTTGCTGCTTCTACATCTGCATCTGCATCTGCTTCTGCATCTGCTTCTGCATCTGCTTCTGCATCTGCTTCTGCATCTGCTTCTGCATCTGCTTCTGCATCTTCATCTGCTTCTGCTTCTGCTTCTGCTTCTGCATCTGCATCTGCATCTGCTTCTGCTTCTGCTTCTGCTTCTGCTTCTGCATCTGCATCTGCTTCTGCTTCTGCTTCTGCTTCTGCTTCTGCTTCTGCTTCTGCTTCTGCTTCTGCTTCTGCTTCTGCTTCTGCTTCTGCTTCTGCTTCTGCTTCTGCTTCTGCTTCTGCTTCTGCTTCTGCTTCTGCTTCTGCTTCTGCTTCTGCTTCTGCTTCTGCTTCTGCTTCTGCCTCTGCTTCTGCTTCTGCTTCTGCTTCTGCCTTCTGCTTCTGCTTCTCTTCTCCTTCTGCTTCTGCTTCTGCTTCTGCTTCTGCTTCTGCTTCTGCTTCTGCTTCTGCTTCTGCTTCTGCTTCTGCTTCTGCTTCTGCTTCTGCTTCTGCTTCTGCATCTGCTTCTGCATCTGCATCTGCTTCTGCTTCTGCATCTGCTTCTGCATCTGCTTCTGCTTCTGCTTCTGCTTCTGCTTCTGCATCTGCTTCTGCATCTGCTTCTGCTTCTGTTTCTGTTTCTGC
>VFSX01000106.1:328255-343255 GCA_016618255.1 Chlamydomonas sp. UWO 241 | reverse complement strand
ACCGCGGCCGCGGCCGCCGCTGCATCCGCTGCTGCATCCGCTGCATCAGCCATGGCGTGCGTGTACCGCTGCCTGCTCTTTTGCAGCCGGCACGCGCCTCCACTATGCAATTCTACTCGGGGCCTGTGTGCACCGCGATGCAGTGTGCCACGGGCGCGCATGGGGCGAGGGAGAGTCGGGAGTCGGGCGGCGCGCAGCCGGCTTGCCGGCACTCGCATGCGCAAGTCATGCATGGGGGGGGTGGGTGGGGTGGGCATGGCTGCAGCGCGGCATGTATGCATGTGGAGACCTCATGCATGCGTGCGTCGCATGCATGGGGGCATGACAGTCACCCTCACCTTGAGGTACTGCTCCAGCTGGAGTGGAGTGGATCAGTCTTTGGATTGGGACAGGTGGACCGGGACAGATCGACGGTGGAAGGTTTGACAAACAATTTCACACTTTCTGACATTGGGCGGGACGCGAAGCAGGGGCCCCTCGCGAAGAGAGAGCCATCTGATCGTGTTGAGAAGTACTGAGCGACAGCATTGCACGCGTGCGCATCCATCCAGTCACACCTCCCCCACTTCCCCACTTCCTCCGACCGGCCCCCGCCTCGTGCACTTCGATCGGCCCTACCTGTAAATCACACATCATATCGGCCCTAGCTCCGCAATGCGTCTTCTGACCAAGTCTCCTGTCCGCCTCAGCAACCCTAGAGGGGTGCTGAGTGCCTCATTTCGCCGCCTCGCCGCCTCGCCGCCTCGCCGCCTCGCCGCCTCGCCGCCTCGCCGCCTTAAACTCGCACGGTGCGCTACTGCGGAAGGGTGTCGACAGAGAGGGCATGCACACTTGTGACACTTGTGCGCTGCATGAGTGTGCGAAGGCGTGGCAAGAACATGCGGGGTCGTGACCGCACAACCATGCGCCAAGCACCGGCGCGGCATAGGCTGAGTATGGCGCACCATGCGTGCCTGCAGGAGGACGCACCGCCCTGCCCTTTGGCACGGCTGCCTGGTGGTCGGATCGCGTACACGCGGACGTGCACCTGCATGTGCACAACAGCGAAGACGTGGTGCGGAGAGGGGCAGGGAAGGGCAGGGGTTGGCAGGGGGGACGGAATTGCTGCGGCCACCCGCTGCACCCGCTGTGCCTGCGATACCTTGACAGACCAAGGGTTGTGGTGCGTGCATGGTTGCTGGCGATGTGGGTTTGTTGCCGCGTGTGCGTCACCTCCTGCCGCCCTGCTTACGCCAACGCCCACGCCCACGCCCGGTCCCACCCACCGCAAGAAGCCTCCAACGAGGGGGGCAAGGGCGAGGCGCCCACCTACTTTCTGCACGGCGTCATCCTTGGCGGAGCCTCTGACTACTTCAAGGTGGGGTGCCGGTGCTGTGGTGCCTTGCCTGTGCCCGCTCTCCATCCGTATCTCCACCGCTCTGCTTACGCACGCCGCACTGCCTGCTCCCCACCCGCCTGCCTCTCCATCCGTATCATCAGGCCGCGCTGGCAATCGCGGCTGCTCGCAACGAGCCTGGCCCGCAACAGCTGCACCTCAAGGTCTCTCGCGACGAGGCTCCGTGCCTCGAGACGGTCCTGCGCGCCATGTACGAGATCAAGCCCGACAAGGTGGGGCAGCGGTGGGCCCAGCGGCTGCTGCGGTGCCCAAGTGATGTATGCAGAGGGCACGCGCGCTCCGGCATGGCTCCCCTGACACCCTTGACGCCGGCCCACGATGATGCCGCCACACAGGGCTCCACCCTCTTCCTCATGCGCTGCGTCGCGCTCGCCCGCAAGCTGCGCGCTGCCCAGCCCGCCACCATGATCGCGGACGCCCTGTGCCTGGCCAACACGCCGGCATTCATGGACGGCCCGCCGGGGGACGGGCTGATGCACGAGGTGCGTGGCCTTGTGGAGTAGTCTCTGCTGCCTGCGCTGCACCTTTTCTGCCCGGCCGTGTGCAGCCTGCTCTGCACCTGCGGTTGAAGCCCGCCTCGAGCCTCTACTCCCCTTGGCCTTTGCCGCTCCCTCCCTCTCTCCCCTGCCGGGCCACCCCTCCAGATACTGGAGCACTGGATAGACGGCAAGTTCTCGGGCGAGTCAGTTTGCCTAGGTGAGGATGGGCAGGATGGCGGCGGCGGCGGCGGCGGCGGCGGCGGCGGCGGCGGAAACGACGAGTACAACCTTTTGCCGCTGAAACCGACGCGCGTGCCGCGGAACCTGATCTACGACGTGCACGTAAATCGGGCCCAGACTGGTGCCAGTGTGTGAAGACGAAGTATTGGTTGCTTGTGGGTGGGATTGGACTCTTTTCGAAAAAACTGATCAAACAAATAGAAAAAACCGAACGCCTGGTCGATGTCTTGCAGTCAATGTTGGCGAAGAACTTCTCCGACCTACGCGCATGCGACGCGAACCCCGAGCTGCGCCACAAGTCCCTCGAGCTGCCGTCCTCAGCAATCAATGTGAGTTGGGCTCGTTGGCTCCGTTGGATCGGTGTCTGTGTGTTGAGGGGGACCGCTGCTGTTGCTCTGATGGCTGTGATGTGGTCGCTCTACCTGACACCCTGCCAACGCGCGCGCCTGCTCTCCCAGGCGATGCTCGAGGTGGAGCTCACGGTGCCCGAGGGCGCACCGCTGCCGACTACGGAGGAGCTGACCTCGCTGCTGACCAAGTGGTGCGTTGCCGTCAGGGGGTGGGGTGCCACGTCGACACTTTTGACTGAAAAGTGTGTCACAAGACAGCTGCCCGCGGCCCAAAACCATTTCCACGCACGGGCCCCTGGTTGCCGTAAACACTGCACAGCCTAGCTAGCGAGGGATGGCGTCCAGGGGGCGCATGCTGTGCGCCCCACCTGCCTGCCTGCCTGCCTGCCTGCCTGCCTGGTGGCGGTGCAGGTGGCGTAGGCATGTTGATGGCGTGCCCTGCTCCACCTCAAGCCGATGGGTGGGTTCGCATCGACGCACCAGCGCTGCACTCTACCTTGCCATTTATCTCTTGGTCGCTTATGAAACCGCTTTGTAGGAAGAAGCACCGCGAGGCGACCGGTCGCGCCACGCTACCTGACACCAAAGTGCGCGAGCTCGCCTCCAACCTCAGGGAGAACCTCGAGCTGGTCGAGTCTGGCGATTGGGACGACATGCAGGTGCGATGGGCGCATTGGGCCATGTCTATATGTATGCATGCTGGGGGCCAGGGCGGTGGACCTCAAGCACCAAGCTGGATGACAAGGAGATGGAGCTGCAGCACACAGCGGCATGGCGGCAACTTCCTGTGCTGCCACTCACACCACCTGAGAAAACCCTCACCCCCACCACCGCAGACAGAGAAGCGCATGGAGGAGGAGGTCTGCATCCGCGCCAAGTGGACGCTGGATGGCTGCAACACGCTGGATGAGTGCATCGAGCGGCTCAAGGTGAGACGAATTGGCCAATTGTTGCAACAAAAGGGTACATACCGACGGGCCTCTTGGCAGCACTGTGAGGCGCTTACATGGGCTTACCTTGTGTCCGTGCCGGACACAAGGTGCGTGCGCGCGGTGCCAAGTGGAGAGTCCTGTACAGGATGTCTTGATCGCTACGAGCTGAACAACCCCATTGCCGAGTTCTGAGTGCCTGGCACAAGCCAAGCCCCTGGTCTGTGTGAGTCAAGGTTGCCGGTCCACAGGCAGTGATAACACCCACCGCTGCCCCTTGCTGCCCCTCTGCCCCCTCAGAAGACGAAGGCGTGGTACCGCTCTCTCCAGGACGACGGTTACAAGCTGAGAGACACCATTAGTGACGACTATGACTTCCTGGAGCGCTGAGGCCTCCTGGAGCCCGAGGCGGTGCTGTCTCAGTGCAGTGGCGCCCGTCTCTGGTCGCCTCTGGCCCCGCAGCTGTCTTGAATATCGTCTCCGTTGTGCGTGTATGGTGTGTGTGTTGTTGTGGATGGGCCCGTTGCAGGCCTGCTGGGCATAGCATCGCAAGTGGACATGAGTGCTGCTGCACGTTGGCTCGTCTGTGTTGTTGCTGGTGGCGGTGTTGCAGATCGTTGCCCCCCACCCTCTCTCCTGGGCGGAGAAACGTGTGGGAAAGGAGGGGGGGGGCAGCTGCGGGGACCCTCAATTTTGCAGTTGATGTTCCTGCTGCCCACCACCACAAAACAAAAATTGCAAGCTATTAAAATGCCAAAGAGGCGGCCAAAACAACCACGTCCGGCAACCACGGGATGCGATGCCCCTACACCACCCAGCACGACCTGATCCCGCACAGGCGCGCCCTCAGCGGCCGTCGACCAGCACGTCCAGGAACGACACCAGGGCCTTCACGGCCGGGCCGAGCGCAGCCTCGACGTTGGCCGCAGTCGCGCCGGCGTCCTTGAGCAGCTGCTGCAGCTCCACGCAGTTGCCGCCCACCTCTGTGCGGTGCCCATCGACATCGTTGACGCCTGTGACGGTGACGCGCATGGTGTAGCCACCGTGCTGGCCCTCGAACACGGCCTTGTGCTTGACTCGCACGATGTCCGCCACGAAGTGCGTGTCGGCATCGGAAGGCCACACGAGCTCCTGCGTGTCACACAAGGCGCGCCAGGGCTGGGGCTTAGTGCTAGCTAGTAGGACGTTCAATGAGGCCCAATGCTTCTTCAATTGATTTCAATTCATTAATTCTTACAGCCCGTGCGCTTGCGGCCAGAACCAAGATCGGCCCAAATCGGCAAAAAATACCTAAATCGGCAAAAATAGGGCGGCAAACCAGGGGGGGGCAGGGAAGTTAGAAACAGACCCAACGTTGAAGATCTTCGAATTTTCTCACCGGACCGGCGCCCCGACCGCGTCTCCACGCAGGTTGATGGTCAGTTGCATGAGGCTCAGTGTGGTTTCAGAAAAAGCAGAGGCACTGTTGATGCAATTTTTACTCTGCGCTCGCTGAGCGCGGCACATGCCGAGTACAAACAATGCATGGCTGTGGCATTTGTCGACTATTCTAAAGCTTACGATTGCATAAACCGTGCGGCACTGTGGAGAGTCCTTGATGATGATGATGATGATGGATATTACAGTCTGTGTGACACCAGTAATGATGTATAAGACCGGTGTCGGCGCTAGCGCCCGACACCTTAAACTCAGTTTCAGTGGGAAACTGGCTGGCTACCTGGTAGGGGTGAGGGTAACCCTCACACGCGCGCACGCACTGGACCTAGACAGGACACTGGGCCCCCAGATCCACCCTATACCACCCAGGTAGTGACAGCAACGCATTGTTGGTGTGCGCCTGTGTTCTACTACTAGTCCCGCCGCCGCCATTCATCCTTAGATTATATAGTGTTCATCCGCACATTATTGATCTGTTGGAGGATCTTCACACCAACACCGCAGCTGCCGTGCGGCTGGCTGGGAAAATCGGGCATGAATTCCCCGTGTTGTCTGGTGTGCGACAGGGGTGCGTCATTGCTCCTGTGTTGTTCAATGTTTTTATTGACCACATAGTGAAAAGGCGCTAGACATGATGCCAGAGGGGGCTGGCGTGTCAGTCGTGACCCGAGCCGGCGGCTCTGTGTTGTCGTCGTCGGTTGAGCTCATAGTAATGCTGATGTATGCCGACGATTTATGTTTGTTCTCGCATGACCCAGCTCAGTAGACAGAAGTTATGATTTTGCCAGCAAAGTGTCCTCTAGCTTTGGCATGCAAATCAACGCCGCCAAGACAGAAGTAATCCGTCTCTGCATTTAAGTATCTAGGGAGTTGGATAACCCAGAGTGGTTGTGGAAAAGGAGATCGGTGTGCGTGTCGGTCGCGCGCTGGGCGTGTTCGCGTCTTTTGACAAGATTTGGGCCAGCAAGAAGATGCAAGTGCAGTCTTAAGATGCGGGTTTACAACACTTTCGTGCTGCCCCACTTTCAGCAAGAAGATGCAAGTGCAGTCTTAAGATGCGAGTTTACAACACTTTCGTGCTGCCCCACTTTCTGTACGGCTGCGAAACGTGGGCCCCTACTAAAACACAACTAACTCGATTGGAGGTTGCCCACTCTAGCGTGCGACACTGAGGCAATTGAGAGCCTTGTGGCAAAGCGATCAATGCAGTGGCTAGGCCATGTGATGCGTATGCCGGCTTCTCGTCTTCCTCATACGACTTTTGACTGCACAATGGATGTGGCTCGGCAGCAAGGCCGGCCTCCAGCCTCCTCCCGACACTATTTTTCTTAAGCTACTGATTCAGCAGCTAGGCGAAACTAGTGGCACTCGTTCTGATTGGAGACTTTTTCGGACACGGCGTTTGAGCGTGCTCAGGATAGGGTCGGGTGGAGAGCCGTGGTGTACGGTCCTTTTCGGACACGGCGTTTGAGCGTGCTCAGGATAGGGTCGGGTGGAGAGCCGTGGTGTACGGTCCGGCTGCCCCTTAGGCGCCGGCCCCTCCACCACGGCGGTCAAGTAGATTGGCAAGCGCCACTTGACCCCCTATCCCCTGGAAGCAGTTAGGACCTATTTTGGAGGCGTCGCACAATAGCTTTCCTCTTTGCTCTGGGACTACACGTTGGCAGGCAGCTGGCTGGTGGCTACCGCCCCTCACAAGTAATTGTAAGGGCCAGAACTGGACTGGGTCTAGGCGGTGGTACTAGGACTAGAGGTAGTCTTTGCTGGAAAGCCGATGTAACTGTAACTGTAACTGGACCGGCGCCATGCCCTTCCCTTCCCTAAATGAGGGAGAATTGCACTCTAACAAAAATGGGAATTGGGGGGGGGGGTCTGGACCGTTTCTCAGAATTTTTATGTAAGTTTTTATTCTGACATCCGTTCCACACAAGAGTTGGTGTGCTGGATTCCTCTCGTCAAGAGGACTCCAAATCCACCCTCAGATCCCCCACACACCCAATAGGTAGTGTAGTGGTGTGGGGGTGTGAGAGGGTCCACACCGGGCGATTGGTGTGGACCACTGGTTCACACCCCCTCGGAGCCAGAATGCTCTGCAGACCTCCGATTGGGATGGGGAAGAACGCGATGGATTTGTCTAACGACAGGGATGCCAAATCCATGGTCATTTCTGTGGTTCATCGTTGGGAGGGTGTGGAAGGGACCTTGGTGTGTGGGGCTGCACCGGGGCGTGTGGCCGTCTTCCGAGGCCAATTTCAGGAATAGGATTGGGTTGTATAACATCCCAAATAGTGCGATGGAATGAGAACAATGTCACAAAGCTGCCCACCAAGTTTCAGCTCCGGCAGATAAGGTCTGGGTATACTTGGGGGGGGGGGGGGTCCAGGCCCGTTATGAAAATAATGCAACGCTGGGTCTGAAAAAAACTTTTCTGCCCCCCCTCTGCGGCAAAACCTCAAAAATCAATTAATTGTTTCCGCCCAGAAACCGCCTTAGGCAGTAAACCGCCCAATCGAAGAAGCACTGATGAGGCCAGCCACGGGGTGACTGCCAGCCACGGAGACACCGCCAATGCTGCCGCTCGACCGACTTGCCCACCCACCCGCCCACCTGGCGCGCGGCGTTCCAGCGCAGCGACTCAGCCAGCCGCCACGCCGCACGCGCGTCGCCGTTGCCGCCGTCGCGCGGGATGTGGTTCTGGGCGAGCAGCTTCAGGCGGAAGTCCAGGGCCTCCGGCTTCACGTTGATGAACGTCACCATGGCAGGCTGCAGCGGGCGAGGGGCGAGGTACGTCAGAGGGTACGTCAGAGGGTAGGTCAGCGAATCTCCCAGAGCTCCTGTATCACACCTTAGCCGTCGCAGATTTGATCTTGCGGACGGTGATGGCGCCGTTGCTCCCCACCTTCAGGGCCATCACGACCCCAGCCTTCGCACCCGAGCTGTGCGCCTTGTCCTCGAGGTGGACTGACACGTGCACCTTCTCCTCTTATAAAGAGAGAGAGAGAGAGAGAGAGAGGTTGAGCATGGCTGAGTGAGTGCGTGAGTGAGCTTGAGTGAGAGAGGGCGAGTGCAAGGAGTGCGGCGTACCTTGAGCGACAGGCCCAGCTGCGAGAAGCCAGGTGGGCGGAAGGAGGCGCGGCCGGGGGCGGGCGCGCCGGCGGGGATCTCCCACCTGCCCTTGAACGAGCCGTCGTGTCTGACGCGGCAGGCGCCGAGCTCCGCAGGCACAGAGTACGAGGCGGCCAGCGCTACGAGCGACCCGCTGCCACGGCTCTGATAGAATGTGTGCTTGCCCAGCGCGTATCGGAGCTTAACCTCGGAGAACGGCGGGCGGTGGGCGCGCACCTCTGCGACCGCCTTGGCCAGCTCGCCCATGTAGCCGTGCTGCGTGCCCTGAGAGCGCACAAAGACCAGCATGCCGTCGCCGGTGCTGGACAGGCTCTGCGCCCCCAGCGCGCGGGTGAGCGCATCCACCTCGGAGACGTGCTCGTGCGAGTCGGAGATCACAGGCTTCAGCACGTGCAGCGGCACCGGGCACCTGTTGGGCCCCGTGGGCAGTGGCACGGGAGGTCCGGCGTACGGCCCAAAGCCCCACAGGCCCCCCTTGGGAAGCACGTACAGCACGCGCTTCGGGTGCGGGTAAGCCCCGACCACGCCGCTGGCCTGCGCCTCGATCTGCTTGCGCACGGCCGCCGCGCACTCGCTCGCACGGCCTCCCTGGCAAACGACCATCATGCGCGCTCCGTCCACCTTGACCCAGCTGCCAAATTGGCGCTGCAGCTCCTGTAAATGTGCATGGCAGGTGTGTGCATGTGAGATTTCTGTCGCGTATGCGCTTGAAGCCGAGTAGCCGTGCCTGCATACGCATCATCTCTCGCTCTTGCCCTTGCCGTCGTCTTGCTGTCGCCTCATCTCGTCTCTTTCATCACGCACCTTGCAGTTGCTTCCACCCTTGCCGATGAGGCTTCCAGGGTGCACACCTGCGGGAATCGGCACCCTCTCCTCCCTCTGGCTCATCGTGGCTTCAGCAGCAACAGCGATAGGGGGGGGGGGCGAGAGGGGCTCGAGCTATAGATGGTTCAGTCCGTGTGTGTCCGTGCAAAGCGAAAGTTGGGACGAAAGTTGGGACAGAAAGAAACAGAGACAGAAAAAAACTGCTTTCACTTCATAGGGCCTCTTGCGTGGTGAAACATGTGTAACACGATCGCAAGGGCCTGCGACTTTCCACCTTCCAGCATGCTAGTGGACTGGCAGTGGACTGGTGGACCCGATGTTGGGGGGGAGAGAGGCGCAAGGCTGGCAAAATTCGATCGCAAACGCGACAACATAATTTGGTATGTATGTGCTTCAAACACAGTGACAAGGCTACATTTATTTGATTGTAGCTCGAGTTTTGTGTACGTCCGCCCAGCTGCGACAGCCCTTCATCTCCTGCTCTGCGCACACCCCGCCACGACACCACCACCTACAGTTACAGTTACATGGCATTCCAGCTAAGACAACACTAGTCCTAGTGCCACCGCCCTGTGAAGGACGATAGCCACCAGCCAGTTACCTGCCGTCTAGACTACCGCTCCCGCCGGCTAGTTTAGACCCAAACAAGTCCCTGAGGGACATGTCTGGCAAGGAGCGTATAGGAAAGGACCGTCCTCCTCCTGGCCTTTGAGGCCAACCACGCCGGCTGTGCCGACTGGCGGCGCTGAAGCAGAAAAGTCCCCGCCTGGCATGGTGCATGGTTGTCCAACTCCACGCATGGGGCTCTGCCTGCGCCCCATGCGTCATGCATGGCCAGGTCGCCAGTCACCGGCAGACTGGGCAAACAGAGTCGTCATGGCAGGCTGCCTGAAGACCAATGCCGACGCCAGTCACCGGCAGACGAGTACCCCGAGGGTGAGCGCGGTGACAAACGCTGCGATGGTGAAGCGGATAAACTCTGTTGTTGCCTCGGCGGTCACCGCCGCTGAAGCCCTGATGGTAGCTCGCCCCCACGAGCAGCCATCTTGACCGATGTCCAGCATGCATTGACGGGCGCCAGCTCCTCCGCTCGTCGATCAACTCGTCGAGATCGGTGCCGCATGGCGTCCTGCATGGGAGGAGGATAAGGGCCGTCTCCCAGCACGGGTCGCGGCAGCGCCGCGGCTACTCGCCAAGCCATGACAGCGCCGGGCAAGCCGCTCCTGTAGTTTCCACCGAGGGACAGTCTAACACGAGCCAGGCCAGTCGTATTTTATCCCGCTCGTCAGCGGCACGGAGATCCTAGTCACCAGCAGCGCCGCATTGCAGGGTCCAGGGCTCGGCGACGAGAACGCGCCTCCGTTAATCGAGCCCCTAGACCACCACCTAGACCAGCTTCAAGGACAAGCCTCCCTCACAGACGCGCCCTCAGCGGCCGTTGGCCAGCACGTCCAGGAACGACACCAGGGCCTCCACGGCCGGGCCGAGCGCAGCCTCGACGTCGGCCGCAGTCGCGCCGGCCTCAGTGTCCTGCAGCAGCTGCTGCAGCTCCACGCAGGTGCCGCCGACCTGTGTGTGGTTCCCGAAGGCGTCCTTGACGCCCGTGATGGTGACGCGCATGGTGTAGCCACCGTGCTGCCCCTCGAACACGGCCTTGCGCTTGACGCGCGTTATGCGCGGCGCGAGGCGCTTGTCGGCTTTCTTAGGCCACACCAGCTGCGCGACACGTAGGCATGCCGTGGCAGGGGCTCAGTACAAGCTAGCAAGTTAGAAGGGGGCTGACTGACAGCCAGCCGTGGCCCGACTGCCTGAACACTGAACTGTGGGTGCTAACACCGAGCGACTCGCCCTCCCACCCGCCCACCTGGCACACGGAGTCCCAGCGCAGCGACTCAGCCAGCCGCCACGTCGCACGCGCGTCGGCGTCACCACTGTCACGCGGGATGTGGTGCTGGGCGAGCAGCTTTAGGCAGAAGTCCAGGGCCTCTGGTTGCGCGTTGACGAATGCCACGATGGTGGGCTGCAGAGGGCAAGGGGCGGGGGGCAAGGGGGCGAAAGGCGTCCGTTTGGGAGGGTCGGTAGTTGGTTCTCCCGGAGCTCCCTGGACCACAGCACGATGCAGCGTTCATGCGCGCTCTGCTGGAGGCAGCCACGCTCAGGCTTCCTGGCTTCAGCGCGCAGAATCTCGCCAACACGGCGTGGGCGCTGGCCAAGATGGGCCACGTGGACGCTGTCTTCATGGATGCTCTCCTTGTGGCGGGTCAGCCCAAGCTCTCCAGCTTCCAACCACAGGAGCTGACCGACACGGCGTGGGCGCTGGCCAAGCTGGGCCACAACGATGCAGCGTTCATGCGCGCTCTGCTGGAGGCAGCCACGCTCAGGCTTCCTGGCTTCAGCGCGCAGAATCTCGCCAACACGGCGTGGGCGCTGGCCAAGATGGGCGGTGTGGACACTGCTTTCGTAAACTGTACAGGTAGCACAGTCCAAGCTTTCCAGCTTTAAAGCGCAGGAGCTGGTCGACATCGTGTGGGCGCTGGCCACCCTGGGCCACAACGACGCAACGTTCATGGCCGCTCTGCTGGTCGTTGCCAAGCCAGAGCTGCATAAGTTTACTGATCAGGTCCTGACCAGTGTGACGTGGGCGCTGGCCACCTTGGGCCACAACGACGTAGCATTCATGAGTGCCCTGCTGCTGGTTGCCGAACCGAGGCTCCGCAACTCGAACCACAGGAGCTGTCCGCCACGGCATGGGCACTGACCAAACTGGGCCACAACGATGCAGCGTTCATGGGTGCCCTGCTGCTGGCTGCCAAAGCGAGGCTGCGCAGGTTAAAACAGCAGGCGCTGGCTGACATCGCGTGGGCGCTGGCCACCCTGGGCCACAAAGATGCAGCGTTCGTGGTCGCTCTGCTGGAGGTGGCCAAACCGAAGCTGCGCAGCTTCACTGCACACAGCCTGGCCAGCACGGCGTGGGCGATGGCCACGCTGGAGTACAACGATGCGGCGTTCATACGTGCTCTTCTAGTGGCAGCAACGCCAAAGCTTTACAGCTTCGGCCTTGCCGAGCTGAGCCAGATGCGCTTCGCAATCATCAGGCTGAGCATCAAGGACTTGGGTATTGTGCGCCTTCTGGCCGCGCGCCACTCCCAGCTAAGCTAAGGCGCTTAATAAGGCAGTCTTCCTTGCACCTGTAGCTACGCGATGCGTGCGTGCCCTCTAGATCTCTGCATGCCCTCTAGATCTCTGCGTGCTCTCACTCTTTGCACTTTGCAGAGGGAGAATTCTCCCTTGTATAAGCATAGTCGCATGTGTGCCGTGTCGAAGTTGCGTCTGTAGATCCCCTCTGTAGATCCTTGATAGCCTCTGACGGCATTCCGCCATGACCTCGCGCTCACACCACGCCCGCATCCTGTTGTAGTCGCCTGTTGGAGGCCTCCCCCTACCCCCTACCCCGTTAGATCAACGCCCCCCTTTTCCCACGGCCGACTGACCGATGTAACTGCAAAATTTACAGTAACAGTTTGAAGGGCTCCGGACGCGCGCAGGATGATACAATGCTACACCCAAGGACGCCACGCTGCTCGTGATTAGCCTTGGAGCGACCCAGGACGAGGCCCAGGCAGAAGCTGCAGCCACCAGCCGCGGCTGTCCCCTCGGACCGCGCAGGCGTGTGACACGAGTCGACCGACACTCCAAACAACACACGCAGCCATGGCCATGCGCTACTCTCTCAGCACTCTCCCCAAAAGTACGAGCTCTACGATTTACCGTGGTGCACCAGTGTATCGCACCGAAGGGCGCCCCAGTCCAGCCGACGCCTCCATCCCACAGGACACCTCTCCGGCCCCCTCAGCCCTCCTTAGCCCACTCAGACCCGCCCGCCTCTGCCGTCTCTCGCCTCACCCGCTGCCCCCCTGGCCCCCGCGCGTACTCGAGCTTGCCCCCGGCGAGCAGCAGGCGCCGCCACGACGGCGCGGCTGCATCCAGCGCGTCGAGCGTGGCGGGCGACACGTCGCGCGTCCACCACATCGCGATCTCGGTGAGGGCCGGCGCGGCCAGGCCCGCGCGCCGCGGCCGCGGTGGGGTCGACGAGGACGAGGACGCATCGTCGTCGTCTGATGGCGAGGACGCCACGGCTGGTGGCTGCACCGCCGTGTCTGGTGGCCGTGGTGTTTGCCCCTCGCCTGGCAGCGGCGCTGATGCCAGTCCCTCGCCCGGCGGAGAAGTCGGCGGTGTTTGCCCTTCGCCTGGCGGTGGTGCCGACGCCGTCCGCCGGCTCGGCGGAGACGTCAGCGGTGTTTGCCCCTCGCCTGGCGGTGGTGCCGACGCCGGCTCCTCCCCTGAGGACGAGCATGAGGACGCCGCCTCCAACGCCGCCGACCCCTCGCCCGGCGGAGACGGCGGTGTTTGTCCCTCGCCTGGCGGCAATGCCAAAGCCGGGTCCTCCCCAGAGGACGAGGATGCCGCGTCCTCCCCCGACGACGCCGACGACGCCGGCCCATTTCCAGTGAGCATGTCCCAGTTGGTGTGCAGCGTTCGCAGGCGCGGCAGGCAGGCCACCGCGCCCGCGAGCGCGGCGTGCATCTCGGCGAGCAGCTGCTCACGCGACGCGGCGAGCGTCGCCGCCGCGGGGCCGCTGCACTCGTGTAGCATGTAGAGCTGCGTGGGGGGCACAGGTTTGGGGTTTGGGGCTTAGGTTCAGGGTTGTGGGGCCTTTCAAGGGTGAAACGTTATACCTCATGGGCCATGTGTCAAGGGGGGACAATGGGGAGGAGGGGGGGCGGCAAAAATGGGGACGCAATGCGCACGAGAGCTGTTGGGGCAAGGTTGGGAGGGGTGGTGTGTCAAAACAGGGGAGGAACAGGCAAGTCATCACCTAGGTAAAACCCAGTCAATGCCCAGTCAACGCCCAGTCAACGCCCAGTCAACATCCACTCAGCACGCAGTCAGCACCCAGTCAACACCCAGTCAACACCCAGTCAGCACCCAGTCAACACGCAGTCAACACCCAGTCAACGCCCGCCATTACCTCGGGCAGCCCGTACCAGCACGTCATGCTGAGGCTGGTGACACTCGGGGGGAGCGACAGGCGGCGCACGTCGACGTACCTGCGTGTGTGAGTGTGTGTGTGTGCGTGTGTGCGTGTGCGTGTGTGCGTGTGTGTGTGTGTGTGTGTGTCGCTGGGGGGGAGCGACCGGCGCCGCACGTCGACGTATCTGCGTGCGTGTGTTTTTGTGTGTGGGTGGGTGTGGGTGAGAGAACGGGAGTGAGTGGAAAGGATTGTCAAGCGCAGTGTGTGTCTGTGTGTGTGTGTGCATGTGTGCGCGCGTGTGCGCGTTTGCGTGCGCCACATTCACTCGCAGCTGTCAATCACGAGCATTTCGAGCACCAGCGCATGCATGCCCCCCCCCCCCCACACACGCACGCACTCTCTCACACACACAACACACGCACACAAACGCGCACACATGCTCACACACACACACACACGCACACACACACACACACACTCCCGCCACACTCACTCGCAGTTGTCAATCACGAGTGTCTCAAGCACGGGCGCTCCCCTCAGGTCCAGCCTCCTGTGATGGTGATGGAGTGCACTGCCTGTTGGGCTGAGACACTGAACCAATTGTGAGCCTTGTGGACAAGCGATTAATGCAGTGGCTAGGCCATGTGATGCACAGCCGGCTTCTCGTCTTCCTCAACTTTTGGAAGCGGCAAGGCCTCCTCCGGCGTCCCCCGACAGCTTTCTCAAGATGCTGATAGGCGAGATTTGTGGCAGTCGTTCCGATTGGAAGACGCTTCAGGCACGGCGTTGATGCATGATGCGTGCTCAGGGTCGGATGCTTCAGAGCAGGGATCAGCGAGACAATCTACCTGCAGGAGTGCGATAGTCTACCTGTAGGAGCCACATACCTAGCCTACCTGTGGTAGAAGCGAGATAATCAACAACTGTCCTCCTACCCGTCCGTTCCGACAGTGAGGCGCAGCTCACGCAGGCAGACGGGCACACAGCCAGGCAGCAGGGACCAGCTGGAACATAGACAAGTGAGACAATGTTCCCAGCGAGACGATTTGCCCCGTGTCCTTCCTACCTGTACCATCCGTCCCGACCATGAGGTGCAGCTCGCGCAGGCGGGGCAGGCAGGCAGACAGGCACACAGCCAGGCAGCAGGGACCAGCTGAAATATAGAAAAGTGAAACCATGTTCCCCG
>VFSX01000106.1:286843-323233 GCA_016618255.1 Chlamydomonas sp. UWO 241 | reverse complement strand
TCGCAAGATAGCATAGACTTGTTGCTTCGTGTCTAACACACACGCTCAGTGCGTTCGTACCCTGACCTCAGTGAGCTTAGTCAACGGCTTATAAGCAGAAACTGGCAGTATCCACATGCAGGTCGATAGCGGCCACGGCAGGTAAAAGCAAGTATGGCGTTGCGTGGTGCGATCCTCTTCCCCCTTCTCTCTCTCCCTCTCCTCTTTGTTGTCGATTGTGTGTCACTGCTGGGGCTCGGCAGTTACCAAAATGCGGCTCGCAGGCTGAGGCTTCTCAAGCAGCGGCACCCAGCCCACCCGGGACCCCGCCGACGCGTGCGGCAGCGCATGGCACGGCAGGGCAGGCTGCAAGAGGTGTGCATCATGTGGTGCAGTTGCAGCCACCCACCAGACCGGGGCCACGACCGCTGCGGCCAGCGCATGGCACAGGCGCAGCAGGCCAGGCCTGCAAGAGTGTGTGTGTGTGTGTGTGTGTGTGCGTGTGTGTGTGTGTGTATGTGTGTGTGTGTGTGTGCAGATTTCAGCCGCACAGCGACCCAGGCTGCCGACCGCGCGCCACGGCATAGCACAGGCGCAGAGGCCAGGAATGCACAGGTGTGTGTTGTGTGGTGTGTGTGTGGGTGTGTCGTGTGGTGTGGTGTGTGTGTGTTTGTGTGCGTGGTCAGATTGCAGCCAGCCCCAGCCCACCCCCGGGAACTGGCCGACGGCAGCGGCCGTGGACAGGGCGCAGAGGGCACCTGCATAGAGTGTGTGTGTTGTGTGTCCCGCGTGTGTGTGGCGTGTGTGTGTGGCATATTAAGCACCACTCAGCCACCCGGGACCGCCGACCGCTGCGGCCAGCGCATGGCACAGGCGCAGGAGGCCAGGCCTGCAAGAGTGTGTGTGTGTGCGTATGTATGTGTGTGTGTGTGTGTGTGCAGATTGCAGCCCGCCACCCAGCCCCACCCGGGACCGCCGACCGCTGCGGCCAGCGCATGGCACAGGCGCAGGAGGCCAGGCCTGCAAGAGTGTGTGTGTGTGCGTATGTATGTGTGTTTGTGTGTGTGTGCAGATTGCAGCCCGCCACCCAGCCCCACCCGGGACCGCCGACCGCTGCGGCCAGCGCATGGCACAGGCGCAGCAGGCCAGGCCTGCAAGAGTGTGTGTGTGTGTGTATGTGTGTTTGTGTGTGTGTGTGTGGAGATTGCAGCCCGCCAACCAGCCCCACCCGGGACCGCCGACCGCAGCAGCCAGCGCATGGCACAGGCGCAGCAGGCCAGGCCTTCAAGAGTGTGTGTGTGTGTGTGTGTGTGTGTGTCTCTCTCTCTGTCTCTCTCTCTCTGTGTGCATGTGCTGCGGCCAGCACGCGGCAGAGGCGCAGAAGGCCAGGCCTGCAATGGTGTGCATGTGTGTGTGTGTGTGTGTGTGCGTGCGTGCCTGGTGCTGCAGCTAGTGCGTGGCACAAAGCGCATCAGGCCGGACCTGCACACATGCGTATGCCCGCACATGAGCACACGCCCGCCCGCCCGCCCGCACACGACGTGGCAACGGAACGCAGCCTGCTGTCTCCCTCCCTTTCTCTCTTTCTCTCTCTCTCAATTTCAGCAGCCGCGGCGTTCAAAACCAGGGCACCGCAGCCACGCGGACACACGCGCACACACACACGCACACACACACACACATACATACACACACACACACACACACCTGCACATTGTCAGCTCCACCAATTGGAGCGCCGCGTGCGCGGCCGCGGCGTTCGACGCGGGGCCACTGCAGCCGCGCGCGCGTAGGGGAGACGGCTGGCAGTCGGCGAGGCTCGTGAGGGCAGTCACGGGGGAGAGGTTGACTTCGGCCATGCCTTGGAAGCCTGGTGTGTGTGTGTGCGTGCATGTGTGTGTAGTGTGCGTGCGTGTGTGTGTGTGCGTGTGTGCGTGTGTGCACGTGTGTGTGCGCGCATGTGTGTCAGGCACGGAGGAAGCATGTGCATCGGCATAAGCAGCAGCAGCAGCCCAGACTGTCTGTTCAGCAGCAGCAGCATGAATATGAGCAGCAGCAGCAGCAGCAGGAGCATGAGCAGCAGCAGCAGCAGGGGCATCAGCATCAGCAGCAGCAGGAGCAGCAGCAGGAGCGGCCCAGACTGTCGGTCTGCAGTGCACGGCACAACAGCAGCAGCAACAGCATGAGCATGAGAAGCAGCATGAGCAGCATGAGAAGCAGCATGAGCATCATCATCATCAACAGCAGCAGCAGCAGCAGCCCAGACTGTCCGTCTGCATCGCAACAACGTACCCGCAACGTCGAGAGACCGCACGGGTCCGCCGCCGCCGTCGGCCGCGCTCGCGCCGTAGTCGCGCTCGCTCGACAGTGTCCCAACCAACCCCCCTCCCCCCGAACCCTGAACCCTACCCCACCCCCCCTCAGAGTACGTACCTGCAATGTCGAGCGAATGCAGCCCGGCCGGCAGCTCCAGAACAGGCCCGCCGTCGCCGTCGGCCGCGCTCGCGCCGTAGTCGCGCTCGCTCCACAGTGTCCGCGCCTCGTCGCCCCACTCGCACCCACAGAGGAGGAGTTTGGTGAGGTGGTTGAGGTGCGACAGGCGCGGAGGGCGCCCGAACTGCGCGCGCGTGTGTGTGGTCGATATTACGTTAAAAAACAGAATGACGGATCCTGCCGGCCTCTTTTCCACGGTGCGCGTTCAAGCACGGGTCTAGTACGCGAGCATAGGCATCTGACCAGGGATTTCATTTTCATTCTCAGGAATTTCAATTGATTTCCTAGAGCAATGAAACTGAAAATCCGGCTCCGTGGCTCCAAGATCGGGCTTCACATGCCGTACAGGAAATCGCTGCGTCTGACGGACTGTGCAATCGACAACACCTACCGTGCGCTGCACACTGCCCGACAGCGACAGGCTGCGGAGAGAGGTGAGCACCTCCAGGCAGGCGGGGTCGCACGGCGCGACTCCTGCGGGGGGGGGGGGGGGGGGGGGGGGATCAAATTTGGGGTTTGGGGTTGAAGGCTTAGGGTCAATGCGTTTGGTTTGTACCGGTAGCTGTGGCAGTGGCAGCGGCGGCGGGTAACGGCAGCGGCAACGGCAGCGGCAGGCTGCGGAGAGAGGTGAGGCCTCGAGGCAGGTGGGGTCGCACGGCGCGACGCCTGCCGGGGAGGGGGGGGGAGGTTCAGATTTGGGGTTCGAGGTGCACTGCTTGTGCGGCAGCGGCAGCGGCAGTGGAAGTGGCAGGCTGCGGAGAGAGGTGAGGGCCTCGAGGCAGGCGGGGTCGCACGGCCCGATGCCTGCGGGGAGAGAGGGGGGGGGGCGGGGAGGTTGAAGGTTTAGGATCAATGCGTTTGCTTTGTACCGGTAGCTGTGGCAGTGGCAGCGGCGGCGGGTAACGGCAGCGACAACGGCAGCGGCAGGCTGCGGAGAGAGGTGAGGGCCTCGAGGCAGGCGGGGTCGCATGGCGCGATGCCTGCGTGTGCATGTGGAGCGTCCTCGTGTGCGACTAGTACTCGTCGTATGCGTGTGATCGCACAGACAGACGGACAGAGAGAGAGTGAGAGAGAGAGAGAGCTCAGTATGCGTGTGATCGCACAGACAGAGAGAGAGATCAGTATGTGTGTGATCGCACAGAAAGAGAGATCGTGGGTAACTCTGAATGGCAGACCCAGATAGGCTGTTTATGGTCAGTGAGGGGATACCGTTTGAAGGTAGGTGACCAACCGTGCCCCCCCCCCACGCACACACTCACGCACATGCACACACACATGCACATGCAACGCACCCACCGCATCGCGCCAGCTCTAGCACCTCTAGTCGCGTGAGGCGCGAGAGGTCGGTCAGCAGCAGGCCGCTCGCCTGGTGAGGGTCGGACACGCTGCGGTGGGTTTAGGGGTCAGGGTTTAAGGGTTATGGGTTTACACCCTAAATAGGCAGCCTTTAGGGGTAAGGGTTAACCCTAAATGTTTTAAAGTGATTGATGCCAATGGAGCGTCTCTATATTTTACAATCTGTTCTTGCAGGTGGAGGTACCCCTAACTATAATCTATGATCCTACCAAGTTTCATTGTGATACTCAAAGTGTGGGGACTGTACAAGTGAAAAACATTATCCGGAAAATCCTAGGCAAGAATCCGGGGTGTAAAATCTTCCTGGGCAAAACAATTCCTCTCATTTAGTGTAGTTACACCCGCAGCGGCTGTCCTCATGACCCCCCACTTCTGGAGGCCTATGGCTGGGAAACTTTTACGTGTGAAAGATTTCATACCCACGCAGATTTCATACCCCGCTCCCTACAGCTGTAACGCTGGTGAGGCTTGTCTGGTGGAGGTCAGGGATGGGCTGGGGGTGGGGTGGCAATCGGATGGGATGGGATGGGGAAGGGATGGCGGTGAGATGGGATGGGATAGGATGGGATGGGATGGGATGGGATGGGATGGGATGGGATGGGATGGGATGGGATGCAGATGGGATGGCGAAGGGATGGCGGTGGGAGGCGTGCGCACACACACGGTGCGAATCATCACTAGTATTAGCAGTTGCTGTGAACAACACCGACAGCAGCAGGTCGCTCGCCCGGTGGGGGGGGCGGACACGCTGCGGTGATGGGTGCAGACGTGTGTGTGTGTGTGTGTGTGTGTGTGTGTGTTTGTGCGTGTGAGTGTGTGTGTGCTTCATTTGAGATTTTATAAGCTAGGCAGCAGCTGCGCAGAGCTGCACGGCATGTTTGCAGCCAACAACCAGGCCAGCGCGTGTGTGTGTGTGGGGGGGGGGGGGAGAGTGTGTGTGTGTGTGTGTGTACACGTGTGCCGGATGTGTCGTTGGGTGCAGCAGCACTGATGATGGTGGTGTGGTGAGTGGTCGATTTTACAGTCTTGTTGGACGCCTTTAATGGCGTGTTAGACTTGTGCTTGCACACTCCATCCCTGAGGCAGGCAGATACTATCACCCGCACTAGTCCACTCAGTGGATACACATAGACTGTGTCCATCCCACTAGCTCTTGTACATCTGGTCGCGCCATGCGTCTCAGTTCGGGCAGCCAGCTTGAGTGTGCGGTGGTGTGATGCGGTGGTGTGGTGGTGTGGTGAGTGTGTGCGTGGCTACGGACCGCGCGCGCGCTTGAATATCAGCTCGAGCCTGAATGCGCTGCCTGCCTGCCTGCACACACACACACACACACACACATACACACACGCGCGCACACACACGCACACACACGCACACACACACACACACAGGGAGGACGACAAGCTCCTCAGCAGCTGGCGCAAGGCCAACCAGGACAGCACACACACACACACCTGCGTGAGCCGAATCCAGACAGGCGCAGCTCACGCAGTGGTGATCCGCCGGGCGTACGTGCGAGAGTAGAGACCAGGCCGAGGGCGAGGCATCGGTCGGGTGACTGCACACATTGTTGTTGGTTGTTGGTTGAACTGGCCAGGCCGAAGGCAAAGCAGCGGTCGGGGGACTGCGGAAACAAAGAGGCGGCGGTGGTGCTTGGTGTTGAGGAGGGAGGGGGGGGAGGGGTCAGCGTTGGTGTGCGCGCGAAACCTGGCCGAAGGTGAAGCAGCAGTGGGAGGACTGCGGAAACGTGAGGCGGTGGTGGTGGTGGTGGCGGTGGTGAGGGGCGGGCGGGGAGAGAGGCGAAGGGTGTGAGGGGGGGGGGGGGCTTGACACGAGGCCGAGGGCGAGGCAGCGGTCGGGGGACTGAATACGCACAAGGCGGTGGTGGTGGCAGCAAACCCTCACACCTCGATCAGTGATCCCCCTGCAAGGCGGATACCGCCCGGGGACGGATTCCCCATGTACCAGAAAACCACCCCACACTTGGTGGGAGAGGGCGTGGATGGGTGCGTTGGAAGGCCCCGCCTGGAGCAGCCCAACGGCATGCGTTGCGTGAGCAACCCGCTGTGTATTGCGCCTGGTATGATCGGTCAAAGTTGCTCGAGCGGGGAAAAAATCAATTGCTAAAATCCTTCCCAGGGTTCACTCATCTCGATGTTCAGGTCTGTGAGCGTCGCGCCCTGTGAGCGCAGCACCGCGTGCAGCCAGCACGCGCAGCAAGCGCCGGTAACAGTAACACCGGCTTTCCAACGAAGACTACCTTCTAGATAGTCGTAGTACCACCGCCTAGACTCAACTCCAGCTCTGGTCCTAACAAGTGCTTGTGAGGGGCGGTAGCAACCAGCCGGGTGCCTGCCAACGTAGTCCCAGAGCAAAAATGAGAGCTATTATGCGACGCCTCCAAAAAGCAAGCGTCACCCCTACATACCCCAGACCCTGCGTTCAGAAGCCCTTCCACCACACACCTCGATGTTGAGGTCTGTCAGTGTGGCGCCATGTGAGATCAACACCGCGTGCAGAGAGGACGTCCATGCGGCCCAGTAGGACGCGTAGCGCGTGTAAACAGCCATGCCCACTCGCTTGGGCGCTGTGGGGGCAGCAGCAGGGGGGGGGGGCATGTGCGTCTGTGTGTGTGTGTGTGTGTGTGTGTGTGTGTGTGTGCGTGCGTGTGGTGGTGGTGGTGAGGGGTCGGACGCGTGGCGGGTGTAAACGGCCATGCCCACTCGCTTGGCCGCTGTGGCGGCAGCAGCAGGGGGGGGGAGCGTGTGCGTGTGTGCGCGTGCGTGTGTGTGTGTGTGTGCATGCGTGTGTGTGGTGGTGGTGGTGAGGGGTCGGACATGCGGCGGGTGTACACGGCCATGCCCACGCGCCGTAGGTGTCCATCGTTTATTAGAGGGTATAGAGGTGGTGTGGGTGTGCGGTTATTGTAAGGGCCAGAACTGGACTTGGGTCTAGGCGGTGGTACTAGGACTAAAAGGTGGTTGTCACTGGAAAGCCGATGCTACTGTCACTGTCACTATTATGTTACTGGGTGTGCTCACACGAAGCGGGGAGGACGCACCAATCTTCGGCAGGTTGTGCCAGTCGCTCTCGAGGCCCGGGCTATCCACCCCCGGCGGCGCGCGGCCGCTCCCGCCTTCGCCGCCACCGCCGCCGCCGCCGCCGCCGCCGCTACCACTCCCACCGGCCGCTGCCCCCGTGCAGTCCGCCGCCCCGCCTCCGCCGTGACCGCCGCTGACTCCGCCACCGCCATCTCCACTACCGCTACGACTTGCGCCGGACGCTGCCCCCGTGATGTCCGCCGCCCCGCCTCCGCCGCTGTGCCCGCCGCTGCCGCTGCAACCGTCGCAACCGCGTCCGCCATCCCCGCTGCCTCCGCCACCGCCACCCCCACCCGCATCAGCCATGCCGCTACCGCTCCCACCGGCCGCTGCCCCCGTGCCGTCCGCCGCCCCGCCCACGTCGTCGGCGCCATCGCACGGGAACATCCCCTCCTGGTACGTCCACTTGCCTGTTGGAGGAGAGGGCACAAATCATGTCAACACAAGCGCACACCAACCTCCCGGAGGAATGCTTTGCTGCCACTACCTGGGTGGTATAGGGTGGACCTGGGAGCCTTGCGCCCTGTGTAGGTCCAGGGCGCGCTTGCAAGTGGGGGTTTACCCTCACCCCTACCAGATAGCCAGCCAGTGTCAGTCAAGGTGCCGGGCGTCCGCACCGACGCAAAGTCTTGTACACCACGAGTGGCATGACGCAAACTGTAAAATCCATCATTATCATCACTAGTTCAGTGCCCAAGGGCCTCCGGCCCTTGTGAAAGCCCTGAGCAACTATAGCCGAGACTCCACCCAGACCCAGACGAAGACCCAAGACCCAAGACCCAAGACCCAAGACATCATCATGATCATCACCACTTGCCTGGCAGGGCACGCAGCTCGAGGACAGCCAGGCCGGGCGGCGCCCGTGCCGCGCACGCCATCGCCAGCGGGATAGCGAGGCAGCCATGCAGGCGCAGCTCTGATGGCGCTGCGTGCGTCAGCGCACGCAGCAGGTCGCCCGCCGCGTCCCTGGGTGTGGGTGTGGGTGTGGGTGTGGGTGTGGGTGTGGGTGTGGGTGTGGGTGAGGGTGTGCAGAGAAAGAGAGACAGAGGGGGGGAGAGAGAGAGGGAGAGAGAGAGGATGACAGAGGGAGCCAGAGAGTGAGTGAGGGAGTTGTTAAGCACGTACCGCTCGGCCTGCCAGAGAGTGTGTTGGGAGAGGGAGAGGAGACGGAGAGACGGAGAGAGAGACCGAAAGAGAGAGAGTGACGGGGTCGTTGAAAGCACGCACCTCTCGGCCTGCCCCCCCGACATCTCCTGGTCGACGCTCTCCAGCTGCAGCGCCCCAATGCGTGCCCCCATGCGGCGCAGCCAGACCGCGAGCGACCCCATGTCAGCCGCGCCCCACAGGCGCACGCGGATCGAGGGGTACACGGTCGCGGCGCCGGACGAGCGCCATGCGCGGCACGTCCGACGAACACACGCTGCTGCTGAGGGGTCTTCGTCCCCTTGGAACGCGGGTAGAAGGTAGGTCTGCAGCACGTCCATGAAATCCTTGCGCTCCCACGGGGAGAGCGACTCGGGGGGCTGCTGCTGCTGCTGCTGCTCCTGCTGGAGCTCCTGCTGTGTGATGGTACATGCAGTGCGCGTGCGTCCATGGGGCACCGCCGCTGGTGGCTCTTGTGCTCCCTCTGGCTCTTGCTGCTGCTGCTGTTGCTGCTGCTCCTGCTGCTCCTGCTTCGTGATGGCAGGTGCAGTGCACGTGCGTCCACGGGGCACCGCCGCTGCTGGCTCTTGTGCTCCCTCTGCCTGCGACTGTTGCTGGCAGGGATGGGGAGTCTGAGTGGAGGCACCCGCAAGTGCGTCATCATGAGCCCTGGGGATCTCTGCTGGCACGAATGAATCCGGCACACCATGCACGTCTCGCATGGGCGCATGGGCACATGGGCCGCCCCCCTCTCGATGAGGGCCTCCCCGACCGCCCTGCATCCTGTGCACTGTGTAGTGTGCTCGGGGTGCTCCTTGCATGCCACCGCAGGGAGATGATGCAAAGTGTGGGACTGCCCACACATTGTCCTGGGGCCCCTGGAAATTGCCACGACTGCTCGTGGTGCTGTCGTTGTGTTGCCCCCCTCTGGTCAGTACGCCCCCACTCCATTCCCGCCGGGCGGCGTGTGGCCTGCCATGGGGCCAGTAAAGGCGCATTGTCGCAATGAGGCAAATGCGCAGGCGCCCTTCCTCACCGGCCTCACCGCGCTTGTCACGTGAGCTTGGCGATGCGGCGATGGAGGCCTGGCACGGGGCACGGGGAGGGGTTCGTGAGGAGGGGCGGGGGTAGGTCGCACCTGCGAGTTCCGTTGTTTACTGCGACCGCCGCACGCCCTCCTCGCAGCATGACATGGTTCTACGTCCTGGGCAGGCTACAGGATCTCATCCACTGCTTCGAAGTCAGCACCGTCACGCGCAAGGTCCGATGAGGGGCAGGCGAAAGCTCGCGGCCATCGAAAGGCAACCACCTGTCGCAACCCCACACGCACTGGCCCCTTCCCCGCGCAGGGCTACGCTCCCGTGCGCGAGAAGGAGGAGGACTTCTACATCCGCCGCGTCTTCGGGCGCATCCAGGTGGGAGGCATGCGTGGCGCGGTGCGACAGCACGCCGTGGGGAAAGCGTCGGCACTCGAGTGGCCCCCAGCACTCCACCGCTCCGCATGCTCACAGCAACGGTCCCTGACTGCACATTCAAATTGACTGTGCATGCATGCGGGCTCAGGCTCTGAGGGCATGCGCGTTGCCATGCAGCGCCTCCCACCACTCACTGATGCATGGACCATGCATGACCATCATGCATGGTCGTGGCATGCATGGGCATCTCACGACCCACACGGTGCGCACGGGACAGGACTGCTGGAATCGGCCCATCAGCAGCGCGCCCGACGCGTGGGTCGACGTCGTGGAGCGCGAGGCGCCGTTCTTCGAGAGGTGGGAGTGCACACGCGCGCGCACCGATGCGCGACCCCCCCCCCCCCCCCCCCGTCCATGCTCCAGAGAAGCAGCTGCAGTGGCATCAACATGCTGCTCACGGGAACGTCGCTAGCCATGTCCCCCCTCCCCCAGAGCAGGGGCTTCTGTGGCATCATGTTGTTCAAACGACACCGGCGCGGCTCCTCCCCCCCTCCCCCCCCCCACACACACACCTGCTGGAGCTTACCGCTTGCCTGTTAGTTTGCATGTTTTGCTACTCACTATCCCCCCCCCTGCCCTGCCCCCCCCCCCCCAGCGGCTTCAGTGGCATCAGCTCGGTGATTTCACCGACACGTCAAAGCACTGTCCCCACCTCCCCTGCCCCCCCCACCCATCTCTCTCTCGCTGGAGACTTGGAACCAAATTGTGTGCCTGCTAGCATGGATGATATGACTCCCCCCCCTCTCCCTTGCCCTGCCCCCCCAGCGGCTTCATCCAAACACTGCCTCACCCCCACCCACCCCCTTTTGCTGGAGTATTGGAACCTAACCGCTTACCTGCTGGCACGCATGATTTGACTCATCCCCCCCCCCCCTCTTCTCCCCTGTCCCCCTCCCCTGTCCCCCCCTCCCCTGCCCCCCCCTCCTCCCCAGCGGCTTCAGCGGCATCTGCACTTCGTTCACCGGCACGTCCAAGCACTGCCTCAACCTCTCCCCCCCCCTCCTCCCCCTTGCTGGAGCTTTGGAACCTAACTGCTATCCTGCAAGCACACATGATTTGACTCACCCCCCCCCCCCTGTCCCCCCCACCCTGCCCCCCCAGCGGCTTCAGCGGAATCAGCACTTCGTTCACCGGCACATCCAAGCACTGCCTCAACCTCGGATCCTACAACTACCTAGGCTTTGCTGCCGCGGACGAGTACTGCACGCCGCGTGTTCAGGTGGGGGCGCTGTGTGCGTGTGCGTGTGTCAGTGGTGCAGAAAGCCGTGACGCGGTTACGTTCGTCGCACGGGAGGGTCGTTCGGCTGGACCTCCGCGTCGCGCCAGAGCGCGGAGCGCGGCGCGTCACGACCGACCCCAATCGCTCCAAAGCGGTCCTGCGGGGCATGTTCCGCGTCACAAGACCGCTATCATGCCAAACTTTTCTGCATCACTGGGGTGTGTGTGTGCGTGCGTGTGTGTGTGGGGGGGGTATATGTGCGCGTTTGGTTGTGGTGAGGGGCTGCACACTTCAACGACGCAGGCTTTGCTGCCGCGGATGGGTACGGCACGCCGCGCGTTCAGGTGGGGGCGCTGTGTGCGTGCGTGCATGTGTGTGCGTGTGTGTGTGGGGTACGTGTGTGTGTTTCGTTGTGGTTGTGGTGGGGACTACCTCGGCTTGCTGCCGCGGATGGGTACGGCATGCCGCGCGTTCAGGTCGGGTCGCTGTGTGCGTGCGTGTGTGGGGTGTGTGTGTGTATTTGGTCGTGGTTGTGGTGGTGGGCTTTGTGTGTGTGTGTGTGAGGGGGAACGCGTGCGTGCGAGGTGGGGTTGGCTGTGTGTGTGTGTGTGTGTGCGGACGGGGGGGAGGGGGGGGTGCACATGCCGCTCGTGCATGCTGAGTGGTTGTGTGTGTGTGTGTGTTTGTTGGTCAGACCTCGTATCAATTTCCGGGGTGTATTGGTAGTACAGGCATTGCCGATGCATGCGGATGGCCTCATGAAACGCTTGGTTGGTTGTGTGTGTGTGCGTGTGTGTGTCAGTGATTCCCCTGTGAGCCGTATACAGCTCCGAGCCGGATTTCCCATTTCCTAGAAAACCACTCCACACTTAGTGGGAGAGGGCGTGGAGCGGTGCGTTGGAAAGCTTTTGCCGAGAACAGCACAGCGGCATGCGTTGCATGAATACCCGCTGTGTATTGTGCCTGGTGTGAGCGGTCAAAGTTGCTGGAGCCGGCAAGAAACTGATTACTAAAATTCTGGATGGCGGCGACACCGACAAAAAAAACTTCACGCCCACCACCACAAGACTCCCCCGCAAACCCTCCCCTCCCCCCCCTCCCACACACACGCTTTTTCACCCCAGGACACGCTTGCGCGCATCGGATGCGTGTCGTCGTGCGCTCTGCACCTGGATGGCGGCGACACCGACAAAAACAACCCCCCTTCACGCCCACCACCACCAGACTCCCCCTCGAACCCTGCCCCCCCCCTCCCCCCCCTCCCACACACACGCTTCTTCACCCCAGGACACGCTTGCGCGCATCGGATGCGTGTCGTCGTGCGCTCTGCGCTTGGATGGCGGCGACACCGACAAAAGCAACCCCTCTTCACACCTGCCACCACCTGACGCCCCCCTTGAACCATGTCCCACCCACCACACCACCCCACACACACGCCTCTTACACACCGCAGGACACGCTCGCGCGCATTGGATGCGTGTCGTCGTGCGCGTCGCGCGTCGACGGAGGTACGACCGACATCCACGTGGCCCTCGAGAAGGAGATCGCTAAGTTTGTGGGCAAGGAGGACGCGGTGCGTGCGTGTGTGCGTGTGCGTGTGTGCGGGCTAGGAGTGCGCGGTGTGTGTGTGTGTGTGTATGTGTTTGTGTGTGTGTGTGTGCTTGTGCTTGTGGGAAATGATGCAGTTCATGCGCGTGACCACCTTGTATCCCCCCACCCCACGCACACAAGCCACACACCCCGCACCCCCCACACCCCCCACACACAATGCGTGCATCCCCCGAGTCGTCTGTGTTTGGTTCCATCACGCACACACGCACACACACACCGCAGGGTCCAATGCGCCATCAAAGGCGTCCGACGGACTGTAAAATCGACCACACCATACACCACAACATGTGCACCCCCGCATCAGCCATCCATCCATTTGGTCCATTGTTGGCATGGGATACGCAACCATCTCGTCGGTAATCGATCCTGGTGCACACACAAACACACACACATACCAGGTCGTTGTTGGTATGGGGTACGCCACCAACTCGTCCGTGATCTCGGTGCTCGCACACACACACACGGACACACACAAACACGCACACACACACACACACGCGCTCACACACACACCTACACACGCACACCAGGTCGTTGTTGGTATGGGATACGCCACCAACTCATCCGTGATCCCTGTGCTCGCCGGCAAGGGCGCCCTCATCATCAGCGACGCCCTCAACCACGCGTCGATCGTGGTCGGCGCGCGCGCCAGCGGGGCGAAGGTGCGTGTGTGTGCGTGTGTGCGGGCATGTGTGTGCGGGCATGTGTGTGTGTGTGTGTGTGTGTGTGTGTGTGGACGGGGGGGGGGGTCATCGTAAGCAACGCCCTCAACCACGCGTCGATCGTGGTCAGCGCGCGCGTCAGCGGGGCAAATGTGTGTGTGTATGTGTGTGTGTGTGTCTCTGTGTGTGTGTGTGTGTGCGCGCATGCGTGGGGTTCGGGGTGTAATAGGTTTTGGGTTCTAGTGGGTGGGGTGGGTGGGGTGGGTGGGTGGGGGGGGTCATCAGCAGCGGCACCCTCAACCACGCGTCGATCGTGGGCGAGCACGGTGCGAGGGGCACTCGAGCCCAATGACGCGGGCACCTCGACGCAGTGCCCTACGCGAACACACACACACACACAAACACACACTCTCCCCCCCCCTCACACCCCACACGCGCAGATCAAGGTGTTCCGCCACAACGACGCGGGCCACCTCGATGCGGTGCTGCGCAATGCGATCGCAGACGGGCAGCCGCGCACGCACCGCCCGTGGAAGAAGGTGGGCGGACGCGTGTGCAACAGCGCACACGCTGCATGCAGGCATGTGCGCATGTACCGTACCCACGCTGTGCCTTTGCGGGGGTTTGCTAAATGTATTTAGACTTTTTACGCCTTCGTGGGAGGAATTTCGACTTAATTTTGCCTTTGCGCTGCCTTGGTGGGGCCTGTACAGCGTCCTGACCCGCGTTCGAAGCCCGAAGAGTACCTTTTTACCTTTTCGGTGCGTTTTCCGACTTAATAACGTTTTTGCGCTGCCTTTGCGGGGCGTTTTCGGACTAAAGTAGGCGCCAAGGCACAGCGTGGGTAAGGTATACACATGATATGAATGCATGGCAATATGAGGCAGTCGCGCACGCACTGCCCGTTGCATGCAGGCATGTGCACGAGGACACACATGATACCATGGCTTGGTTGATCGCCACAACTTCGCCACATGATACGCATGCACACGCACGATGAGGCAGCCGCACACGCACCGCCCGTGGTACGAGGTGGAAGACGCGTGTGCAAAAGTGCGCACACGTTGCATGCAGGCATGTGTGCAAGTGCACACATAATATGCATGCACATGCACTATGAGGCGATTAACGGAGGCGGGGGCTCGATTAACGGAGGCGCGTTCTCGTTGCCGAGCCCTGGACCCAGCAATGCGGCGCTGCTGGTGACGAGGATCTCCGTGCCGCTGACGAGCGGGGTAAAATACGACTGGCCCGGCTCCTGCTAGACTGCCCCTCGGTGGAACACTTCAGGAGCGGCTTGCCCGGCGCTGCCATGGCTTGGCGAGTAGCCGCGGCGCTGCCGCGGCCCGTGCTGGGAGACGGCCCTTATCCTCCCCCCATGCAGGACGCCATGCGGCACCGATCTCGACGAGTTGATCGACGAGCGGAGGAGCTGGCGCCCGTCAATGCATGCTGGACATTGGTCAAGATGGCTGCCCGTGGAGGCGGGCTACCATCACGGCTTCAGCGGTGGCGACCGCCGAGGCAACACAGAGTAAATCCGCTTCACCAATTGCAGCGTTCGTCACCGCGCTCATCCTCGGGGTCGCTCGTCTGCCGGTGACTGGCGTTGGAAGGTCTTCAGGCAGCCTCCATGACAACTCTGTCGTCCATGCCCCCTGGAGGGTGGGACCTGGCCATGCATGAGGCATGGGGCGCCGGCTGAGCCCCATGCAAACGAGAGCTGGACAGCCATGCACTGCCAGGCGGGGACCGTTCCAGTCAGCGCCAGTCGGCTCTGCCGGCTTGACTGGTCACAAGGCCACTACTGTGACCCTGAGGAAGGTCCTCTCCTATATGCTCCTTGCCAGACATGTCTCTCAGAGACCGCTGTTTGGGGTAGTCTAGCCGGCGGGAGCGGTAGTCTATCGGCCGGGAGCCGGTGGTACTCTAGTACTCAAGTGTGCTGGAGTATCGGCGGGTGTCTCTAGTAGAAGAGTAGCCTGCGTAGCTGGAAACCCCGTGTTACTGTTCCTGCACTATGAGGCAGCCGCGCACGCACCGCCCGTGGAACAAGGTAGGGAGGCGCGTTCGCACCTGTGAAGCATGCAAACGTGTGCACACGCACGCACAAGACACACACACACCCAAGACGCGCACACACACTCACACACACACACGCACACACGCCCCACCCGCAGATCATCATCATCGTGGAGGGCATCTACAGTATGGAGGGCGAGACATGCACGCTGCCCGCGATCGTAGAGGTGCGCTTAAACACAAATAAAAAAATGCTGCCAGAAACTTTTGTTACAGGCCACGTGTTGCACGCCGCGCGCGCGCTGCCACGGCTTGTTGTGACAGGCCGCGCCGTTGCGTGTTGTGTATAACAACCTGGTCTAGGGTGAAGGTTCACGGTGAGGGTTTGAGGGTGCAGGTTAAGGGTCAACCCTAGCTGCCCGCCACCGTTGAGGTGCGTTTGCGCGCTGCCAGGACCTATGCTGCGTCGACCCGCCTGAACGACTTGTTTACGAATTCCTTGTGTCCCATGCAACACCCTCCCGCAGCACCAACAGCAACAACAACAACAACCCCGCAACAACAACAACCCCGCGTGCAACACCAGAAGATGTACCGCGTTCATCTACCTTGACGCTGCGCGCACTCAATCGGCGCGCTCGGGCACATGCAACGCCCCCCGCAACACCATTACCCCCCCCTACAACACCAGAAACACCCTGCATGCAACACTTCAAACAGGTCACAAAGACGTACCGCGCGTACATCTACCTTGACGAGACGCACTCGATCGGCGCGCTCGGGGCGCATGCAACACCCGCGCAACAACAGCAACACCTGCGTGCAACACCACCGACAGGTGGCGAGGAAGTACCATGCGTTCATCTACCTCGGCGAGGCGCACTCGATCGGCGCGCTCGGGGCGCATGCAACCCTCCGCAACAGCAACAGCAACACCCGCAACAACACCAACAGGTGGCGAGGAAGTACCGTGCGTACATCTACCTGGACATCTACCTGGACGAGGCGCACTCGACCGGCGCGCTCGGGGCGCATGCAACACCTTAGCAACACCAACGTCACCCTCGCATGCAACTCCTGCAACACCTGCAACGCCCCGCAACCTCACCGCAAAACCCCCCGCAACACTCCGCAACACCACCGCAACACCCCCCGCAACCACAGGTCGCTAGGAAGTACCGCGCGTTTATCTTCCTTGACGAGGCGCACGCGATCGACGCACTCAGGGCGCATGCAACACCCCCGCAACAACAACACCCCTGCGTGCAACACCACCGACAGGTGGCGAGGAAGTACCGCGCGTACATCTACCTCGACGAGGCGCACTCGATCGGCGCGCTGGGGCGCACCGGGCGCGGCGCGACCGAGCACTGGGGTGTGGCCACGGCCGACATCGATATCATGATGGGGACGTTCACCAAGAGCTTTGGGTCGTGCGGCGGGTGCGTTGGGAGGCTTGGTTGTAGGACTGATTCGTAGGAGGGTTGGGGTTTACGGAAGCCCTGGTGCGTGGGCACAGCCCGACATCGACATCATGGTGGGCACGTCTACGAAGAGCTCCGGGTTGTGCGGCGGGTGCATTGATGGACTTGGATTGTGGGCCTTGGGTTACTCAAGGAGGTTTCGGGATGACAAAAACCTGGGGCGTGGCCACGGTCGACATCGACATTATGATGGGCACGTTCACAACGGGTTTTGGGTTGTGCGGCGGGTGCGTTGGCGTTGGTGGGCTTCGAGGTTGATGAGGTTGACAGAGGTAGGGTTACGGAGCCCAGCATAGTCACCCTCCCCAAGGCTGTAACTGGATGCGTCCCCCCACCCCCTGCCGTCTTGACGCACCACACAGTTACATTGCTGGCGACGATCGACTACCTGCGGCGCCACGGCCCCGTCACACAACACACATACACAACACACACACACACACACACCAACTCAGATACATTGCTGGCGACAAAGCGACGATCGACTACCTGCGGCGCCACGGCCCGGCGCACCTGTACGCGACTGCAGTCTCGCCAGGCGCGGCGCAGCAGGTGCGCGGTCTTTGGTTTTGACGCAAGCTGTGGTAACAGCTCTCGTTTTGCTGCAGGACTACGAGTTGGCAGGCCGCCGGCTGGTGGCAACCGCCCTCACACGTGATTGTCAGGAGGGCCATAACCGGACGTGCGTCTAGGCGGTGGTAGGACTCGAAGGTAGTCTTCGCTGGAAAGCAGATGTGCTTTTCGGGCTGTGGGTCGTTAGGGCCTCCAATGGGGGGTTCAGGCCTCCCAAGGGATTAGGGGATTCGTAGGCCTCCCCGGCACTGCGTGTGTGCGTGCGCGTTTGTCTGTGCGCGCGTGCGCGTTTGTCTGCGTACGTGTGCGCGTGCGCGTTTGTCTCTCGGTCGCCGCCGCCGCCTCCCGCTGTGCCTGCACTTGGCATATCATGGTCAGTGATTTTGTTTTCGGTTTTTTCAGTTACTTTCTGGGAGCCGGCGTGCGGACCAACGCCCCGTTGACTGCCTTGACTGCTGCCTTAGCGTTGACCATTAACCGTCAAGTTAAGGTCATTCTCAAGCTCGTGATGAGCTCTATCCGATGGGATCGTCAGACAATCAAACAACTTGGTTGGTTGAGCTGTATCTGATGGGATTGCCAAGAGCCAAATGGCTCCCAATGGCTTCCAGGAGCCCATAACAAGATGACTGATCATGGTATGCCCGGGTTGCGTCTCTACAATCTCAAAACGCACACAGCAATGATGGCAGATGGCATGCTAGGGGTGCACTTTCGACAGCTGCCGGCCTCTTTCCTAGGGTCTAGTGCGCCATCAAAGGCGTCCGACGGACTGTAAAATCGACCACCTCACCGCGCGCTCCTGCTTCACCCATCGTGATGCACTCGCAGATCATGTCTGCGTTCGAGCTCATCGACGGTGACGACATGTCTACACTCCACACTCCAATCCACACTCCAATCTACACTCCACACACAAATTCGCCAACCCCACGATGCGTATGCAGATCATGTCTGCGTTCAAGCTCATTGACGGTGACGACGGCACGACGCGCGGGCAAGACAAGATCCGCCAGCTGCACGACAATGCAAACTACTTCCGCATGGGGCTGCTGGCGGTGGGTGCTTGATGGGCGGGGGTCAGAAATTGGGTCGAATTCCAAGGCGGGGGGGGGCAGAAGCTGGGTCGCGTAGCCTCACACCCCATCCTTCCGACCCGGCGGCTGTGCCATCTTGATCGCACCCGCCCCACACCACACACTCAGCCACACACTGCCACACACACACCATGCCACACTCAGCGCGGCTTCCACGTGCTCGGCGACTGTGACTCGCCCGTCATGCCACTCATGATCCACCACCCGGCCAAGCTGCCCTGCTTCTCGCAGCTGTGCCTCTCAACCGCACTCACCCCCACACTTCCACACGTCGACACCCCACACCACACGTCGACACCCCACACCCCACGCCACCTTCAGCGCGGCTTCCACGTGCTCGGCGACTGGGACTCGCCCGTCATGCCTCTCATGATCTACCACCCGGCCAAGCTGCCCTGCTTCTCGCGGCTGTGCCTCGAGCAGAACGTCGCGGCTGTCGTGGTTGGGTTCCCGGCGACGCCTGTGCTGCTCACGCGCGCGCGCGTGTGCATCAGTGCGTCACACACCAAGGAGGACCTCGACTTTGCGATGGAGGTGCGTCGGTGCTGTGTATTGACGTTGTTGCGGCGTGTGTGTGTGTGTGTGTGTGCCCGTGCTCTGCTCGTGCGCGCGTGTGTGTGCATCAGCGCGTCGCACACCTAGGGGGACCTCGACTTTGCAATCGAGGTGGCTGGGTGTTTTGTGTTGTCGTTGCGGCGTGTGTGTGTGTGTGTGTGTGTGTGCGCGCGCGCCCGTGCTGCTCGTGCGCGCGCGCGTGTGCATCAGCGCGTAGCACACCAAGGAGGGCCTCGACTTTGCGATGGAGGTGGGCGTCTGCTTTGTGGTTGCGGTTGTTTGTATAGTGTGTGTGCATCACGCGTGCACAGTGCGCACACGCGCGCGTGTGCTTCTCGCATCAAAGAGGGCCTTGGCTTTGCGGTGAGCCAGCTGCGGGGCAGGCGGGGGCGAGGTAAGACAGGCTGTGGTGGTATGTGTGTGTGTGTCGTTTGTCGTCCCGATGCATGCGGTGCCCCCCCCCGCCCCCTTCCCCGCCACCCTCTCTCACCCACCCTCTGCTCCACACCCACTCCCAGGTCATCGACCACGTCGGCGACACCACGCGGATGAAGTACACGTCCTCACATCCGCCCACTCATCCACACAGAGGCTTGCACACGCACTCTCTCATCCCCCCACAACACATGCACACACACACACGCACACACGCACCCTGCTCCCAGGTAATCAACCACGTCGGCAACACCACGTGGATGAGGCTCACATCCGCCCAATCATCCACACAGAGGCTCACACACGCTCACTCCCGTCCCGTCCCGTCCCCTCCCTCCAAAACACGCACACACACACACGCACACACGCATACACTCCCAGGTCATCAACCACGTCGGCGAAACCGCGTGGATGAAGCTCACATCCGCCCACTCATCCACACAGAGGCTCACACACGCTCACTCCCGTCCCTCCACGAAACACACACCCACACCAGTGATGCAGAAAGTGCTATACGCGCATGCTTTCGCATAATTTCGGGTCGTTTGGCGGGACCCGCGCGTAGCGCGGCGCCCCCAGGCGCCTTGCGCGTAGGGCGCCTTGGGCGGCGAGCCTCGGATCCGATCAGCGCTCAGCTCGCGCAATGATCGCTAGAGGGGGCGGAGATGGAGGAGGCAAGGTGGTTGGTCCCACTTTTGCTTGATTTTAGAGTAACAGCCCCCCTGCCTGGCTCCTGCAGCAGATCATGCCATTCTCTAGTAGTCAACACAATGCATCACTGGTTCTTACATCACCTGCGGGGGCTGCGCCCTGGCGCCCACTGTATGCATGCATGCAAACACGCGTGCGCCATGCAAACACGCGTGCAACAGCTCGCCTGGTCGTGCGTGCTCAGTTGTTTTGACCACTCCAGACTGCTTCCATAGCCTGAAAACCAACTTTTTAAGGATGACATCGAATTCAGAATTCCAATGTGGCTCTGGCTTCCGCTGCTTGCATGCACGCGAGCCAGTAGGGGGGAGGGGGCGACTCACGTCATGCTACGCCCAAGTAAACTACTTGTCTGCTGTAGGGACAGATTGTGTGTGCTGATCCAGAGGCCTTCCCCCAAACCACCAGAGGCGGGGCTGGTAGCACCCCCGCCGCAACTTTACTCAAGCAGACGAGTTAGCTACTTGTCTGCTGTAGGGGCAGATTGTGTGTGCTGATCCACGCTGAGCCACTCACGCATCTGCAGAGAGCGGCGCAGGCGCGGGGGTGAAGAGTACATGCAGATTTGCATCAGGGTCACCCCTGATTTCACCGAGAATCGACACGCTTTGTGTGGGTTTGTGGTTATGATGCTTGTGAGGCACAGGGAAAAGACAAAGTAGGAGAACTAAGCAAGAAATAAGGAGAGAGAAATGAGAGAGCAGCGGGAAAAAAAATACTTGCCGTTCCACCTACAAGAACACCGGACAGCGGGGGTCTGGGAGCGCAGCCCCCGGGAAAATGGCCGCGTAGAATCGCGCCACAGCCCGCGTAGAAGCGCCAGGCCGGCAGGCCCGGCTGGGGCCTCCGCGCGTCGTAAGACCACCATTACGCCAAAACTTTCTGCATCACTGACCCACACACACGCACACACGCACACACTCCCAGGTCATCGACCACGTCGGCGACACCACGTGGATGAAGTACCGCCCCGAGGCGGAGCGCGCGCAACAGGTCGTCTCCCTACTGGAGTCGGTGCCATGCAGGCACCCAAACGCGCTGATGCCCTACTCCAACGAGACGGTCTCGGCCGCGATCGTCGCGCCCGGCGCGTGGCTCGCGCTCGCAGCCGGCGGCGGCGGCGCCAAGGGCGGCGGCGTGGGCGTGCCCAGCGCCAGGCTCCTTCCTGCTGCGAGCGCCAAGGCGACGGTGACCGTCGCGCATGGCGCCGCCAACGGCGGCGGCAAGGCGACGCCCGGGAAGGCGGCCAACGGCAAGCAGCAGCAGCAGCACGCCGCGGCGGCCAACGGCCACGCCGTCACGAGGGTTGTGACGCGGGCCCAGGGCGTGAGGGTGTGATGCTCACGGTCGATGGCGAGCAGCAGCAGCAGTACGCAGCGGCGCCAACAGCCACGCCGTCATCATGGCATGGCACCCAGCAGCAGCACGCCGCCACCAGGGCCGTGACGCGTGCCCAGGGCGTGAGGGTGTGATGAGGTGTGATGTAGTGCTCGCGGTCGACGGCAAGCAGCAGCACGCCGCGGCGGCCAACGGCCACGCCGTCATCAGGGCTGTGACGCGGGCGCAGGGCGTGACGTCGCGTGGTGCTCACGGTCGACGGCAAGCAGCAGCAGCAGCACGCCGTCAGCAGCAGCAGCATGCCGTCAGCAGCACGCCGTCATCAGGGCCGTGACGCGGGCCCTCACGCCAGGGCGTGAGGGTGTGATGTGAAGTGGCGTTCTCACGGTCAACGGCAAGCAGCAGCAGCAGCACGCCGTGGCGGTCAACGGGGCGTGAGGGTGTGATGCGATGTGATGTGGTGCCGGCGCCTACGAGCGGGCTGCTGCTGGTGACCACCAGCCGGTGGTGCCGGCAGGCCGCAGTCGTGTCGTGTGAGCGAGACTGGCCCGGGCCGGGGATGCAGCCCCGCATCCATCTATATAATGTGCTGCTCCCGCTGCCCTGCTAAACAGCAGCGTCCACGCGTCACTACCACCGCCACAGCATGCATCTCTTCGTCCTGTGTCGCAAGGCCGCCGCAACAACGCGGGTTGTCAATCTGACCACATCCGTCAATCTGACTGCCATGCTGTCACGGTTGCCCCAGCGGCACCGCGGCGTGTGCCCCTCGCGTGCTCGCTAGTGTAAGGTCGGGATGGACAGCACACACTACAGCTGGACAGCCTGTGCAATTTTTTCCCCACCGCAGCTGTCCTCCTCCAAAGAAAGAAGGCATCAGGTGATCGATTAACACTAAAGAGACTTGAAGAGAGTAACTTTTTTAAACACGACGATCGTGAGGGACACGGGCCAGTTACTTGTAGACTAGTTTAAAGGCGTTTTTTAAGAGCAGGTGCCCACAGCAACCCACAGCTTGCCCACAGCTGGTGATCATCGCATTCAAAACACGATGGATTGACCCCCCCCCGTCACATCATCGTCCAAACCTTTTCGAGGTTTGCGGTGTTTCGGGGGCGAAGTCTAAGCCCGGTAATGTTGTGGTTGCAGGAGGACGGACCGTGATCAACTGCACTCACACTTTCTCACTCCCCTGCCCCACATCTCACCAACCATCGTCTCTCTCGCATAGGATAACGTCGCCAGCCTAGGATCGCCCCTGAGAACCTGGCGTGACGACGCTGCAGTCCCCCCCTGCAACCCACGACTCAACATCATCACGATTAGATAGATCGCAACACTGATGCATTCTGCTGATGACGACTCCTCAACCGCATCCTTCACCGTGCGGGTGAATGGCACGAATCATCATGCACCGCACACCATGGGCAGCACGAGCCTCAATGAGTGGCTACGCAATACTGTCCACGTCAAGGTGGGTTTGCATGCGATTTTTTGTTGCACCCCCCCGCCCGCCCAGTGCCCCAAGCTTGCTTCTCAATGGTGCCCAAAAGTGCATGCAATGCGCACAGCAGACGGTGCTTGCACTTGCCACCTGTGTGCCGCGCCCACACCCTGCCATGTTGTGCCCTGCCCACCACACAGAGCACCAAGCTGGCTTGTGGCGAGGGCGGCTGCGGAGCGTGCGCTGTGCTGGTTTCCACCACCGACGCACAGACCGGTGAGCAGCGCGCACAGGAGGGGGATGCGTGGGCATGCTCACGCGAGCACACACACACACGCACACACACACACACACAAACACACACACACTCACATACACACACACACACGCACACACACACACATGCACACGCACGCACACACGCACACACACGCTCACACGCTCACACGCTCACACGCCCACACCTTACACTGATGGTGCCCGCCCCACTGCTGCCCTGCCCCACCCCTGCACACACAGGCGCCCCCCACTCAGCGCTCCATAAACTTCTGCCGCTCCTGCCGCACCGCTGCCCCGACCCACCCCTGCACACACAGGCGCCCCACCATGGCGGTCGCTCAACTCATGCCGCTGTTTTCCACTTATCGTTGCCCCACTCCTGCACACAGGCGCCCCCACCCGGCGCTCTGTTAACCCCTGCCAACCCTGCTCCTACCCCTGTCCCACCCCTACCCGCACAGGCGGTCCCACCCCTACCCGCCCGGCGGTTGCTCAAATCGTGCCGCGCCCTGCCCCACCCATGCCCCACTCGTGCACACGCGCTCCCGCTTGGCGCTCAGTTAACCCCTGACAACCCTGCCCCTACCCCTGTCCTACCCCTACCCGCACAGGCGGTCCCACCCCTACCCGCCCGGCGGTTGCTCAAATCGTGCCGCGCCCTGCCCCACCCATGCCCCACTCCTGCACACGCGCTCCCGCTTGGCGCTCAGTTAACCCCTGACAACCCTGCCCCTACCCCTGTCCTACCCCTACCCGCACAGGCGGTCCCACCCCAACCCGCCCGGCGGTCGCTCAAATCGTGCCGCGCCCTGCCCCACCCATGCCCCACTCCTGCACACGCGCTCCCGCTTGGCGCTCAGTTAACCCCCGACAACTCTGCCCCTACCCCTGTCCCACCCCTGCCCGCACAGGCGCCCCGACTCAGCGCTCAATAAACGTCCGTCACCCCTGCCGCGCCCTGCCCCACTCATGCCCCACTCCTGCACACGCGCTCCAGCTTGGCGCTCAGTTAACCCCTGACAACCCTGCCCCTACCCGTCCCACCCCTGCCCGCACAGGCGCCCCGACTCAGCGCTCAATAAACGTCCGTCACCCCTGCCGCGCTGCTGCCCCGCTTTGCCCCTACCCGCACAGGTGCCACCTCTTAAAACCCCTGCCAACCCTGCCCCTCTATCACTGCCCCACCCCTACGCGCGCAGGCGCCCCGACTTGGCGGTCGCTCAACTCGTGCCGCTGTTTGCCGCCTATCGCTGCCCCACTCCTGCACACACAGGCGCCCCCACTTGGCGCTCTATAAACCCCTGCCAACCCTGCCCTTATCCCTGCCCCACCCCTACCCTGCCCCTACCCGCGCAGGCGCCCCGACTTGGCGCTTGGTCAACTCATGCCGCTGTTTCACCTCTATCCCCACCCTTGCACACGCAGTTGGCGCTCTGTAAACCCCTGCCAACCCTGCCCCTACCACTGTCCCACCCCTACCCGCTCAGGCGCCCCGACTTGGTGGTCGCTCAACTCGTGCCGCTGTTTGCCACCTACTATCCCTGCCCCACTCCTGCACACACAGGCGCCCCCACTTGGCGCTATGTTAACCCTTGCCAGCCCTGCCCCCCTATCCCTGCCCCACCCTTCAACGCGTGCAGGCGCCCCGACATGGCGCTCGGTGAACTCGTGCCTCATGCCCCTGTTTTCCGCGCACGGCAAGAGCATCGTGACTGCCGAGGGGCTGCCGCTGACGCAGCGCTCTGATGAGGAGAGCCCGGGCATCACAGGTAGGTAGGAGCCACGCCAGTGAAGTGCCGCTTCTGTGTGATGCGAGCAGGACACAAACATACTGTGGCTTGGGGCTCCGAGGCGGAGCCGGGCAGTCATGAAGGAAGCAGTCACGAAGACGCTAGGAGGCTCCTTAGTGTGTCTTCATACTTTTAGACTGGAGTACAGGTGTCCACCGCACTAGGCGGGCATAACTGGTATGCCGGTGGTGTGTCGCAAGCATCATCCCAGGCTACAAAATCCCAGGAGCTTGGCAGAGGCACTGCTGCCGCTGACGCAGCGCTCTGATGAAAGGAGCCCGGGCATACCAGGCGCAACAGTGGTGCCACTTATACTGTGTCGCGAGCATCACCTCCCACACCCACCACCCGTGCATCCACACTGTCTGCACGTTCACACCCTCCAAACCTTCACACCCTCCACGCCCTCCACACCCTCCACACCCTCCACACCCTCCACACCCTCGACACCACACAAGAGTGCCTGGCCAGACTCCACGCCCCCCACTGCGCACGTAAACACACCAACACCCGTCCACACGCCTCGCTTGCCACACCTGTCAGCTCACACCCTTCACACCCTCACAACCACCAGAGCGCCTCGCCGGATTCCACGCCTCTCAATGCGGCTTCTGCACGCACAGAATAGCATGGCACACCACCCACACCAGCCACCTGTGCATTCACTCTCTCAACACCACCCATGCTTTCACACCCACACAACAGACCGCCTCGCCGGATTCCACGCCTCCCAGTGCGCAAATGCACACACCAGCACTTGTCCACACTCCTCGCTTGCCACAGCTGTGTTCCACACCATCCACACCATCCACACCTTCACGCCCTCCACACCCTCCACACACCACCCACACAACAGAGCGCCTCGCCGGATTCCATGCCTCCCAGTGCGGCTTCTGCACGCCCGGCATGGCGGTCGCGTGCGCGTCTGCGCTCGCCAAGGCCAAGGCACGCGGTGGCGGCGGCGGTGGTGGTGACGGTGGGGCATGATTGGCAGTGTCTGTGTGTGTGTGTGTGTGTGTGTGTGTGTTGCGCTAGCCAAGGACAAGGCACGCGGCGGCGGCGGTGGTGACGGTGGGGCAGGATTGGCAGTGTGTCCTTGTGTTTGTGTTTGTGTGTGTGTGTGTGTGTGTGTGTGTGCTTTGCTCGCCAAGGCCAAGGCGCACAGCAGCGGTGACGGTAGTAACGGTGGGGGTGGGGCATCAGTGGGGCGAGGCAGGTTGCAATGTGATGGGGCAGGATTGGCCGAGTATGTGTGTGTGTGTGTGTGTGTATGCGTGCGTGCGTCCGTCCGTCTGCGCTCGCCAAGACCAAAGTGTGCGGCGGCGGCGGTGGTGATGGTGCGTGATGCTGGGTGTTGACATCCACTCAGTGCCACAATCAGTTCCCAAGCTCCAGCCCACCGAGGCGCACATGCATTGGCCATTACAACCCAGCCCCCCCCCCCCCCCCCCCCACACACAGCATCTCAAGGGAGCCCATCACGTTGTGGATGCAGCATAACAAGCCTGAACCCAGGTTCAACCCCTCTCAGAGTTTCATGTTGTGTCCCCCCCCCCCCGGCATTCTATAGGGAGCTGCCAGCCGACCAAGGCTCAGATGCACGCAGCGCTTGATGGCAACCTGTGCCGGTGCACCGGATACCGGCCGATCATCGACGCAGCTACGGTGGGTGCTTTGGTGTCGCTGTCGGTGTTGTTGTTGTTGTTGTTCTGTGGTGTTGCTGTTGCTGTTGCTGTTGCTGTTGCTGTTGCTGTTGCTGTTTTTCTGTTTTGCTGTTGCTGTTTTGCTGTGTTGCTGTTGCTGTTGCTGTTTTGCTGTGTTGCTGTTTTGCTGTGTTGCTGTTGCTGTTGCTGTTGCTGTGTTGCTGCTGTTGCTGTTGCCACTGCCGCTGCCGCTGCCGCTGCCGCTGCCGCTGCCGCTGCCGCTGCCGCTGCCGCTGCCGCTGCCGCTGCCGCTGCCGCTGCCGCTGCCGCTGCCGCTGCCGCTGCCGCTGCCGCTGCCGCTGCCGCTGCCGCTGCCGCTGCTGCTGTTGCTGTTGTTGTTTTACAGACACTGCCGCCGCTGCTGCCGCTGCTGCCGCTGCCGCTGTTGCCGCTGCCGCTGCCGCTGCCGCTGCCGCTGCCGCTGCCGCTGCCGCTGCCGCCGCCGCTGCCGCTGCTAATTTACAGACACTGCCGCTGCCACGACACTGACACCCCACGCACACGTTCACTCACACGTGCAGTCCTTTGCATGCGATGTGGACATCGAAGAGCTCGGCCTGCATGCCCTGGCGCGCTGCGGCCCAATGCCACCCTCCGGCGGCGGCGGCGTGCCGCCCGTGCCGCCGGCGCTGTGCGGGGATGCGGCGCCTGGAGAGGAGGCGAGGGTGGGTGGGGCTACGCGTGTGCGTGCATAGATGCCTGCCGTGCCTCCCCCCCCCCCCACTCACCATCCCTCGGCCGCCCCCACCTCTCATCGTCGCGCGCATCGGACCCAATCACGCAGACCCTAAGCCCTTAACCCCAAAACCTTCACCCTAAACCCTTAACCCTAAACCCTAACCCCCCTAACCCGCCCACCCCACAGACCCACAACCTCGGCCGCGGCCGCATGCTCCACGTGCCCACGAGCACTGCAAAGCTCACGCGCTGCCTCGGGGAGCTGTCGCGCAGCGGCGCGGACGTGCGCATGGTGGCCGGCAACACGGGGCCGGGCGTCTTCAAGGTGCAGCTGCTGGTCACTCTGATGATGGGGTCACTCTGACGATGGGGTCTCTGATGGGGTGGGCTGGCATGGAGCGTGGCAGACGTGCGTAGGGTGTCGTGTCGGGCAGCATGGGGCCGGGCGTGTTCAAGGTGCGGCTGCTGGTCACTGTGATGATGGGGTCACTCTGACGATGGGTTCACTCTGATGATGGGGTCACTCTGATGGGGTCACTCTGATGATGGGATCACTCTGATGAGGTGGGCTGGCACGGAGTGGGACGGACGTGCGCATGGTGGTGTGGCCGGCAAGACGGGGCCGTACGTCTTCAAGGTGCGGCTGCTGGTCACTCTGATGATGGGGTCACTCTGATGGGGTCACTCTGATGATGGGGTCACTCTGATGATGGGGTCACTCTCATGAGGTCACTCTGATACTCTGATGGGGTGGGATGGCATGGAGCGAGGCAGACGTGCGGATGGTGGCGTGGCGGGCAGCACTGGACTGGGCGTGTTCAAGATGCGGCGGCTGGTCACTCTGATGAAAGGGTCACTCTGATGGGGTCACTCTGATGGGGTCAATCTGATCATGGTGTCACTTTGATGAGGTGGGCTGGCGCGCAGCGGGCGGGCGTGCGGATGGTGGCGGGCAACACGGGGCCAGGCATGTTCAAGGTGCGGCGGCTGGTCTGATGGCTGTACACTGCTGAGCTGTTTTGCGCCATGCTGCGCTGTGTTGCGCCGTGCTGCACCGCGCTGCGCCGCGCTGCACTGCGCTGCGCCATGTCGCCACGCCACGCCATGCTGCACTGGGCTGGGCTGGGCTGGGCTGCACTGCGCTGCACTGCGCTGCGCCATGTCGCCACGCCACGCCATGCTGCACTGCACTGGGCTGGGCTGGGCTGGACTGGGCTGGGCTGGGCTGGGCTGGGCTGGGCTGGGCTGGCCTGTGATGTGCTGCGCCGCGCCGCGCTTCGCCGTGCTTCTCTGGGCTGCGCTGTGCTGCCGTGCTGCCGTGCTGTGCTGCACTGTGCTGGGCTGGGCTGTGATGTGCTTTGATGTGCCGCGCTTTCCTGGGCTGGGATGGGCTATGCTGTGCTGCGCTTTGCTGCGCTGCGCCGTGCTGCTCTGAGCTGTGCTGGGCTGGGACTCTGGGGCTGCCGTGCTGCCGTGCTGCTGTGCTGCACTTTTCTGGGCTGGGATGAGCTATGCTGTGCTGCGCTGTGCTGCGCTGTGCTGCGGCGCCGTGCTGCTCTGAGCTGTGCTGTGCTGGGACTCTGGGGCTGCCGCGGTCATGCGTTTGACCCTCTCTCTCCCTGTCTCTCGCACACACACATACGCCCAAACACACCCTAACACACACCCACGGACACTCACACACGCACACACAGCATCATCCCCACTGCCACCCTCACCATCATTACACACGCACACAGGACTGTCCGCACGACATCCCACACCTCGTGGGCTTCTCTCCGAGGTGGACACCCAAACAGAAACAGAGAGGGAGTTTCAGAGAATCAATACAGATCCCTCACCGCTGGGCCTCCTGGTTCATGGCTATTTCCTGTGGTTACGCACACACCCTGGCAATTGTTTCAAAGTCGAGAAAACACCGAAAGCACCCCAAACCGCCGCCCCCACCATGATGACGATGATGGATGTTGCAGTCAGGGACACCTCTAGAGGCGTATGAGACTGTGCTCGGTGCGCATGGCCCGAGCACCACCATTGCACACACACACAGGACTGGTCGCATGACGTCCCACACCTCGGGAGCCTCTCCCTCCGAGGTGGACACGCACCCACACACATGACACACACAACACTCACACAAACACACGCGCACACACACACACACACACACACGCACGCACGCGCACACACACACGCCCCCCCCCCGACAGGACTGGCCACATGACGTCCCACACCTCATGAGCCTCTCTCTGAGGTGGACACACACACGCACAAACACACAGCACATACACGCACACACACGCACACCCTCAACACACACACACAGGACTGGCCGCATGACGTCCCACACCTTGTGAGCCTCTCCGACGTCGCCGAGCTGTCTGTGGTTGAGGCGGATGGCGGCGACCTGCGGATCGGCAGCGGCGTCACTCTTTCCGTGCTGGCAGACAGCCTGGAGAAGGAGGCAGCAGGCGCGTGTGTGCATGTGTGCGTGCGTGTGTGTCTGCCTGCCTGTGTGTGTGTGTGTCTCTGTGTGTGTGTGTCTGTTGTTGAGGCGGACGGAGGCAAAATTCGGATCGACAGCGGCGTTGCACCTTCCGCGCTGGCAGACAGCCTGGAGAAAGAGGCCTCAGGCGCGTGCGTGTGTGTGTGTGGTAGGGGTGTCTGTGCCTCACACAGTGTGTGTGCCACAGTGTGTGTGTGTGTGTGTGTGTGCGTGCGCGCATGTGCGTGCGCATGTGCGCATGTGCGCATGTGTGTGGTGGTGGTGGGGGTGGAGTCTGTGTATACATTGGGTGTGGGGCTTTGCAGGAGAAAGGGACAGCGGGTGCGCTTCTTCTTGGAACACCACCGCACGTGCGCAACACATACACACACACACACACACACACAAACACGCACTCTCAGGCAGCAGCGCGTGGCTCGCGCCGATGACTGCGCACGTGCGGCGCGTCGCTGGGTCGCACGTGCGCAACACACACACACACACACACACACTCTCAGGCAGCAGCGCGTGGCTCGCGCCCATGGCGGCGCACATGCGGCGCGTGGCTGGCTCGCACGTGCGAAACGCTGCGACCGTGGGGGGGAACCTCGTGCTTGCGCGCACGCACGGGCTGCCGTCCGACGTGGCCACGCTGCTGATGGCGGCAGGTGCGGACCTGGCAGGTTTGGGGTTGAGGGATTTAGGGTTTGGGGGGGTTAGGGTTCAGGGTTTTCTGGGAATTTGGGATTGACTGAAGATTGACTCATCGACGCGAGAGTGGTGCGCACGCACGGGCTGCCATTCGATGTGGCCGCGCTGCTGATGGTGGCAGGTGGGGACCTGGAAGGTTTGTGGTGAGGGGCTGGGGGTTTAGGGGTTTAGGGTTTAGAGTGTCGGGTTGAATGGGGATCTCATCGAGGTTGAAGAGTGGCCATCAATGCAAGCGTGGTGCACGCTTCCCATATGACGTCGCCGCGCTGATGGCAGGGAGGGAGCTAGGAAGTCTCATGATTCATATAAAATGAGTAGTTTAGGAGCGGCCCATCGCCGCCAGTGTCTCTTTATCTCTCTCTCTCTCTCTTCCCCCCCCTCTCTCTCTCTCTTTTTCTCTCTTTCCCTCTCTCTCTCTCTCTCTCTCTCTCTCTCTCTCTCTCTCTCTCTCTCTCTCTCTCCCTTTCACTTCCTCTCTCTCCCTCTTCCCCCCCCCCTAGGCGCACGCATGTCCATCATCGACTGCCGCTCTACTCGCCCCACCACCCTCGACGTCGACATAGACAACCACACACACACAACACACACACACACACACACACACGCACACACACACACACACATTCAAACACACATTCACACGCACACACACACACTCACACACACTTTCACACACACACACACGCACACTGTGTAGGCGCGCGCGTGTCCATCACCGACTGCCGCTATACCCGCCCCACCACCCTCGACGCCGACATAGACGACCTCACACACACACGTACACACACATTCCATTCCATTCCAAAGTGTTACATGACTGCAACAGCACTACCCGTACTAAAGTACAAGCAATGTTCCAGAGGTCAAATGGCACATGTGTGTCGGTCTACAGCGGGTGACCAATCAGCGCTAAGAGGGGTACATCACATGGCGGGTGGGGTTGCCACTCTGGCCAACCAACTTCAACTTCAATCGCGGCGTATCATCTCCCCATGGGCCGATTAATTCCATGGGGCGATATTCGGGTGTAGGCAGGCCTAGAGGACGTCGGATCAGCTCCTCGATGGGGCGACAGACGAATGTAGGCGGGCCTGGGATAGGGGGCAGCGGCGGATCATCTCCATGAGCCCACGAACTCGATGGGGCGATGATGAACGTAGGCAGGGGCGCAGGGATGGGGCGGCGGATCATCTCCATTGGCCTCTGAACTCCATGGGGCGATGATGTAGGTAGGCAGGGGGCGGAGGCAGGGGCGAGGGAGGAGAGGCTGGGGCGTGGGGGGTGGTGAGGCGGATCATCTCCATGGGCCTGTGAAGTCCATGGGGCGATGATGTAGGTAGGCAGGGGGTGGAGGCAGGGGCAAGGGAGGAAAGGCTGGGGGGAGGGGGGGGGGAGGGAGGGCCAGCATGGGGTCGGCGCGCGTGAGGGCGCATGGGCGGGAGGCGCATGGGGCGGGGGTGCATGGGCCTGCATGGCGCGCACATTGGACGGCGAGCTCCATGTGGGGATGGAGCGTGGGCGGGTTGTCGACTGTGGGTGGGTGAGGGTGGGGGAGAGTTGGACTGTGTAGTTTGGAGCGTGTACACACACACACACACACACACACACACACACACATACTCTCTCTCCCTCCCTCTCTCTCTCTGACCTGATCACCATACACACGCCCCCCCCCTGTAGGAGCGCGCGTCTGCATCACCGACTGCCGCTCTACCCGCTCCACCACCCTCGACGTCGAAATAGACGACTTCACACACACACACACACACACACACATACACACACACTCACTCGCTCGCTCCTCTCTCTCTCTTCTCTTTCTCTTCTCTCTCGTCTCTCTCTTCTCTCTCTCTTCTCCCTCTCTTCTCTCTCACACACTTTGCAGGCACGCGCATATCCATCACCGGCCGCCGCTCTATCCGCCCCACCACCCTCGACGTTGACATACACACACACACACACACACACACACACACGCACACACACACATGCACATGCACACATGCACACACACACACACACGCACACTGTGCAGGCGCGCGCTTGTCCATCATCGACTGCCGCTCTACCCGCCCCGCCACCTTGGACTTCGACATACACACACACATGCACATACACACACACACACACACACACACTGTGCAGGCACGCGTGTCTCCATCATTGATTGTCGCTCCACCCGCCCCACCGCCCTCGACGTCGATATCGACGACCTGATGAACCCATACACACACACACACACGCTCTCTCTCTCTCATCTCTCTCTTCTCTATCCTTTCTCTCATCTCTCACACACGCATGCACACATGCCCGTAGGTGCACGTGTCTACATCACCGGCTGCCACTCTACCCGTCCCACCACCCTCGACGTCAACGCTGACGACCTCATACACACACACACACACACATTCACACATATACACACACACACACACTCACACACACTTTCGCACACACACACACACTGTGCAGGCGCGCGCGTGTCTCCATCATCAACTGTCGCTCAACCCGCCCCACCACCCTTGATGTCGAGATCGACGACCTCAAGAACATACACACACACACGCTCTCTCTCATTCTCTCTCCTTCTCTTCTCTCTCCCTCGTCTCTCTCTTCTCTCTCTCTCCTCTCCTCTCCCTCTTCTCTCTAACACACGCACACACACATGCCCCTAGGTGCACGTGTCTCCATTTTCGACTGTCGCTCTACCCGCCCCACCACCCTCGACGTCGACATAGGCGACCTCATACACACACACACACACACACACACGCACACACACACACACACACACACATGCACACGCTCTCTCTCATTCTCTCTCTTTCTCTTCTCTCTCTCTCGTCTCTCTCTTCTCTCCCTCTCCTCACACACACACGCACTCTCCTAACACACACACGCACTTTCCCTCTCTCTCTCTCTCTGGGCGTGTTTGCGTCTTTTGATAAGATTTGGGCCAGCAAGAAGATGCAAGTGCAGTCTAAGATGCGGGTTTACAACACTTTCGTGCTGCCCCACTTTCTGTACGGCTGCGAAACATGGGCCCCTACTAAAACACAACTGACTCGATTGGAGGTTGCCCACTCTAACTGCCTTCGTCGCATTCTGGGTGTGCGCCTGGTCGACCGGCACAGATTAACTTATATTGGCAGGCGTGCGACACTGAGCCAATTGAGAGCCTTGTGGCAAAGCGATCAATGCAGTGGCTAGGCCATGTGATGCGCATGCCGGCTTCTCGTCTTCCTCGTACGACTTTTGACTGCACAATGGATGTGGCTCGGCAGCAAGGCCGGCCTCCAGCCTCCTCCCGACACTATTTTCTTAAGCTACTGATTCAGCAGCTAGGCGAAACTAGTGGCACTCGTTCTGATTGGAAGACTTTTTTGGACACGGCGTTTGAGCGTGCTCAGGATAGGGTCGGGTGGAGAGCCGTGGCGTACGGTCCGGCTGCCCCTCAGGCGCCGGCCCTTCCACCACGGCGGTCAAGTAGATTGGCAAGCGCCACTTGACCCCCTATCCCCTAGAAGCAGTTAGGACCTATTTTGGAGGCGTCGCACAATAGCTCTCCTTTTTGCTCTGGGACTACACGTTGGCAGTCAGCCGGCTGGTGGCTACCGCCCCTCACAAGTCATTGTTAGGGCCAGAACTGGACTTGGGTCTAGGCGGTGGTACTAGGACTAGAGGTATTCTTTGCTGGAAAGCCGATGTAACTGTAACTGTAACTCTCTCTCTTCTCTCTCTCTCTCCCTCTTCTCTCTTCTCTCTCTTCTCTCTCTCTCATCTCTCTCTTCGCTCACACGTGCACACACACACCCTATAGGTGCACGTGTCTCCATCATTGACTGTCGCTCTACCCGCCCCACCACCCTCGACGTCGATATCGATGACCTCATAAACCTCCGGTCGTCGCCCGACGACGTGGTGCTGTTCGGGCTGGGCAGCGCTGCCAGCCTGGTCGTGGGCGTGCGGGTGCCGCTGGGGCAGCAGGTGTGTGTGTGTGTGTGTGTGTGTGCTGTTTGGGCTGGGCAGCGCTGCCAGCCTGGTCGTGGGCGTGCGGGTGCTGCTGGGGGAGCAGGTGTGTGTGTGGGGAGGGGGGGGGAGGCAGATGTGCATGTGCATGTGTGTGTGTGCGTGTGTGTGTGTGTGTGTGTGTGTGCGTGTGTGTTGCTGTTTGGGCTGGGCAGCGCTGCCAGCCTGGTCGTGGGCGTTCGGGTGCTGCTGGGGGAGCAGGTGTGTGTGTGTGTGCGTGTGTGTGTGTGTGTGGTGCTGTTTGGGCTGGGCAGCGCTGCAAGCCTGGTCGTGGGCGTGCGTGTGCCGCTGGGGGAGCAGGTGTGTTTGTGTGTGTGTGTGTGTGTGTGTGTGTCCTCATAGCGACGAGTGGTCTCCCGCTATTGACAGACGCCCTTTCGCCGACCTCTGGAACGATATCGCCGTTATCTTTGTAACGATCTGGAATGGAATGTGTGTGTGTGTGCGTGTGTGTGTGTGTGTGTGTGGTGCTGTTTAGGCTGGGCAGCGCAGCGAGCCTGGTCACAAGCGTGCGGCTGCCGCTGGGGGAGCAGGTGTGTGTGTGTGTGTGTGTGTGTGCTGTTAGGGCTGGGCAGTGCAGCTAGTTTGGTCACAGACATGCGGCTGCCGCTGGGGGAGCAGGTGTGTGTGTGTGTGTGGCACGCAAACACACACACACACACACGCATCCCCCCACACACCCACAAGCACACATGCACGCATGTATCCCCCCCCGCGCCCCCCCCACACACACAGGGCGAGACCCTCTTCTGGTTGCAGCACATTGCCAAGCGCTGGGCCAACGCACACTGACGTACACACACACACATACGCACACGCACACGTGCACACACACTAACGAGTCAAATATGCCAGCATGGGCGTCCGACGGACTGTGAAATGTACCTCACACACACACACACGCACGCATGCACGAACGCACGCACGCCAGTGGTGTCATTAAGTAAACCAAGAATGTCCTATTTGCCCCCAAAACATACGAGGAAACATGCCGAATCGCCCCCGCATGAGGCATTTTTTCCGTGGAAAGTGTGAAATCGTCGAATGTCACACTTTTCGGAGCGAAATTCTTGCGATTCGCCCCCGCAGCTCCCCCCCGAATGTCCCGGGTTGCCCTAATGCGCTGATGACACCACTGACGCACGCACACACACGCACACTCACGCACACGCAGGGCGAGACCCTCTTCTGGTCGCAGCGCATCGCCAAGCGCTGGGCCAACGCGCACTGCCTCGCCAACGTTGCACTGAGGCTGACTGTGCGCGGCGGGAAGGTGGTTGCTGCGTCGATGGCGGTTGGCATGGACCTTGGGCGCGCAAAAGGTGGGTTTGACCGGGGTTTGACTGTGTGAGGTCAAACACAGCTGTGAAGTGTGGGGTGCCAAGCTGGCATGCATGTGTGTGTGCGCGGCGGGAAGGTGGTGGCTGTGCCATGGCGGGTGGCATGGACCTGGGGCGCGCGAAAGGTGAGTTTGACCGGGGTTTGACTTTGTGAGGTCAAACACAGCTGTGGAGTGTGGGGTGCCAAGCTGGCATGCGTGTGTGTGTGCGCGGCGGGAAGGTGGTGGCTGTGCCATGGCGGTTGGCATGGACTTGGGGCGTGCGACAGGTGAGGTTGACCAGGGTGTGACTTTGGCGCACACACACGTGCCTGACAGGAGGGGTTGACCAGGGTTTGACTTGGGCCCACACACCACTGCGTGGTTGCGTGTGGGTGGGTGGGTGGGTGGTTGGGATGTTGCTTGTTCTGCATCGCTGGCAGTTGGAATGGGCCTGGGGCGTGCAACAGCTGGGTTTGACTGGGTTGTCTGGGTTTCACTGGGTTTGACTGGGTTGCCTGGGTTTGACTGGGTTGACTGGGTTTGACTGGATTTGACTGAATTTGACTGGCTTTGACTGGGTTTGACTGGGTTGCCTGGGTTTTACTGGGTTGACTGGGTTTGACTGGATTTGAGTGAATTTGACTGGCTTTGACTGGGTTTGACTGGGTTGCCTAGATTTTACTGGGTTGACTGGGT